>OX578134.1:96992930-97007930 GCA_951213105.1 Amaurobius ferox
CTTTGCACTTAAGAACTTATGATTTCCAAGAACTATTTAATACTATAGATCTAGATGACATGACAAATATACTTTACAGCTTGTTTGAAGAATATGATTTAAAAAGGAGTCTGGAATTTAATAAATTCAAGTCTATAATCAAAATAGTTATTAAAGAAAATTACCTTTACAACGGATTGTCTATTTATCAACAAATTAAGGGCATCCCCATGGGGGGGGGATGTTCTTCCATATTGGCTGATATATATCTTAGTTTTTATGAAAGAAGATCTCATATAAACAACGAAATCATATACCTACGTTATGTGGATGACGTAATTATTGGATATGAGAACGAAAACTACACAATGAACTTTGATTTTTATCCACCAAACCTCATCTTGAAGGAAAACCCTCTTAAAAATAACAAAGAGGTCGAATTTTTGGATTTGAATATCAACTATAGTCAAATCCCTCTCATATTCACCATCTATGATAAAAGAAAACAATTTAAACTACCTATTATTGGAATTATACATTGGAACTCCAACATACATTTGAATGTGTTTCGCAATGTTTTCTTGGGAGGTTTAATCAGAATAAAAAGAACTATCAAAGAGGAACATTTACGTATCAATTTTGATCAAGAATTTTTAAAACAAGCATTTTTTAATAAATATCCAATTTCCTTTATGATCAAAAATATTGATAATTTATACAGAAACAATTTTGCATATGGTGTAAGACTTAAGTATTTTTTGAGTTCAATTAGAGACAAAATCATCGAACCCTCCATATGACAGGACCGCACTGTGATCACAGGACCGCGGCTGGAACTACATTTCATTTGAGTCGGCAATTCAGTTGGCTTTATTTGTGGTGATATGGCTCTCGTACACATCTCTATCCAGGTCTCGTGATGATTTCAAAGTCACTCCGGAGGTTGGCTTGGGCCAGGGCTGGCGACCAGGAGTGAAAATGCCGCGGCGATTTTGACGAGCTCGTTGAACTGGGGAGTAAGGTCACAACCCCTTACCGCCATAATGTAAGCTTTTTGCCGAGCCATCCTTCCTTTTTTACATGTTTTTTTCACTTTTTATATTTCAATTTTTCTATATATATATATATATATATACATATATATATATATATATATATATATATATATATATATATATATATATATATATATATATATATATATATACATACATATATATATATATATATATATATACATACATATATATATATATATATATATATATATATGCATATATACATATATATATACACACATATATATACACATATATATATATATATATATATATATATATATATATATACATATATATATACACACACATATATATATATATATACATATATATAAATTAAAATAGCAAAAACTAAAGTGCAAGAGTGTGAATCAGTAACCACAGTATCAAACCGCGAGCAAAATAAAGCGTGTTGTGAAAAGCAAAAAGCAACGAGGAAGGGCCGAAAAAGTAGAGCACGGAGAGGCCAGGACAAGGAAAACATATTAAAGGATAGTATATCTGCCAGAAACGTCTTCAGGGGCACATTCTAGACAGATATACTAAAATCCGTTGTTTCTATGATTGCATAAAAACACGTGGTTAAAATATTATGCAATCTGTGCCCAACAACGGAATAACAGAAAAAAAAACAAATAGGATAAAATTCAATAATAGAATATAAAATACCACATAAACATGAAATATAAAATACCACATAGACATGAACATGAAAAATATAGCGCACAAATATACGAATTTGCAAAAAAGAGCAACTCACATGTCGAAAGGTCGTCACCGTGAAAAATCTTCAAATGAGTCCACCACATGCTACAATTTGAACGCTTACCTCGCTTACTACCACGTGAGAATATATATATATATATATATATAGAATAGTTTGAAAATCCAATGATAGAATAAAGAGAAGTTGCAACTCAAAAAACCCCAACTTTAAAATATGCCTATTTAATAAAAATAATGGAATGGAATCGATAATTGAAAATCAAATAAAATCCAAGCATTAAAGCTGTGCTCGTAGATAAGCACTAGACCTAAGTATATGAATTATTCATTTTGAAAACACTCTTCTTCAAGTCCAAGTATTTAATCAAAATGAACACAAAATGCATGTTTCTGAAATTAGAGATAGATTATATCTATAAACTCTAATTAATAGGACTACATTCATAAAGATTGAAATATGATATAGGAAACAAGAATACCTGAAAAAACACTGCATTTGTCCTATCCAATGGAGCCTTGAATGAAAAGACTAATGTTGCCAATCGCAAAAGACAAAAGTAGAGAACTACTGTTGCCAATCGGGAGAAATAAATAACAGTAATGCGGAAAGGCAATAAAAGGTGATACTCTACAGTAAGAGCTACAAATTAATGTGGCGTATAATATAATCGAAAACAGTGAGGCTAACGCATGAGAGGATGTAAATACAATGTAATGTTTATTCAAGAGAATGTTGATGTCTGGCTAATATAAGATACTAAGAACAGAATTAAAAAAAAATTCAACTGATCCAAACTTTTTAACTGTACAATTTACTAAATATGTTGTATATTTATATAATTTGCTGATAATTTTTAGATTATTAATATGCATAGCATGAAATTTTTTATCTGTTAATCTATAAATGCTACAAAGTTGATTAAGTATAATATTCCTAAACAATTGAATCGAGTTGCAGGAATTAAATGGTAATATTTTATTAATGTTAAAATTAAAATAGTCTTTTTTATCATATAAATAACTTTGCCATAAGTTAAGTGCATTTTAATGAACTTAGATCATTAAGCCACGCAGTTATTAAACACACTTCCTTATCTATGCGAATAATAAATACTTCGTAAATTAGATAAAGTAACTTTTAAGAACATTCTTTTCATAACTTATAACCAGAATTTACCCCTTTATTACCCTATTGAGCTAATGAGATGCTGGCAAATATACGAGGTGGTAATTACAAAGGATGGTTAATGAGTGTTCTTTCATATCTGCCTCGTTTTGGAAATCGATTCTTAGAATTTTATTAATACATATTTATTCTAATTTGTAACTCATTTTTCAACCGAAAATTGACCATGGATTTCTACTGGCATATCGAAATTTTCTTCATTCATTTCTTCATTTTCGTCTATTGGAATGACATCCTCATAGGAGCGACGTTCTAGTATGTAATGAACGTCTCTTGACATATTCCAAAATATCGAGGTTTCTTTTGAAGTTGGCAAAAAAAAAAAATCTGATGAGGGCAGCACATGACTTTCCTTATATAATGCAATGAATTTACAACTTTTACAGCAAAAAAAATAGGTTATTCTTACAGTAGATACTTATATTATTTCCAAGATATTGAATTTTCGGCAATTAGTCGCCATTTTCATTGATTTAGCGTCATTTTTTATCCATTTGGCGAGATTTTTGTTAATTTGGCAAGATTTAAAAAGTCGCCAAGTTGGCGACATTCCGCCAAATGTGTCGCCAAAATCTCGCCAAGCGTTATGGACGGCGAAATAAGTTATTCTTATAGCAGATAAATGACTATTGGCGTTCAAATACAAATGTATTACTCAATGTATCTTTTCTGATGAATGGAACGAGCCAGATCCACGAGAATGATGTCACTCAATTTATCGCATGATATTACATATGAAAAGTGAACATGTTTCTCAACAGTTAATATAATTTTTTTAATTTATGGTATTTTTTGATAAATTTATTTGAAAAATGTGCAATATCTCGAGAACGGTTCATGCTAGCCTTCTAAAATTTATGTCAATCGTTTTCTGAGGAAAAATTACATAAGAAATGTCTATTTGCGTAACTTTATTGAAGGTTTTGATTTTTTTATGATTTTTTCAAAATTTTACTCGAGAATTTAGGGGGGTTCTGAACATTCGATTGCGTTTAAAAACAATAGGCTTCCAGTATTCATGGATTGTGATTTTTGTACCAAATTTCATTCGAATCGCCTCATTCGTTCGTAAGACATCGTCTCCACAGACTCACTGACACACACACACACACACACACACACACACACACACACACTTTCACACACACACACACATCACCTCAAAAATGTTTGATTCGTGATCACGGATGCTTGAAACGTGCTCTCTCGTCGAAAACTCGAATTCGAATTTTCGACCCCGTCACAATACTTTCCTTATACATTATGTATATAAGGAAAGTAAAAAAAAAATCATTATTGCAGTTGAATATTTTTAACCTGTGTAATGAGATGCACATAGATAAAACTATATTCCTAAAATATACTTATTGCCATAGGAATATACATACATATTTACATAATTGGACGGGTTTTAAAAATGTAGATACATTTATATATTCATTTTGTTATTATTATTAACTGTTTAAGGATTTTTACTTTCCTTATATACATAATGTATAAGGAAAGTATTGTGACGGGGTCGAAAATTCGAATTCGAGTTTTCGACGGGAGAGCACGTTTCAAGCATCCCTGATCACGAATCAAACATTTTTGAAGTGATGTCTGTGTGTGTGTATGTGTGTGTGTGTGTATGTGAAAGTATGTGTGTGTGTGTGTGTGTGTGTGTCAGTGAGTCTGTGGAGACGATAACTGACGAACGAATGGACCGATTCGAACCAAATTTGGTACAAAAATCACAATCCGTAAACACTGGAAGCCTATTGTTTTTATACGTAATCGAATGTTCAGAACCCCCCTAAATTTTCGAATGAAATTTTGAAAAAATCGTCAAAAAATCAAAACCGCTAATAAAGTTACGCAAATAGACATTTCTTATGTAATTTTTTATTAGAAAACGATTGGCATAAATTTTAGAACGCTAACATGAACCGTTCTCGAGATTTTGTACATTTTTCAAAAAAATTATGAAAAAGTCACATAAAAAAAAAATTCCTATTGAGAAACATGTCCACTTTTCATATGTAATACCATGCGATAAATTGAGTGACATCATTCTCGTGGACCTAGCTCGTTCCATTCATGAAAAAATATACTTTGAATAATACTTTTGTATTTGAACGTCAATAGTCATTTATCTGCTATAAGAATAAATTTTTTCTTAGTGCATAACGCTTGGCGAGAATTTGGCGACGAATTTGGCGGAATGTCGCCAACTTGGCGACTTTTTTGAAATGTTGCCAAAATAATGAAAATCTCGCCAAATGGATAAAAATGATGCTAAATCAATGAAAATGACGACTAATTGTCGAAAATTCAATATCTTGGAAAGAATATTAGTATCTACTATAAGAAAAACCTATTTTTTTACTGTAAAAGTAGTAAATTCATTACATGATATAAGGAAAGTCATGTGTTGCCCACATCAGATTTTTTTATAAGTTATGCAGTGCTCAAAAATTATATTTACCCGCTTTTTTTGGACTATTGATCCTAATTTGATGCATCGATGATGGATCCTAATTTAATATATCGATTATTGATTCTAATTTCATGCATTAAACAATGATTTTAATTTGATGTTGTCATCCTGTATTCCTAATTTTATGCATTGATCATTCATCATTTACCACATTTTATGGATTATTGATTCTAATTTTATGCTTCGATCTGGGATCCTAATTTAATATATCGATTATTGATTCTAATTTTATGCATTAAACAATGATCCTAATTTGATGTACACATTATATATTCTAATTTTATGTATTGATCATTGATCATTTACTATATTTTATGGATTATTGATCCTAATTTTATGTATCGATCATGGATCTTAATTTAATATATCGATTATTGATTCTTAATTTATGCATTAAACAATGATCCTAATTTGGTGTATTCATCACAAATTCTAATTTTATGCATTGATCATTGATAATTAGTCCTAATTATATTAATTGAACTTTATCATAATTTATGCCTTGGGGTGCTATCATATTTTAATAATGTTATTATATACTAAAAATAAAGGAGAAGAGACATAAATTATTGATCTAAGCACTGACACGCTTGTGTGGTAATAAAACTAAAGCAAACTGGTTTTTGTCGGGTCACAAAGAAAGGTAGACAGATGCAGAGTGAAGCATCTGCCGTTCTAAGGGCTCCTAATAAGGGGTTTTGCAGGAGATAATTAATTTTTATTGAATGCCTTAAAGGGCAGTCAAGGTAAGAACTGAAATATGGTTAGTAGAAACGTTTGGTTATTTACAGTGCTGCTGAGAGACTTTTTCGGGTCTTTATGCCATAAATGCGCGGGTCTCTCTATTACCCCCTACTTTATAAGTTAATAACCTTTTTTTAATAAACTGTTTATACAGACTAGGCCACCAAGCTTCCCAGGCCCCCGTGCAAAACATCCTTTTGCCCCTGCTGTCGGCGGAAATAGTTATTTAGTTGGTTAATGGAATGAATAAAGAGTAACGATTTAAAGAGTAGGCATTTTGGAAGTAATGCAAGTGTGTATACACGCATAACCATCTGGCAACATTTGGTATTTCAAATAATAAACTGCACAAATTATCTTCTCCAAACACATTATCTTTTTTTCAATTTTGAGAAATATCTATCACGTTAGATAAATAAAATCTAAATTCAGAATTAATAATTTATTTTAAAAATAATAAATAGAGGAATATTAAGTGGTTATCTTTAGATATTTATACTTGATGTGATAAAGTAATAACGATTTTTTTTTCTTATCTAAATTTCACCAGTAAAAGAATCAGAAAAATGCAATCACTTTTTTCCCTTTTCCAAAGATGCTAGTAAAAGGAATGATTATAGATCTTAAAGGAGAAATTCCGAGAAGATTTTGAGGCAGATAACACTTTATCGTCGAAAGCAAACTGGTTCAAATGCAAATCGATAAAAACCATTTAGATTGCGTATCCACTTTTCGAAACAGAACCACAATTGAACATAACATTTACATGTATTTTTCAAATTAAATGGTGTCTGTCCACAGAACAATATACTGTTCCAGAAAAATCTAATGTGAGCAGCATATGACTTTCCTTATATAATGCAATGAATTTTTTCTTTCTACAGTCAAAAAATAATGTATAAGATCCACTGTACTGTGTTTTTAACGTTGAATTGTACATTTGGCGATTTTCCAAATGACAACATGTAAAAATATTTCAAAGTACCCAAATAACTTATATTTCGAGCAACTCTAAATAAACAATTATCAGTACTGATTGGCGATATTTTGCGAGTTGGCGATACTTTGCAAGATTATTCGTCAAGTTTTCCAAATACATCATCAAGTGTTGCAGACAAATGGAGAGAAGAGCATTTCTTATATAATAGAAGGTATGTCAGTCATATGACGGAAATCAGAATTTGTAAAACATTACTTCCCATTTGTCGTCATTTTTTATCAATTTGGCGACATTTTTGTCACTTTGGCAAAATATTCACAGAGTTGGCGAAGCCTGTTACATTTCTCGCCAAGAGTTACGGACAGACGGACGGAAGGAGAAATGGGTTATTTTTACAGTCTACTCATATGTTCTTTCAAAGATATTGAACTTTCATCTATTAGCCGTCATTTCATTGATTTAGCGTCGGTTTCATCAATTTGGCGAATTCTTATTAATTGGGTGAGATTTTCGTCAATTTGGCATCATTTAGAACTTCAGCAAGTTGGAGATATTCCGACAAATTCGTCACCAAAATTTTGCTAAACATTACGGATGGAAAAATAGGTTATTTTTATAGTAGATTCTTATATTCTTTCTAAGATATTGAATTTTCGTCAATTAGTCGACATAATCATTGATTTAGCTTCATTTTTATCAATTTGGCAACATTTTCGTTAATTTGGCGCATTTTAAAAGGTCACCAAGTTGGTGACATTCCGCCAAATTCGTCGCCAAAATCTCGCCAAGCGTTATGGACGGAAAAATAAGTTTTTCTGATAGCAGATAAATGACTATTGGCATCCAACTTCAAAAGTATTACTCAAAGTGCCCTTTCTCGTGAATGGAACGAACTAGATCCACGAGAATGATGACACCAAATTTATCGCGTGATATTACTTATCAAAAGTGAACACATTTCAAAATAGTTAATATTTTTTTTTTAATTTTATGTGATTTTTTGATAAATTTATTTTTAAAATGTACATTATTTCGAGAACGGTTCAATCTAGTGTTCTAAAGTTTATGTCAATCGTTTTCTAATGAAAAATTACATAAGAAATGATCATTTTCTAACTTTATTAAATATTTTGATATTTTGATGATTTTTTTCAAATTTTCACTCGAAAATTTAGGAGGGTGCTGAACATTCGATGCTGTTTAAAAACAATAGGCTTCCAGTATTCCCGGATTGTAATTTCTGTACCAAATTTTGTTTGAATCGCTCCATTCGTTCGTGAGATATCGTCTCTACAGGCTCACTGGCACACACACACAAGCAAACACACACACACACACACACACACACACACACACACACACACACACATCACCTCAAAACCGTTTGATTCGTGTTCAGTGATGCTTGGAACATGCTCTCCCGTCGAAAACTCGAATTCGAATTTTCGACCCCGTCACAATACTTTCCTTATACATTATACTATGTATATAGGGAAAGTAATAAGAAATTTGGAGAGATATTTCTGAAAGTGTTCGAAATGTGTTCGAGGGTGTTGTAGAATGCGATGTTTCGTTAAATTCTCCAATTCGAAAATTTTACTGAAAGCAATACTTTCTCTATACAATAGTATGAGAATGTAATAAAGAAGAAGAAAGAAACTAGACAAAGAAACAATGTATTATTAATGAAGTTTTATACTGGAGAAATCTATTCCAACAAAGCAAATAAAATGAAATAATTTAAATCTGAAGATGGAAATTACCCAGGCTTGTTGAAAATTATCTTTATTCTCACCTTTTACAGAAAAATTTCTGTTCTAGAGATAGTATGAGCTATTTTATTGTCTCGTTTAGAGTATTTTACATCATACAAGATGATGGATTGTTTATTACATCTTGCTGCAATTCTTACAACCATTGTGAAACTGGGATAAACGAGGTTGTAGGGAGTTCAAATTATGGGTATTTTCGCAAACCGTCAAGATTCTCAAGTGCATCTGAAATCTTTAATTTCAGAACTTTCACCTTTTCATAGTATGCAATTTATGAAGAAAAATAATTTCTTTTCAGAAAGCCGTTGTCTATTATAAGGGATATTATCAAAATAATAGGAAGGTAATATATCACTCAGTGCGAAGTTATAGGGTAACTCTTGTCGTTTCTTGCATAACATGAATATTTTCACTAGTGGGAAAACGTCGAGTTCGACAGGTATAGTGTATGGTATTAGTATGGTATGGTATAGTGTATGGTAGTGTATGGCGATAATAACAGGATTAAATTTAGACACATTTGTTGACTTTTAAATGTTAATACAGGGCGTAACAGTATTAAAAAACCAGCACACCCTCTCTCTCTCTCTCTTCTTCCAGATTTTCTTTTGATGGACACTAACGCTCGTCCGCATAGAGCAGGGTTGGTAGTGGCCGAGTGTCACGAGAGCGAAGGTGTTGCTCATATACAGTGGCTAGCGTATTTTTCGGATTCAATCCCATTGAAATTTTGTGAGATTCTCTTCCGCCCATCTCTATCCCTCCATACTCTCAGTGATCTGAAAACTGCCCTTCAACAGGACTGGCTGTTACTGCTCTCTACTGGATCACCTGATTGAAGGGATGAAACGTCGATGGGAAGTTCGTGTCAAAGTCATAGGGGAGGGCTTGTTTGGTTTGCTTGTATAGCATACAAAATTTTTCCCTAATGTATTAAGTATGAAATAAGCCACTTAAAGAGTAAAACATATACCTAAATATATTTTCTTTAATTACTTTCCTTATATACATTGTGTATAAGGAAAGTATTGTGACGGGGTCGAAAATTCGAATTCGAGTTTTCGACGGGAGGGCACGTTTCAAGCATCCCTGATCATGAATCAAACATTTTTGAAGTGATGTCTGTGTGTGTGTGTGTGTGTGTGTGTGTGTGTTTGAAAGTATGTGTGTGTGTGTGTCAGTGAGACTGTGGAGACGATAACTGACGAACGAATGGACCGATTCGAACCAAATTTGGTACAAAAATCACAATCTATAAACACTGGAAGCCTATTGTTTTTATACGCAATCGAATGTTCAGAACACCCCCTAAATTTTCGAATGAAATTTTGAAAAAATCGTCAAAAAATCAAAACTACTAATAAAGTTCCGTAAATAGACATTTCTTATGTAATTTTTCATTAGAAAACGATTGGCATAAATTTTAGAACGCTAAGATGAACCGTTCTCGAGATATTGCACATTTTTCAAAAAAATTATGAAAAAGTCATAAAATAAAAAAAAAATATTTCCTATTGAGAAACATGTTCACTTTTCATATGTAATACCATGCGATAAATTAGGTGACATCATTCTCGTGGATCTAGTTCGTTCCATTCATGTAAAAAGATACTTTGAGTAATACGTTTGTATTTGAAAGCCAATAGTCATTTGTCTGCTGTAAGAATAACTTATTTTATCCTCCATAACACTTGGCGAGATTTTGGCGACGAATTTGGCGGAATGTTGCCAACTTGGGGACTTTTTAAAATGTTGCCAAATTAATTAAAATCTCGCCAAATGGATAAAAATGACGCTAAATCAATGAAAATGACTACTAATTGTCGAAAATTCAATATCTTGGAAAGAATATTAATATCTACTATAAGAAAAACCTATTTTTTTTACTGTAAAAGTTGTAAATTCATTGCATTATATAAGGAAAGTCATGTGTTGCCCACATCAGAATTTTTTTGTTATTATACTCATGAATATATTACTCAATTGACTATCTTCTTGTGAAATTTCGAGTCAATCAAAGCAGAACTTGAGTTATGCCGGTTTTACTGCTGCGTCCTGAATTTTTGTAGTGTATAAAGAAAAAATGGAGGTGATCGAAGCGAAGTAGAAATTTGAAATGTTTGGAGAACATTTGTATTAAAATGAAATTCTACTTGTACGTGTACATATAATATTATTTGCGCATGCCCAGTACACGGACAAATTAGTTTTTTTTTTTCAATAACAATTAAAATTATATCAAGTGTTGCGTAGACAAGGTTTGTTATTCTGCAGTCTTTTTTTGCGCATAAGAGTTAATTAGACCGTATCCAATTAAGGAGTAAAACCTGAAAATAGTATGAAAAACGGAATTGTATATTTTTAAATTTTATCTTTCTTGTTTTGTAGACTTATTAATTGAATCAGAAGTAAAAATGGTCATTGCAAAATAATGGTTGGATATTTCAGTTCGATTTTAAATAAGTACAAGGTTCCTAGAACAGTCCATAAGTGGATGTTTTCCCACCAGCCGCTTGTTTCATTTTCTCCATATTAACCTATAGAAAATAGTCCCTAACTTTTAGTTTAGTTTTTAGAAAATTTCCCCTACTGATTTTTTTTTTCTTTTACCGAGCATAGATGCTGAAAATAGGAAAGTTTGTGTTTTTCTAATGTATTTCTAAAATGAATGTATTGCTTTTCGATAAATATAAAAAATATTTCTATTTTACCGATATTTAAAATATATATATATATATATATATATATAAACATTTCTCTTTATAGAATCTATGCTTGGCAAAAAACCTAAAAAATAAATGAGCTTGAGGCTAAGGATTATTTGCCATAGGTTAATATGTCAAAAATGAAGCAAGAGGCTGGATGGAGAATATCCTTTTAAGCATCCTGTAAAGAACATTGCTGCCCCAACCAGGAGTCGAACCCTGAATCGCCGGATTGGCCAGACGACGTTCTGCCGTTGAGCTACTGGGACGAAATTGCAAGCTCTTATTGTCGAAGTGGACTTTGCATTCTCCATTCTCTAATGTCAGATTGGAGGGCAACTGGCAATCTGTTTGACCACCTCCTGCTATTTTTACCTCGGGTTAGCCTCTTGCTACTACTACTTTTACCCAGGTTAGTATCCTGTGTGGTCGCTATCCTCTCAATTTTGAAATTAGCGCTCAATCTTTCAGAGTCCACTGAATCTGTACTAGTAATGCTAGTTTCACTTTCAGATCTTCGACATCTTTGCACTAACCTACAGGGTTGATTTATTCCAGCGTCATTGTAAAGAACCTTGCTTCCCTGACCGGGAGTCAAACCCTGGATCTCCGAACTAGCTAGCCGATATGCTACCGTTGAGCTACTGGGACGAAATTGCAAGCGCTTATTGTCGAAGTTTACTCTGCAATCCATTTGTAAGGAAAGAACCTTTGTGAGAAAAGGTTCATAATGATGAGTATATACGTTAGGTCTATCAAGTCTATGGTAAAGTGACCATGCTCAATTGAATAAAAGGAATTGCAACGTCCATAGTGGAGACTTAAAAAGAAATTAGGGTCATGAACTCGCAAAATAGCGAAATGGATTAAAGAAGCCAATTACAGAGCATTATTTACTGAGTAGGAATCGACCATAAAACTGTCTAAGTCTATGGTAAAGTGGCCATGCTCGATTGAATAAAAGGAATTGCAACGTCTCTAATGGAGAATTAAAAATTTTAGGTTCATGAATTCGCAACAAAGCGAAACAGATTAAAGAAGCCAATTACAGAGCATTAATTAATGAGTAGGAATCGACCATAAAATTGTCCAAGTCTATGATAAAGTGGCCATGCTCGATTGAGTAAAAGGAGTTGCAACGTCTCTAATGGAGAATTAAAAATTTTAGGGTTATGAACTCGCAACAAAGCGAAACAGATTAAAGAAGCCAATTACAGAGCATTAATTAATGAGTAGGAATCGACCATAAAATTGTCTAAGTCTATGGTAAAGTGGCCATGCTCGATTGAAAAAAAGAATTGCAAAGTCTCTAATGGAGAATTAAAAATTTTAGGTTCATGAATTCGCAACAAAGCGAAACAGATTAAAGAAGCCAATTACAGAGCATTAATTAATGAGTAGGAATCGACCATAAAATTGTCCAAGTCTATGATAAAGTGGCCATGCTCGATTGAAAAAAGGAATTGCAAAGTCTCTAATGGAGAATTAAAAATTTTAGGTTCATGAATTCGCAACAAAGCGAAACAGATTAAAGAAGCCAATTACAGAGCATTAATTAATGAGTAGGAATCGACCATAAAATTGTCCAAGTCTATGATAAAGTGGCCATGCTCGATTGAGTAAAAGGAGTTGCAACGTCTCTAATGGAGAATGAATTAAAAATTTTAGGTTCATGAATTCGCAACAAAGCGAAACAGATTAAAGAAGCCAATTACAGAGCATTAATTAATGAGTAGGAATCGACCATAAAATTGTCCAAGTCTATGATAAAGTGGCCATGCTCGATTGAGTAAAAGGAGTTGCAACGTCTCTAATGGAGAATTAAAAATTTTAGGGTTATGAACTCGCAACAAAGCGAAACAGATTAAAGAAGCCAATTACAGAGCATTAATTAATGAGTAGGAATCGACCATAAAATTGTCTAAGTCTATGGTAAAGTGGCCATGCTCGATTGAAAAAAAGAATTGCAAAGTCTCTAATGGAGAATTAAAAATTTTAGGTTCATGAATTCGCAACAAAGCGAAACAGATTAAAGAAGCCAATTACAGAGCATTAATTAATGAGTAGGAATCGACCATAAAATTGTCTAAGTCTATGGTAAAGTGGCCATGCTCGATTGAAAAAAAGAATTGCAAAGTCTCTAATGGAGAATTAAAAATTTTAGGTTCATGAATTCGCAACAAAGCGAAACAGATTAAAGAAGCCAATTACAGAGCATTAATTAATGAGTAGGAATCGACCATAAAATTGTCCAAGTCTATGATAAAGTGGCCATGCTCGATTGAAAAAAGGAATTGCAAAGTCTCTAATGGAGAATTAAAAATTTTAGGTTCATGAACTCGCAAAGCGAAATAGATTAAAGAAGCCAATTACAGAGCATTAATTAATGAGTAGGAATCAACCATGAAACTGTTACAGAAAGCATTTATTTGATGCAATATGGGTTAATTGATGCCTTATTCAGGAAGGCTGAAATAAACAACACGTACATGAAAAGGAATACATATATATGTAGTTTGCATAAAATTCCATCCGTCAGCAACAATGCCCGTTTGAATTCAAGAACGAATATTTCCGCGCACGTTGACGAATTGTTACAGGTGTCGCCGTGTTACAGCCTCTGATTATATATGACTTTCTGTTAGGTATTTATTGCCTTCCATATATGCGCTTCGTTCATTTTTAATGTCGATTAGGTATATTCCTCCTAATTAAGTAATTTTCTAGAATTATTTGAATGCTCTGAATTTTTGAAAAATTCATTCGAAAATTTGCGGGGGGGGGGGGGTAAACGTTCTTTCGCGTTTTAAAATCAATAGGCTTCCGGTATTCAAGAATTGTAATAATCGTACCAAGTTACGTTCGAAATGCTTCATTCGTTTCGCAAGATATCGCACGCGCACACACACACACACACACAGATATCACCTCAATATTCGATTCGAGTTCAGGGATGCTTGAAACGCACTTTTCCGTTGAAATCTCGAATTTGAATTTTCGACTCCGTCACAATACTTTCCCTATATATTATACAGTGTAATTAAGAAAAGTAAAAATCTTCTTGACAAGACGATTACTTAAGAACTTTAATAACAGGAGAAGAATATATATATATATATATATAATATATATATATATATATATATATATATCTCATCCCCCTTTCCATTGTAGTGATATGTTACCTTCTCTCTTTATCCTTAGTCTTGGCCTATAGTTACTCATTTGTAACAGATATGCTAGAGATGGGTTTTTTTGTACATACAGTAGTTTATGCATTATTTTCGATTAAAATCCTTTAATTTTTATTTATATATATATATATATATATATATATATATATATATATATATATATATATATATATATATATATATATATATATATATACATATATATATATATATA
>OX578134.1:97010430-97012930 GCA_951213105.1 Amaurobius ferox
TTTAGGAGACGACCTAAAAGCATATATAAAGAACCTATATTTCGGGGAGGGGCAGTCCTCCCCCCCCCCTCACCCGGATACACTGCTATGTGTGTTATTGTAATTTATTTTTACCTTTAAAGTAGTGAAAGCACAAAATTAGCGATTTTTGAATGTAAAACACCATTGATTAATTAAAATATTTAAGAATTGTGCTCCCAGGGCATGATCGTTTTCTTGCTTTTAAGCGCTCTTCAGTACGGCAGAGCTGATAACTGCATTGGTAGGAAGGGAACTTGCTATGTGGTGGAATTTTGAGAACGTTGTGATAATTCATACCACATAGCTGGCTTAAAATTAGACGATTGTGCTCAGGCAGCATGTGGTTGAGATGTTTGAGTTTATAGTCACAATCATTAGATCAAGTTATAAGTTACCCTTAATTATGCTATTGTTTTACCACCCAATATCTAAATTTGTTAATGTGTAGGGAATGTCATGCGGTGGAGATATCAGATTTTACTTTCTACATGTATAGAAAATTCGAAATTCTAGTTTTCGACGAAAGAACACCTTTCAAGCATTCCTAAACTCGAATCAAACGTTTTTGAGATGACTTTTGTGTGTCTGTGTGTGAAGATCATCAGAGAAGACAAATTGTGAAAGGCCCAGACCATACAGCCAACCCAGGGGTTTACGGCAGTAAAGTGTATGGCCGAGAGAAGACAAATTGTGTAATAGTTTTGTATTTTGAAGCCAAAAATTTCGTCAATTGTCATTTTCTTTTTCCACAGAACATTAATTAGATGTGGCATTTTAAAGTGGATTTTGTACGTGAGTATAAGTAAATTATTTTATTTTACACAAGAAAGTCTCCAAAAGCTCCAAATTTCAATTTATGTGATGGGAATTCAATACTAATAACATTGTGGTATGGCTTTATTAATTGATACGCCGATTTGGCGATTTTACGTACAGTGGTTGTCTGAGTGGTTGTCTGTCAATAATGAGATTTGCATTTCCAAATTAAAAAAATGCGAAATGAAATATATTATTGACACATGAAAAACTTAATAAGAATCCGCATTTTGAATTTTTAGAATTTATTAATTGGAATTCAAACCAATAAAATATTAGCTTCTAATGATTCAAATGTAGTTTCTAATAATTCGAATACAATAAAATATTAGTTTCTAACGATTAAAATCGTTTAATATATGGACTATATTAAACGATTTTAATCATTAGACGTATTTCATTATCATATATAGTGGATATAATATGTGGACTACATTAAAAGATTTTAATCACTAGAAATATTTCATTATCATATGATAGATTTAATATATGAACAATATTAAACGACCTTATCCATTAGACATATTTCATTATCATATAGTAGATTTAATATATGGACTACATTAAACGATTTTAATCATTAGACATATTTCATTATCATATAGATCCATTTCATTAACATATAGTGGACGCTGGCAATTGTTCAAATTAAGTTAGACTTGAGAGCATATAATTTAATATCGTACTTTAAAATAGTTTTATGTGTCGTCTAATGTTAATCTCCAATATGCATGTAATGTAATGTACAATATGTATAATGTATAATTCAATGTTAAAAATTGTTCCGTGGATCGTGTACATTATTCTTTTGCTGTGAAAGAGTTCAAGTTATTGTATAATACAGGATCAGTAATGTGCTGTTCACATCAGATTATTTTTAATAAATTTAGGTGCCTGTGAAAATTAAATTTATATTGGCTTTTAAATTGAATCCAAATGCGACGTTTTAAGGCATTTGTTTTCGAATAAAGGATAATGTCCTTTTACACAAGCAAGTCTATTTTTTTTCTTGTATAGGAATGTTTGAATTAATAATTCAAACTAAACAAGGCTCTTAATATTAATAAACTAATTCTTAATAATAGAACTATTAACGCTCAAGTCATAAGCATTAAAAATTGAAAATATATGCACACAAAAATTTAGAAAACATGCATTTATAAAATAAGAAATGCAAATATAATTTTCGTACAGATATTACTCGTGCATTAGAAAACATTTTAAAACAGGTTTTTCCCCATTTTTTCCCCCAACAGCTGTAATTTTAATCAAAACTTTTTTATGTTATTCATATAAAATCAACAGGCATTCGAAAATTTTCATATTAAAGTAATTGTTAAGTAAACAACTATGTACATTTTGACAACCTTCTTTGTTTGCCAGTGTGATTCAAATCTTTGAGACCAAACATAATCAAGTTCCATTATCTATAGTAAAATGAGATTTGGTACGTCTGTTGTCTTTTGTAGACCATTTCAATTCTTTTCATTTTCAACGTTTTTGGGCCAGTATGTGTGTGTGTTTGTCTTTTCACTCTAGACTAAAAACTAATTGACAACATTTCACAAAAATCTGATACGGGCAGCTCATGACTTTCCTTATATAATGCAATGAATTTACTCCTTTTGCAGTCAAATAATAATGTTTAAGATCCACGGTACTT
>OX578134.1:97017930-97500430 GCA_951213105.1 Amaurobius ferox
TTCGTATTAGTATAGAATTCCGTCGATCTGTCCCTTCAAAGGCAAAAGGAAAATCGAGAAAAAAATAGGCGGAGGAGAACGCGTTTACTGGAAATTTTCCGCTAAAAGAAACAAGTAGAATTCCGTCAATCCGACCTGAAAAACGACCGAAAATCGCGGAGTAAGTAAGGTAGAGGACAATTTTCAGCTAAAAGAAACAAGATATACAGGGGGTCCCAAAAAGATTGAAACGCGCTTTAATTCTTTACCTGTTGGTGATAAGTGGGCAATGTAAATTGCAAAAATGTTGAACTTAAGGTAGGAAATAAGACTACGTTAATGCAATAGTCCTCCCATTAATTTTCAAAAAGTTGCACTTTTTAAATTTTTATACGACACCCTTAGATACATTTTTTCAAACAGAATTTTTTTATTATTAATGCAACAAGATCATTAAAAAAACCGCATATCTGTAACTTTAAAATCAACTGAATTATGATAAAGGAAAAAAAATCTAACTTATGCCACTTTTCCGTACTATGTGAAAGGCTGTTTCATCAGTGAAAATAGGGATCATAAACAAATTGACGATGGAAATCGTTTAGATCAAAAATACGTTAATGTGTGTTAAATTTTTTATCACAAATACATCTAAATAAAGCATTACACAAACAGAGATCATATCAAGCAGTGGTACTCACTACGCGGTTGGGTATCCTATATATTATCATCCAGTTTTATCTTTTTTGTGATATGTCACAAATTTACATTTCTAATTGATATATGGTTCCCATTCACAATGTTCAATTTTCAATTAAATATAACTCGCTCAATTTTAAAGATACAGATATGCGGTTTTTTTAATGATCTTGTTACATAAAAAATAAAAATTTTCTGATTGATCAAATTTGTCTAAGGGGATGGTATAAAAATTTAAAAAGTGTAACTTTTCGAAAAGTCATTAACGTAGTCTTATTTCCTACCTTACTTTCAACATTTTTGCAATTTACATTGCCCATAATCTCCAACAGTTAAAGAATTAAAGCGCGTTTCAATCTTTTTGGGACACCCTGTATATTTATCAATAAATTTAATTTTTTCGACAACGAAATTATTCATTTTTTCTCGAATTTTTTTATGATGCTTAGTGGGAAGGGGTGGTGGACGGCTTGTTTCATGGAACTTTTCAGAATTTCAAATTGGGACAAAAAGAAGGTTAGCGCTTTTACGGTGAGAGGATCGACGGAATTCTATGGTAATATCATTATTTTGGTGCCGCATCTCTGTAGGTGCAATATTTTAGGAGAATATATCCGAAAATTGATACTTAGATGCATATATGCGATGGCGACTTTTAATAGCAACTTGAAATTCAGCGTTCGATTATCAATAAAAAGGGAAATGGTCACACGCCCTACATTTGACATAAAATGTTGTTTGCACGTAATAAAACGCATGATTGATTTTCTTGGGGCAATCTGTGATAAATATCCAATTTAGTACAAAAAGGCATTATTTGTTTTTCCAATTTGGAACCGAACCGTTTCCCCCGCTTTTTAAACGTCGTTCGCGACCTACTAACATCTTGCAAACACACTGGTGACCTACTCCTGTTGATGCAAAGTTTGTGGAGGAGAAGAAAGTGAAGAGAAGTAGGAAGAGAAATAAAATATAAAAAAGGATGGGTGTGTTGTATAATTTTATTCCTGTTCTTTAATCTTTCAATTGGCTTTCGGTTGCTAAGGTGGTTTATGCAGGAAGGACTGCTAATGAAGTAGTTGCTCCTTTGAGATAGATGCTCGATAGCGAGATTTTTGCCTATGCGTGTTGTACCTGTAGATTCTAAATATAGCTGATCCGCTTAATCTCAAAATTAACGATGTGTAAGAAAATATCATTATAATTTAATGTGTTGTATGCTTATCGATATGCTATTTATAGCATTTTTTAAGTGAAGTAACTTCATTATTTTTCAATCTGGTATCTATACATACAGTAAAAATAAATTAATCAGTTGAAGGAACGTTATCTAATTCATTGGGATAAGATACACATTTCTGATTTTACCTTCCCCCAAGAATTACATTATATGATGTATCTGTGCATTAAAATATATTACGAACTAAGATACTAATATATTTGATTAAAATATGTTGGGCACTAAGATACTAATACATTTGATTAAAATGCATTACGTACTAGGATATGTTTGGTTACAGTGAATCGACTTCTGCTCAATACGGCGTTGCATAAAAGCAAGAAAGCGCTAGACTGGTCCAGGGGATAGATAGTGAGGACGGATACCATTCGCGTGGGGCGAGCTCAGCCCTTATTATATTTTAATTTTCTTTTGAGGGAAGAGAAATAAATGAAGGACTTACCAAGAGTGACAATTCATTTATGGAGGAGGCTGTGATTTTAGAATTATTCTAGTAGAAGTATTTACTTTGAATCCAGTAACAATGCAAGGCTTACTTTCCGTTGACAAACTTCAATGATCTCGAAACCATGTCCCACAGGTGGCGAGGGGCAATCATTTCAGCTTTTTCTTGCTTTTACATGTGATTAGATTGAATTTATTTCCTCCAAGCAAAGCAACATAAGCCATTGATTATCATGCACATAGTTATGTATGAAGAATAAAGGAAAATATGTGCATGAAAATATGAGTAAAATATAAATGTATATAGCATCAATAAATACATTAAATGTTGCTAAAATGGCAGAAATCCGGGACAAGAAACAAGCTAAAGTGGCTGTATAAAATGAAATATGCGTAAAATAAAACTTTCTGTAATGAAAATTATGATCCCGTAAACACTAGTATTTTTTTACTAGCTGTAGACACTGATAAACTTTTCAGGTGAAAATATAGATGAAATGCGTATATCAAAAAGTAAATAGTGGAATAAAAATTCCTATAATTTAAGGAATTTAGCAGCCGTATACTGCTTTGTACCCCTACACATTCCTCTTTCCTTTTGCGAATTTCATTCAAGGCAGAAATCATAACAGGAAGAAATCATAATATATTTCAGGAAATTTTATAAAATAAATTAATTGTATATCTCACATTTTAAAGAAACTATTTTCATTTTTGTGTCACTTCTTAATATGAAACATGTAAATCAGAATCAGAATGCATTAAAAATGTCATTCCATTGGATATGCGTACCAGTGAACTTAGACAAAAATTTAATTCACTGTCTCTTAAAAAAATAGAAAAAAGTGGTACTGCTTCTTGTTTTACTATAAAGTTTTAAATAATACTATTGATTGTCCCATTTTACTTTCTTGCTTGAAATTCCATAAACCTGTTAATAATACTAGAAAAAAAAGCTACTGTACTACTATATATATATATATACAAAATAAAAATATAAAACAGCAAATCTTCAATCAAATGGAAAAGAAAAAACAAATTTCGAGTCATCAAGTTAAAGATAATCAACAAATATCAATGGTATGGAGTCGATAATAGAAAAACATATAAAATCCAAGCATTAATGTTATACACCTGGACAAGGGCTATGCAAAAGGTACAGAATTTTATGAAATCGATTAAAATTTTCAAGGGAATGAAATTTTAAGAAATACAAAATTTAAATTTTTATATGGCCGCCGTACAAAAACATTTCCAATGAGTATAATGTGCCCCATACACTAATAAGGTGATGTACAAAATTTCAGCAATAAAAAGTGCAAATAAAAGTGCATTCAAATAAAAAGTCCCAGAGATATGAAAGGATAAAAATGATGACTTAAACCACTTTCGATGCATCGACATGGGTTCTCAGAGGGGAAAAATCATGTTGGCAGATCGCGTTTTAGGGGTCATACACAAATTACGAAAGAAAATATTGATTGCATAAATAAATAATAATTTTGCTATTTATTGGTACAAAAGTATCTACACTGTGTAGAAATAATAACTTTACACAAAGATTACAAAGCTTGTTCAAAATGTTTTCCATCCATGCCAAAGATCCATTAAAGCTAAGAGGCAGATATTATTTACCTATCATGCATTTCTGCGTTGCGTCATTTGCACACTTGCTGTAAACATTTACAATTTAATTTGTGATTAATCCCTCACCAACTTTGTTTAAACATATCTCTGGGATTTTTTATGATAAAATGTTGAAATTTTGTACATCACCTTATTAGTGTATGGGTACATTTTACTTATTGGAAACGTTTTTGTACGGAGGCCGTATAAAAATTTAAATTTTGTATTTCTTCAAATTTAATACCCTGTAAATTTTTATCGATTTCATAAAATTCTGTACCTTTTTTTACTCAACTTTGTAATTTATTATATATGTCTTCTAAGATCAATATTTAAGGAATAAAAGCCGAGGTCAATGTTTTTGGGACACTCTCTCTCTCTCTCTCTCTCTCTCTATATATATATATATATATATATATATATATATATATATATATATATATATATATTATTTTTATTTTTATTTTTATATTTATTTTTATTATATATATATATATATATCTTTTTAGAATTTATAGATTATCTGATAAAAATTTCATGCTATACATATAAATAATCTAAAAATTACCAGCAATTTATATCAATATCCCTCTTATTTTAAAATGGCATAGTTAAAAATTTAGATTAGCTGGATTTTCATGAATTCTATTCATGGTTTTTATATTAGTCTGACATTTCCATTCTCTTGTATTAATCATATTTTTATTTTTACATCGACTTAAACATTAGCCTTTCTATTATTAGTTTCTCCTTTTAGTAGCTCTGATTGTATATTATCACTTATTTTTGCCTTTTCGCATTACTGTTATTTATTTCTTACGAATGGCAACAGTAGATCATTTCTTTTTCTTTTGGGAATGGCAACACTGGTCTCTTCATTTTGGGTTCTCGGTTTCAACAGATTCGTGTATTTGTAGTGTTATTTTCCAGGTATTCTTGTTTCCTTTTATCTTTTCTATCCAAGTAGAAATAGTTTATAGATATAATATATCTATTTCTTCAGAAACATACATGTTTTTGTGTTTGATTGGACAAAATACTTGGACCCGAGGAAGAGTTTTGGAGAAGTGAACAAATCCATGATTTAGATCTAGCCCTTGTCCAAGTGTATAGCATTAATGCTTGAATTATATTTGTTTTTCTTTTACCAATTCCATACCATTGATTTTTGCTGCTTTTCTTTAACTTGATATTTCGAAATTTGTATTTTTTTTCATTTGATTGAAGATTTGCTGATTTATACTTTTATTTTGTAGGCTTGTTAGAAAGTTAGGTTTTTCGAGTTTTCAGCTTCTCGTTTTTCTTTCATTGGACTTTCAAACTATTATATATATATGTTACCGCTAAAGCTCAAGAACCGTTAATGTGCACATTACTTAGCTAATCTGCAAATTTACTAATTTGCTCCGTTAACGTGCGGAATCAAGAGTTTTCCGCATTTTACCTAGGTAATATGCACATTAACGGCTTCCGTATCAAAAGTTTGTTTCTCTCATTTCCTACCCTAATCCTTCCACCTCTCCCTCCACTTTTAGTTGGTTTCGCCAGCGTCTTGTCGTCGCCGGTTGCTTTTATTTCTCATAATTTGCGTCGGCTGCCAGTACGTAGCATAGCTAATTCTGTTTTCAAATTCGTTTCTGTCTGTTAGCGCGTGAATTTGTGTCGTGATTTTTTTAAAGCAGATAAATTTAGCTCCTAGTATGCAAGCAAGCACCGAATTGGTGAATAAAATGAAGAAAAGATTTTTCGCAAACCTCTTATTATCTTATTTTCACTTTAACGAGTGCCTAGTAGGTAATGTGTAGATTATCTAGGTAATTTGCCGATTACCTAGGTAATTCGAGAAATGGAACAATTTTCAGCACTTTAACGGATCACCCTAGTTAATCTGCACATTACCTATATAATCTGTAGAATAAATGATTTCTGCACTTTAGCGGTAACATATGTTTATATATATATATATATGGATAGATGGATGGATGAATGGATGAATATATGGATAAATAGATAGATAGATGGATATATAGATAGATAGATGGATACATGGATAGATAGATGGATAAATAGATAGATAGATAGGTAGGTAGATAGTGAGAGAGAGAGCCTGATATCAGACGCTATCAGTAATGACTATATATTTGATTTCGTTACTTATCTGACTTAGTAACACATTTCCATATATAGCGAATTTCGGAGAATACCCTCATTCTTATCGGATTTCAGTCGTACCATCGCTTCTGTTATCATTTAAATTAAAGCCATATTTTTGATATGAATAACATCTGTGTTTGAATATTTCTGGTTGAAATCGAAGCGTTACGATAAATATAAACACTCTGGACGCTTTTATCACCAAACCTAATAGATATAAATGTAAATAGGTTTTACTTATTTTGTCGGAAATATGGTACAATTTATGAATATGTAATAATTATTTCAATGGTTTGAGATTTTTTTTAAAAAAAATATTAAAGTTTTTTGTTTGATCGAGATTTTGCTTTACTTGTTGCGAAATCTTTCACTAGAAATATCTTATCTTCTAAACTATAAAATATGAATAGAAACAATAAGTGACAGAAATGGTCAGTTGGAAATCCAGTTTCTAGATCAATGATTTGGTCTTACATTTCTTGAAAAATCGTCATGTCAATTTCAAGAAGATTATGAATATATAAAAATAGTTTCAATTTTTTAATATTTTGAACGTTTTTATTTTACTAAATATCTTCGAAACTATAAAAGATAGATAGCGCCAAAAATATGTAATAAAAAATTTAGTTTCTAAATCTATATTTATTTAAAAGAAAAAATCTTTCAGTTTTCGAGTAATCGTCTTGTCAAGTTGAAAAAGATTGACGTTTTTCAAGTTTAATACCTATATCTCAAAAACTAAAAGTGCTAACAAGTAATATGTCGCTCTTTAAAAGTCCTATAATGATATATATTTGGATTTTGGATCGGATTTTTAGTTTTTGAAAGAGAGTGGTTATAATTTCAATATTTTGATATGTTGAGCTATTTTGAAAAGGAGTTTCTAATTTTGATATTTCAGTATTTTGAACTATTTTGAGAATGTCTAAGGAAGACAAACCACTCAGAAAGGAAGTTATTTAATCAAAAGCCATTTCGGCTCCATTGGACTGGAGCCGCTGCAAAATTTTTTTTTTCTTTTATGTTCCGACTTAATCATTATCATTGACGTATTGATTCTTAAAAGATTTTAAAAGACTCTAAAATTCCGAATTTATAGGACAATTTGTAAATGTAAAGGAGGGCTCTTGCGTCCACTCTCTCTCTGTCTAACACATACACATTCACACTACCCCTACACATTCACACTACCCCTAAGACGTCCAATTAGTGTTAAAAATGCTTAAAATGTGTAAAATCGCCGAGACTCGAATTTTCGACTCCGTTAAGGGAAACTGAAAGATAAAAAATTAATATTATTGAATAAGTACGTAAAATGGACGTCTATGAAAGGTGTGGGCCCCTACAAAAGTTTATTGTTGACCTCTCCTCCATATTTGATTTTTTCCTCCTTGACCATCTTGAACGTTTTCGTCTTCATAAAATAAGAAAAAAAAAAATCGGATGTCAGGCACCCCCACTCGAGTGGTGTCCCTGCTATGAGCGGAACTGAACGTGCAAACCTATTCCCACTAATGTGTGTGTGTGTGTGGACATTTTGTTTTAATTACAAATCAACTCAATTACTGAGTATATTGAAATACTTTAACCATTCTTAGCATGTTTGCACATCTTATTTCTTTCAGTGGCATCGAACGTCATTCACATAAATGCAACGGCTTTCGAAAGCAGCCGCAAGCACCCGAACAAATCGCACTACAGGCGGTATTGTCATTGTCATCATGACAATCCCCACGTCATATGTTTGGTTACTATGGGAAACCAGATTGCCAATCGACTAAGGATTAGTCACCGAATCCGTTATATCATGTTTCCGATATCCGGTTATCAGAACAAATATTAGGGTTTTCCCAATGATAAGTAATGTGTAGTTACCGCAAAATGGGGAGGAGGGGAGGTGATAGTCGTTAGTATTATTCAATGAGAGATGAACAAATGGAAAGTTGAGGTCCGACCTGACCCCCCCCCCCCCCCACCTCCTCCGTTTTTTTTTTTAATTACTCCACAATTGTGAGCGCGACCGACTTAGATTTTTTTTTAATTTTGTGAACATTTTTCTGGAGTAAAGGTATGGAAAAAGTTAAAACTTTTTCGGCTTAAGCCAAATAAGTACAAAGCAACGTGATCTTGACTTCGCCTAATCGTGAAAAAAGTGACACCAAGAATTTATTTTTTTTTTAGCTACGCCTATAAAATACGATATGACAAAAGTTTATTTATGTGTGGAAAGAAAAATATTGGCCGATTGCTTAACAATTAAATACATGGTTTAAACTCACCAGAAGTATTGCTACAGGGCACATTTAAAACATAGCTCTGAATCTTGCATTTTGCGTTATTATTGCGCTTGTTTGAAAAGAAGGCAAAATAAACCAAAGTTAATTTTTTTATGTATTGGAAAACTGGTGTCATCTGTACAAAGTTTATGAGTGGTAATGTATTTCTTACAATTACCAACAGGACACCCCCTTCCGGAGACATTTTATGTTTACTTAGTTTCTATTTATGTGACAGCATTTAGATATATTTATATAGTGCAAATAGAAAACTCCCTCCCCCCCCCCCCCCCATAAAAAAAAGATCTCATTTGCTCCCCCGGCAAAAAAGTCCTGAAAGAAACACTGATTACTAGTACATATTCTAATAATTGTGATGCCATAAGGTAGACATATTTTTGTGGGGCCTATAAAATGTACCATTGTGTAGACAGAGGTGTGCTGAGTCAAGATATAATGACTTCAGACACAGTTTTAGCACCCATATTTAATTATTGCATATTTAATTATCATTGCGTATTCAATTATTAATTATTACTCAACTATTATTGCAATGCTAATTACAATTTGTGAATAGCCACGCAAGTAACAACTATCCAAGTAAAATCGCCAAGGGTTCACCGAAAGTGAAAGTGTGAATCGACAGCCAGCCAATTAAAGAACGAGGGCTGGGCCAGACGTACCAATCATAATAATAATAAAATATTTAATTAAATTATATGAAATTACTGACATTCACCACTAACGAAATTTACCTTTCGGTATGTGGTAGCAGCAATAAAGGTGGGGGTTTTACGAAACAGCGGAATATCATCCTATACTTTAAAAATATAAAGACAACACCAAAAATTGGTTATTATTAAAAGAATTTAATTAAAATCTCCATCCACGACGTACACAAAAATTCACAACCATAGCGCTTTCGACATTATTGTGCTCTTCATTAGTGGCAAAGTGAAAATAGGTGGAAAACATGAGCTTAAATACAAGGGCCACAACCGCGAGATAAAATTTGCATATAATTTATCTCGCATTATTATTATCGCATATTATTCGCATACAATATATACTAGCATATTATTTGCATATAATATAAACTCGCATATTATTTGCATAAATTGTGGCCTGTGTATTCGAGCTCATGTTTTCTCCCCTATTTTCCCTTTGCTACTGATGAAGAGCATAATAATGCCAGAAAGCGCTATGGTTGTGAATTTTTGTGTACGTCGTAGACGGAGATTTTAATTAAAGACTTTTAATAATAGCCAATTTTTGGTTGTCTTTATACTTTTAAAGTGCTGATGATTTGACGTGTTTTCCATACAATTTTATCATCCTATAATTTATATAGGAGTAAGTAGTATACGATAACGAAAGGCCTTAACATTATAGTACATCTGTGCAAGAATTTTGAATACTCTGAGTTGGGTATTTCTATTACTTAGTAAATATAAATACTTTTAGAAATAACAGGAAAATAAGTTTTCTAAAATAGTCCATTATAGTATACTATGAAAGAAATTTTTTTTGAAAAGTCTAGTGGCAAAATCAGGTGCCAGCCACGATTACTGCCGAAGTCAAAATATATTTACAAAATTGTGGTATACAGCAAATTTTTTGCTGCCATTGCAGATATCGGCTAGTCCATGCAGCCTGCATCCTCTCTCCTTTTTCTTTCTGTTCCTGTGTGTGAGAAATGTGGACTCGATTAAGCTAGGGTGAATAAACTCATCAGTCATCACCATAAAACTTTATATTTAGATGGACTGTAAAAAGTTCAAAATACTATGCATGATTAGATAAAAGCTCTTTGTTTATGATTTTGACTTCTTAACTTTGTTATTTATAACAAAGTTAACTGTTCCTCAAAAAAGTTATATCGTTATGATTCCCAAACTGCTAGAATTAAGTCATTCTCATTGTATCTTATGTATCTTAGCAGTTGTATTTTAGCAGTTGTATCTTAGTCTTCATATTGTATCTTAGCAGTTTTAAGACAATTTAAGTACTAGGACTGTACAATGCAAAATGGGATTAAATGTTATTTTCAATGTTATTTATTATTAAAATTAAATGTTATTTTCAATTTGAACTATTTTTAATTAATTATGCGCAGTAAAGTAAAAAAATAATTAATACAGATTAAAGGACACAAAAATAAGCATTTAAAAAAAAAAGAACATCAAATGATTTTACAACGGAATATGCTTTAAAATGTGTAAATTTGTAACCATCAATCTTGGACGAGAAATATGCTAGTAGTAAATGTACTTGAAAACAACCGGCATTCCTAACTAATATTCCAAGAGCACAAAGGGGGTTTCTTTGACATCGAATGGGAACTGTACTGTGCTAGATGAATTAGCAACAACACAGTCTTAGAAAAGTAATTCTTGGCAATTAAAGTATAATAAATCGGAACAAAATAAAGAAACACTTTTTCAATTTTCGCGATAACTGTTAAAAGACATACGATGAAAATTAAAATCGTGAGCATGCATCATGTTCAATCAGATAGTCGTTCAATAACCTTATCAGTATAATCGATGGCCATCTTTGAGATAATGATCACTATTAATTTCGATTCGCTTTGTTTTCCACTGGAAAATCTGTATACGCAACTCTTAATTTCTTCCTGCATTGATATTTGAATGATGAGGTTAGTTTTTTGGTATACAGTGTTCCTGGAAAAGTTCTGATGCATCCCTTTAATTTTCAATTGAAGTGTTTTGCAGAAGCAGGGCCTACTAACAGAAAAGCAAATACGTGCTCTCAATTGAGGAAAATTTCAACGCCTCTAGCGTCGAATTGGAGAAGTTAGAAATCTCAAAAATGAAGCAAGATAGGAAAACATTTTCAATTACAGTTGTAGAGCACTGTGTAATTAGTAAGAATGGGTTACAGAAGACAATTATTTGGCACAATATGCTTATAGACGAATTGACGCCCTATTCGGGAATAATAGTGTAAATAACATCTTCATGCACAGGAATCTAATGTAAAAACTGTGCAAGATACTCTTCGTTAGAGACAATGCAGATTTGTAATTTGAAGAAGAATATTACGTTATAATCAATTAGTAGTTGTGCATTTAGCAGACGACGAAGTAAGGCATTGCCATCTATTATACATGTTTACTTTCTTCAATTATTAGACGCTGATTCTTATAATTATTCTTACTTCAATGATTAGACACAGATTCTTACAATTATTAGACAATGCTTTACAGCTTCGCAATTGATATTTTTCTCTTATCTTGATTTAGCTTCGAGATAAGATTTCTAACTTCTTCATTTCTCGGCTAGAGCTCGGCAATCTTTTCCAATCAGTAGTGCGGGATGGTTACATTTCTATAAACAGATCTTGCTTCTGCAGCTCCAGAAGGCTTCAATTAAATGTTAAAATAAGGACTTTTACACAAATCCCGTATAATAAAAATTTCATAAAAATTTTGCTTTGATTGAAGCGATGCACCCATAATCACTATTAAGCTGTTTTTCAAGATGTATTAATGAACTACTGATCTCAAACGACTAGGGATTCATTCGCGACTGATTTCAGTCACCTAGCTTAAACTGACCAATGCTTGTAGGGTACATTTCACATGTAGAAGGAAAAATAAAAGTCTCAGTATCTCAATGGATAATGAGTCAGTCCTCTGGCCAGTTGGGTATCGGTGTTTCAATACTTCTCTGGGATGAGAAAGCTCTATAATAGCACCCCAGAAATATAACCTTGCAGTTTAAGCTGATTGGGTTCCATTGAAGAGAAGGGTTTGAATAAAATCGTTATTGAAATTTCCCAAGTACTCAACAAATTTTGGCAGACATTTCAATGCATAGAGAACTAAATATAACAGGATGCTATCCAGCATAAAAAAAGGAGAGGAACAAGGACAAAGTACAGGTCAGAATTTATATTTCGATCTAAAATCTAAAGGAGAAAATTGTAGGATCTGCTTTAAATATAAAATGAAAGATGATCGTCTTAGGAGATTGATGAAAGAGTGTCTTTTGTCAGCCGGAGATAGGTGATTCAAGTGAATTCAAAGACATCATGAGTTTTATATTTACTATCAAAACTATACGTTCCGTATAAGTTTTGCTCTGATGAAAGTATTAAAAGGAGAAAAACTAATTGTCTTAGGCAACACGAGTTTAAGTAAATAATAATTTGAAATATACTGCCTATTTTCATTCTCACTTATTCAAGTACTCCATTACTTTTATCAGATTTTTCACTTGTTTCAAAAATGTATTTATTAGGTTTACAAAAAAAACCTTTAGTTTAAATTTGATATATAAACTATGTTAAATAGGTTTTTTAAATTGATCATTCTTAAATTAGGGATCGTGAACCCCTGGGGGTTGAGAAATTTTGGGAGGAGAGGGGGGGGGGCTTCGCAGAAAATTTGAATAGAAACATATTTTGCTATTTGCTTCTTTTGTAAATTTAAAATTTAAGTTTATTGAGATATTTTTTTGTTATATTTTGTCGAAGGATGTATCTATGAAATGAAATGAAATGAGAGACGGGTGGCTCAGAAAGAGCCCAGCACATCGACCAGAGGTCTATTGTACTACCCCAGACAGAACTAACTGATCCCTACGAAAAGAGACCAGTAGCCGATGCGAAGATAAGCAGGCACTTGACAGGTATGTCATTCAGCTCCCAGGGTTCAATCACATGTCGACCAATGTGTTCGAATCTGTGAGCAGAGTAAACCTCTCATTCACATAGAATGTGAGCGGCAGTTTCTTCGCTATAATTGCAGCCCCTGCAAAGCGAATCTTTGGTGACGCCCATGATGTTAAGGTGTCGCTTGAGGGTGCAGTGCCCAGTAAGGAGCCCAACAGACCTCCTGATCCCAGTTCTGCTGGGCTTGAAAAGTTCCTTTTGACGTGTACTAGGGCAATTGCAGTTGAGAATTTTCGCTTGCCTCTGACCTTTAGTATTACGCCAGTTCTTACATTGAAGCTTCCTGAAGATGTCGTAAATAATTCTTCTGACAAGGTCATTGGGAATACCCCAGGCCGGCTCAGGGCCTACAGAAGGAGTACTTGAGCCTTTCCTAGCAAGTTCATCAGCCAACTCATTGCCAGGAATGCCCGAATGTCCAGGCACCCAGTAAAGAATGACTTTGTTATTGCTAGCAATTTCACAGAGTGCATTATAGCACTCCCAAACAAGGGAAGAAGTCATGGTAAACTTCCCAAGAGCCATAAGAGCAGCCTGACTGTCAGAACAGATGAAAATCCGGCTATTCTCATACTTCCTGTCATAGCAAATTCTACAACACATAAGGATGGCAAAGACATCGACCTGAAAGACAGTAGCATAATTGCCAAGCGGATAAGACAGCACACACCAGAACCAGTGCTTGTGCCAATCTTCGAGCCATCCGTATACCATACAATACAATTCAGTTTATTGTAGGTGGGAGTCCTCTTCCAGTCGTCCCGCGAGGGGACCTGAATTTCGTAAGGCTTGTCAAACGTGTATTTGACATGGATACTATCAGGTGGCATACAGAAATAAAGATGACTAGCAACATTGCTGTTAAGTTCACCCCAAGATAAATACCTTGAGTAATCTTTCCAGTATTTCAGATATTTAAGCCTGTTCATGCAGATTAATAAGGATGTATCTAAGATAGGTTCTTAATTTTCATTTTAAAATATATATTTTATACTAAAAAATAAATTTATTAGTAATCAATATTATGAGTACTTAATTTAAATTAAATAATACATTTGTTAGTACTATTATATATTGTTATTATATTTATTATTTACTGTTTTCCTGAAAATGGAGATTTTTTTTGGGGAGGGGGGGTAGGGATTATCCGTTACTGGCATCCATCAGTTATTCGGCATGTTCTCTGTAATTTTTAAGCGTGAAAGGAAGTCATGAGACCAACAAGTTAAGAACCACTGGCATAGAAAACTGAATCTTTGCGTATACTATCGACGGCGGGAAAATACTTAACTGAAACACTTTTTTATTAATGTGATTATTTTCTACCCTAAGTTTCATACATTGTTAAACAGAACAAATCTTTTTTTCAAAAAAGTTTAAATTTAATCTTTTTAAAGTGTTTGTTTTTCTATCTTTAACATGCAGAAATATTAGTTAATATAAATTAAAATGTAATAGTGATCAATAATACAAATTACCAAGGAAACACCTGAATTTATTATGTCTGACATCGATTTATATATCTTTGTTATTAAATAACATGCAATAAATAATTATATGGATTTAATTATTTTTTATTTTAAATACAAAACCGATTGTGAAATATTTTCATTAAAACAATGTACATTGATTTAAATTTCGAAGCAAACCTATTTCTTTATTTAGCTATTCGAAAAACATTTAAAACTTAAGATAAGCGTAAACATTTTCATTTTAATGTAAATGCTTAAAATTTTTATTTGTATGATAAACGATTAATGTGTTCATTTTTTAGGAAAACTTTTAAAATTTTCATTCTTGGCTAAAATGTTCATTAAGAAAACGTCTAAAATTTCCATATTTATGGAAAACGTTTAAAACTTTTATATTTAATTTAAACGTTTAAAACTTTCGCCTTTAAATTTCTCATTAAGATAAACAGTTAAAATTTTCATTTTTAACGAAACGTTTAAAATTTTAATCCTTAATGAAAACGTTTGAAACTTTCATTCTTAGAAAACATTTAAAATTTTCATTCTTAAATTTTCATTCATAAGATAATTTTTAAAATGTTCATCCTTAAGGAAAACGTTTAAAACTTTCGTTTCTTCAAAACATTTAAATTTTTCATTCTTAAGATAAACGGTTAAAATTTTAATTCTTAAGGAAAATATTTAAAACTTTCTTTCTTAAAAGCATTTAAAAATGTTATTCTCAATATAAATGGTTAAAATTTTCTTGGAACATCTTGGAATTTAACTCTTTCCTCCAGAAAAATTCGTTGACTGCGTCACTGGTAATAATTGATCATGCGGATTTGAAGGACTCCTATTCAATCAAATGCCCCGTTTGATGAAATATTTAGTCTTGGTGAAAGGGCTATATTTCATTAAACACTATTTATCACTATACAATTTTCATCATCCTATATCAACTAACATCTTGCCCACCCGTTCATATATTTCTCAAATCCCCTTTTTTCACATCAAGTTGCACACTAGGAATGTTCAGGCGACCTAGCAAAAGCGAATATAGGTCAGAAACAGCTTGCCTCTGACAGAAGCGGTGCTTGCGTTTTAAGGACGGCACACTTTACAGCACACATCGAGGTAATGAAAAAAAAAATGAATTTCACTTTTTATTTATTGCTTCGCGGTCGTTCAGCCACGGACGCGGAAGCAAGAGCTTCTCCGATTCTACACAGTGTGTCCCCCAAATGGAGGGCCTCTGTCCGCGTTTTTCAAGCAAACTTCGCATCTTCCACAAATCTGACATTGCTAATATTAGAATTTTTCGCCATCGATCAGCATTTGCTATTTATACACTTAAATCCGACTACAATGGACGTTATGTGGAATTGCCGTTTCGCTTCAAGAAGGAAAATACAGTAGAATGTCGTCATCATGTGCTCACTGCTGCTATTGGCAGTCACAAGTATTTCTATGCATCGCCATTTTTTTTTACCTCTATGAAAATTGACAAATTCAATCCTACTACGTAGCTGGTATTTCAACTTTTTATGAAATCTAGTTCAGGCTACACAAGGCTGCAATGGCTTTCTATATAGATCTTCAGCAACAGGCAGGGCCACCATAATCTTTACAGAAGCCACTAGACAAAATTTCGAAGCTTTCGCCCGAATTTCAAAAGATTCTATCTTGTTCTAGATTTTTTTTCTTAACGAAGCCGGATATAAACTTTCGGGAAAATCTATTCATATTTGTAGCAGCTATCGTGCACACAAGAAATCGACGACAAACAGACAGACGGGCATCATTCCAAAAATAGTCCGTGTTCAGGAAGTCCTAAAACATATATTGGTATCAAAATCTTGAATTCGAAAATTTTCGTGAAAATAATAGTTTCTCTATACTATAGTACATAGTACGTGGAAGTAAAAATGTGCTTTTAACTTTCCTTATATACATAATGTATACGGAAAGTATTGTGACGGGGTCGAAAATTAGAATTCATATTTTCGACGGGAGAGCACGTTTCAAGCATCCCTGATCACGAATCGAACGTTTTTGAGGTGATGTCTGTGTGTATGTGTGTTGTTTTTGTTGTTGAGACCCAGACCGTCCGACCTACCAGAAAGGTGTGAAAGCCCCAGGCCGTCCGGCTCGTCCAGAGGATTTGGAGCAACAGAATGGACGACCGCTACCAGAAAGGTGTAAGGTAACTGTTTGGACAGCCGGGAAGTGCCACCCAATTTAGACCGGAACCCAGTGAGGGAGGCATCCACAGGGACCGTACCCTCCTTCCCCTACCACCAACCTCTCGGAAGGACTTACGGACCCACATGTTTAACGTGATCGTACTCGGCGTGAACACGGCGGCAGTTATGGCAGTGGCTGGAATCGAACCCGGGCCTACCGAGTGCAACTCCAGCGCGCTAACCAATGGGCTACCGCTCCCGTGTGTATGTGTGTGTCGGTTTTGGTGGTATTCGATCTATTCCAGTTTTGAAGCCAAGTGATAAATCTAAAATTTCAAAAATTCGAATTAGGGGTGACGATACAAATGAATAGTTAAATAATTCAAAACTACTTTGTCTGAGGATTGAGTATTTCCACACTAGCTAGAATTTGGGTTTTGATCTCATTCGATCCGTCTCAGCTTCCAGATTAAAGGGAAATTTTTGAAGAATTCGAATTAGGGCTGATGAAACAAGGGGACTAAGAAAACAACTTAAACCACTTTATTTCTAATGTAAGTAATAATAACACAATTTGATATCCTTTCGCTGCCAATCAGAAAAATTAAATCATTTTGTCGCGATAGGAAAAGAAAGATTCAATATATTTTCTCTTTTAACATGTGTCGACAGAACGATAAAATGTGCGCCATTTTTATGCTTAAATCGCGCATTTTTATGCTTAATTATGCGCGTTTTTAAGCTTAATTATGCGCATTTTTATGCTTAAATCTGAAAGGGTTTTTGATGTTCAGAGAAGTTTTCGACAACTTTTATTAAGTGTGTAGTGGCACCTTTAGTGAACACTCGCCACGGATGGAAATGCCAAGTTAAAATATAAGAATGAAGGGCAATTTTAAATTCTAAGTTTAATATTTTAGACCGTAGTTGATCTCATTTCGAGATACAAACATGCATTTCGTGAGTACTTCTGCAAAATTACAAGTTTAGCGGTCTTTTGTCTCGGTGTTTAATTGCTTATCATAATTTCTGAATAGGTGATAACGAGAACAAAAATCTCCTTTTTCTCATGCTGAAAGAAGATCTTTAATCACCACCATCGCCATCTCATTTACATGCGTTTGTTGTTAATATTTATTTCTTCTTTCTTTCTTTTTTTTTTTTTAACGATAACACTGAAATATCTCTTTATGCGATACAGAAAGATAAAATGAATTATAAACAGTCTGCATTCAGGGTTCTGCATTCGATTCTACTCTGTTTCATTACATAACTGGGGAATTCGATAATTTAAGGACTATTATTTTATTGAATGATTATCAAAATTAGATATATTTTTATTTTCCCTATATACATAGTATAATGCATAGGAAAGATACTGTCGCGGGGTCAAAAATTCGGATAAATAAAATAAAATAAAATCGTAAATAAATTAAAAAAAAAAGGTTTTCTTATCGTTATTTACCATAGAGGTAGAAGATTTTAATCGGTAGACTATCAAAATTTTGGAGACCACTGCCATAGTGCGGTGAAGAATCGGGCAATAGAAAGAGAATTTAGCAATTTGTTTCTTTCTTTCACTTTTTCTGTGAAACGCCATAAAATTTGAGCTTATTGTATTTTAACTCTAGGCATAAATCTCAAACACCATGAGTGCCATGCAAAAAGTCACCGAAAAGGGATAAAAATAGGTATCTTTTGAGGTTTTCCCGAGGACTTCTCTTGTTGCTGAAATTGACTCGAACGCGCTTTTTAAAGAATTACTATTTTCCCTTTATTTCCCACGAAGTGTGACGCATAATTAGCTGATGACGAAGCAATTCCGAAAAAAGTGTTTTATTCCGCTTAGTCAAATTTATTTTCACGTAGCGTTTAATGTGGCGTTATATTATAAACAGAACTTTCGTTATTAATCTTTACTAGAGATGATTCCGGATTTTGCAAAAATTGATCCAGAAATACCGATCAAAAATTGATCCCGAAAAAATTTATGCTCGGGATTTATCTGGTACTTTAATTTATGATATAATACATTCGCAGTTCAGCAATTATATCAAACTTATTATAGAGAACTCTCTTTAAGTATTAGTTAAAATTATTTCCATGTAGCATTTAACGTTGCATTATAGTGCAGAGCCGAATACGACAATAACAGCTTGCAATTTCGTCCCAGTAACTCAACGGTAGAGAGTTGGATGTCCAGTTCGAAAATTCAGAGTTCGATTCCCTGTTGGGACAGCAAGGGTCTTTACAAAGGCGCCCGAACAAATAAATCATGTATGTTAGTGCTGGAAATGACCCTAGTACGACTAGCATGGATTCAGTGGACTATGGGATATTAAGCGCTGACTTCAAATCGAACGGATAACGACCACGCAGGAAGCTAACCTGGAGATTAAAAATTACATCAAGAGGCTAACGAGGAGATTGAAAATAGCATCAGGAGGCTAACCTGGAGATTAAAATTAACATCAAGAGGCTAACCAGGAGATTGAAAATAGCATCAGGAGGCTAACCTGGAGATTAAAAATAACTTCAAGAGGCTAACCAGGAGATTGAAAATAGCATCAGGAGGCTAACCTGGAAATTAAAAATAACATCAAGAGGCTAACCAGGAGATTGAAAATAGCATCAGGAGGCTAACCTGGAAATTAAAAATAACATCAAGAGGCTAACCAGGAGATTGAAAATAACATCAGGAGGCTAACCTGGAAATTTAAAATAACATCAAGAGGCTAACCAGGAGATTGAAAATAGCATCAGGAGGCTAACCTGGAGATTAAAAATAACATTAAGAGGCTAACCAGGAGATTGAAAATAGCATCAGGAGGCGAACCTGGAGATTAAAATTAACATCAAGAGGCTAACCAGGAGATTGAAAATAGCATCAGGAGGCTAACCTAGAGATTAAAAATAACATCAAAAGGCTAACCAGGAGATTGAAAATAGCATCAGGAGGCTAACCTGGAAAATAAAAATAACATCAAGAGGCTAACCAGGAGATTGAAAATAGCATCAGGAGGCTAACCTGGAGATTAAAAATAACATCAGGAGGCTAACCTGAGATAAAAATAGCAGGTGATAGTCAGTCAGATTGTCAGTTGCCTGCCAATCTGACATTAGAGGATTGTTGTTGTTGAGACCCAGACCGTCCGACCTACCAGAAAGGTGACATTAGAGGGTGGAGAACGCAGAATCCACTTCGGCAATAAGAACTTGCAATTTCGTCCCAACTCAACGGTAGAGTGTCGAATGGCCAGTTTGAAGATCTAGGGTTCGATTCCCGGTTGGGGCAACAAGGTTCTTTACAGTAGTCGAAACAAATTTTCGTTATTAATCTTAACTTAGAATAGTAATCTTATTCCAACAATTTAATGGAGCAAGAGCAGTATTTAAATTTTGAGAAATTGGCTGATATAGCTTATATCAGTACCGTAATCATTTGCACCTATGCGTCGAAGAGGCGAAGTGGCTATAGTGGTTACCTATACACCTAAGTTCAGAACGTCAAAATTCGCTTCAAATTTAAGCATAGGAATGACATACATTTTACAGTTTTATTAACATGGAAATTGCGGAGCATGAAACAACATTTCATCTCCAATCCCTTCATGTTGTCAATTTCTTCAACGTTTATAGACAAAACAAGCAATCATAGCATTATTTTAAAATTATTTGATTTAAAAAATAGCCAACAAACGATTCCGGTATTCGAAACGTAACTTGGTTACCATAGTTACCGTAATTAAATCAAAAACTAAAGTAAATTCATTGATAAATTATAAAAAAAAATATCTACTGTAACTATAAATTAAAGTATCTCACGAACTGTAGACTGTATACCCATAAAGTTGGGATTTTTTTCTTCGCATAACGGTATATGAACGAAATTTTGTATATATAGCCTATCTCGAGTTATATATACAAAATATCTATATACTATCTATATACTAAAATATACTATCTCGAGTTATATAGCAGAAAGAATCTTTAAATAAAAATTCCACGATTTATGAATTTATAGAAAAAATTCCAAGAATTTTCTCATTATCGAGTCTCATGTGTATGCAAAGTCGAGTCTCATGTGTAAGCTCGAGTCTCATGTGTATGCAATGTTTGAAGTTTCTACTTTCAGTAGTTTGCGCTAAAACAACGTCACATTAAGTGTCTGCAACGACACTTAATGTGACGTTGCAGACACATTAAGTGTCTATATAACGGTCTTATAAGTGTCTATATAACAGTATTATAAGTGTCTATATAACGGTTTATTTCGTCTATAACGGTATATAGATGACATTTTTTATGTATAGTCTATCTCGAGTTATAGCAGAAAGAATATTTAAATAAAAAATTCCGCGAGTTATAAATTTATTGCAATAAATTCCAAGAATTTTCACATTATCGAGTCTCATGTGTATGCAAAGTCGAGTCTCATGTGTAAGTTCGAGTCTCATGTGTATGCAAAGTTTGAAGTTTCTACTTTTGGTAGTTTGCACTGCAATGTCACATTAAGTGTCTCCTAGTCAGCTCACTTAGCTGTTTGACACACACAGACAAAAGAAAAAACTCTTTGATTTATGCAGTTTTTGAACAAAATTCCAAGATTATAGATTTTTTTCCATTGTCTAGAGGTCAAGTCCCACGTGTATGCAAAGTTTCAAGTTTCTGCCTTCAGTAGTTTTGGTTGTGGAAGTGTTTCTTAGTCAGTCAATCACACTCAGCTGAATGTATATGACAATTCAAATTAAAATGTATATAGTTACCTGTCTATCAGCAATTGCATTAAGAGTTTATAGAGTAGTTAAACTTTTAAATATGTTTACATTAATAAATTAACATATTTATATTTTAATGTAAATATAACCAAAGTTTCAAAATTATAATAATTTCACCTTTTGTAATCGTTTTTGAAAAAAAAAAAATATGAATTTTAAAAGTTTAAATGTGAGTATGTTTTGCATACATTTACCTTTTGCTTACGGGTGGGACAGCGGAAAATAACTACGTATTTTAAAGCATAGTTTTTTTAAATGAATGATTAGCTGTTTTCATACCCAAACATATGAATTTAGCTAATGTATAGAATAGCTAGGTTTTGTATCGAATATTGTAGGTTACAGAATCGGGCGATGTCTCCAACTATAATAAATATTGGCATAAAAATTCTCATTCTTATTTCTCCATGAAACTGCGTTAAAAAATCCTCTGCAACGTCACACTAAAATGCCTACAGTTCTATTGTATACTAATTTTCGTCTAATATTACACATCTAAGTCGGGAAAACTGAGATAGATTTCCTAATAAGTGTAGCATAATGTTGCACGAAAATTAGTAAGCAATACAACTAGCACCACTTTTCACTGCAATGTGCACAAAAATTTTTAACGGTGTATATAGAAATATATTCATCAGAATAAGAAGGGAAAGTTAACTACATCTCTATAATATGCTTATTTTGCTGTCTAGTTCCGCCCCAACGATCTTCCTTACTAAGCAACATATACAATGTTCTCTTTAATACCAGTTCCTCGTATATCTTATTAGTATTCCTTGGTGTGAGTGCCCTTTGTAATGGTTTAATGATTTCTTGAAACTATTGTTTTCACATATTTAATTCACATTATGTTTTCGTGGAATTAGACTCATTGGTTGACATTTACACGATAAAAACCGTGTTTAAAAATGATCTTTTTCTTCCGTTGTATTGATCCGAGTGGTTCAACGAAACTTGGCGAAGTCGTTGACTCGTGTTCCGAGACACAGATATTCAATTCTTTCGGGACCAGACAAACCTTTTTATGGAAAGAAGCCATGTTGTACTTTCAAGGAATGCATTTTTCGGGGGGGGGGGGGGGGGACGTGATCATATGAGCCCTTGAGAGTGTCTGGTAAACTTAATTTTCGTGGAAGTGGGTAATGTCAAAGAAATAAACTGTGCTTCGGCGAAATTTTAGAACTGTTCATAGTTACAGTAGGTTTTTTTTCTACGATTTAAGTTGGAGAAATGTAGAGCTTTCGAAAATTCGATATTTTTTATTCTTTTATAGAAATATACACGTACAACAGGGTTCGTCGCTCTTTTTACAAAAAGCGAAAATGAACTGGAAAGAAATTTTGTCTCAGCGGGGAATCGAGTCACCAATCTACAGTTGATGATATGCTATCTATTGAATCATTAAAACGATTATCTTTTCTATCACTGTAAAACATTTGCATGCATGTTACTGAAAGTTTCAGGAGAGGCAGCTGTCCGTAGTGGGGAATATATATATATATATATATATATATATAGAAATATATATATATATATATATATATATATATATATATATATATATATATATATATATATATATATATATATATATATATATATATATATATATATATACATATATAATATATATATATATATATATATATATAATAAACTAAGTCAAAAAAATTAGAAAAATAAAAAAATCGGAAAATAGAATACATTAACATTAATGTTTTGAATTTTATTTTCGCAAAAACATTGTAACTTTTACCAGTATTGAAACTACGATTTGAGCGCCCTTATATTGGTGTATAGTGGCATTCTCGTTTATCCAGTTTTCCTATGAATAACTTGTTTAGTAAGAATTTTCATCTTTGATTCATGTTCATATTCAGGATTGCATATATGGGATGTTCATATTCTGAATTGCTTGTCCGGTCTCCAGCTTAAACTCACTGGACGGGTCTGGGAGTATTACTGTGAACGTTCGTACTGCCTCCCTGGTAGAATTTCGACTTGTTCATTCCGGTGCTTCTAGATAATTAAGCTGTTGAGGTTGATCGTGTATACACGTGGTGGAAGAAGGGTTAATGCCGCATGGTAATACAAATTTTCTTAATGTATTCTATTTTCATTTTTTCATTTTTTGATGCCTGTAGTCTGGGTTGGAGTATTTATAGTAATGTACTATTGCTTTATCTGAAACAGCATGTGTTTGGGTTAGTTAGAGTTAAATACTCAGACCTGAGGAGGAATTTAACTCTGACTAATCATCGAATTTGGGCTGCTGTTCTCTTCTTTTATCGGCATTGTGGCCGTGAATTTGCTTCTATGGTGATGTTAATATTACTTGAATTTTTTTTTATTATTATTACATAATTTTTTTTATTATTACATATTTCTAATTATATATATATATATATAAAATAACGCTTTAGCAGACTATAATTAGCTGAATTTTTCAGAAATGAAGCTGGAATTTTCATGAACGCCTGTAATTGTGGCTTTTCTCACCAGTTTGCTAAAATTGTCAACAAAGTAATTGAAAATGAGCAAAGTTTGCAGAATATTTTACACTGTATATAAAGTAAACTTTATATTTTCCTTCATCAGATTTTAAACCGAAGTTCTGATCTATACATCTAGTGTTCTAAAAGTTAACTTAAGGTGGAAAAAAACCGAACTTTTTTTTTTCTGGGTAATTTTTGGAAATTTTAGATTTTTTGAAAATATTTGCATGAATTGTAATTAAATATGTGTTTTATATTTTGTAAAAATTTACAGTTTTATTAAGAAAAAGTTAACTTCCTAGATAATTAAAAATTTTCTATTTTTTCTAAATTGTCAATTCTAACTGACATTGATGTAAATTATGAATAAACTTTTCGTAATTCCAAAATAAATAATTATCTGATCATTTTTGTCATTTAAAGCACCTTGAGGTAATAATTGATTACTTTTATTTTTATGTCAATAGAACACCAAATATGAAACATGTACACAATGTTTAATATTCATACATTAAACATTTCATATGACTATAAACGTTTCAAAGATCAGTACTAAATAGTGAAATAAGACAAGGCTGAAGAAATTAACTATTGTAAAGAGCATTTCGAAATTAAAATATTTAAAATGGGAAAAATCTCATTAAAAAGAACTTTATGGATATTCACTATCAACTAATGTTTAAAATTAATAATCACTGCAGTTTCATTATGCAAAATGTTATAAAAAGTCATTTAATGATAGAAAAACTTTGGTTAACGATCTCTAACACTTCATTTTCTTACTTAATAGGCATCAATATAACTTTTACCTAACCTTTGAAGAGCCACTATCATTTCTACCTCTCCGCTTGATTTCATAAATTTAAAATTGCTTATTTATAACACTGTAAAAACCAGTTGTTGTTGTTTTTGAGACCCAGACCGTCCGACCTACCAGAAAGGTGCAAGGTAACCATTTGGACGGCCGGAAAGTGCCACCCAATTTAGACCGGAACCCAGGGGGGGAGGCATCCATAGAGACCGTACCCTCCTTCCTCTACCACCAACCTCTCGGAAGGACTTACAGACCCACATGTTTAACGTGATTGTACTCCGCATGAACACGACGGCAGTTGTGGCAGCGTGAAAATCCAGCGCGCAAACCACCGGGCTACTGTAAAAACCAGTTGTTATTGTTGTTGATGTTGAGACCCAGACCGTCCGACATACCAGAAAGGTGTAAGGTAATTGTTTGGACGGCCGGGAAGTGCCACCCAATTTAGACCGGAACCCAGTGGGGGAGGCATCCACAGGGACCGTACCCTCCATCCCCTACCACCAACCTCTCGGAAGGACTTACGGACCCGCATGTTTAACGTGATCGTACTCCGCGTGAACACGGCGGCAGTTTTGGCAGCGGCTGGAATCGAACCCGGGCCTACCGAGTGCAACTCCAGCGCGCTAACCAATGAGCTACTGCGCCCTGTGTGTAAAAACCAGTTGTATAAGTTCTTAGAACAAAAAAGTCTAGTTACTTTTTAGGTTGCAGAAAGTCCTTTTGATAGAAATAATTTATTCATTGGTTGATACATTGGAATTATTTGGTTTTCTGTTGTCGTTCTAGCTATGAACCCCAGGGCTGAGTTCACTAGGTCAATCTGTTTACAGTCATCAATTTCAAATTATTCTGAGCAAACATGCATACATAAAGTTCATCCAGGAGGATTCGAACCCGACACCTATGGTATGAATTCAATGGATAAAACACTCGATGGCTAAAACACTAACAGGTGTGTTTTGCAGTTTCCAAAAATCCCTACGTTTGATAGCACTTTATTGGGATTATCGGGAACTTCAAAGAAGTCGATACGGTCCACCAGGACAATCAGTTCTAGTACTGCAGCAAAAATAATGTTAAACAGTTCACGTATTTTTAAACTATAGAGTGTATGGAGAAATCCATGTTATGCGTTCTGGGATGAACATTTAGCAATTCTGACAATTTCAGTAAATACGCAATAAAAAATATGTCTTTCCCGATTTCGGTTCTTGGAATGTTTATTTTTGAAAACAGATTTGCTGGTGGCACTAGCTTGTTGCCGAAAAGAGCGCAAAATCTCTCCCGAAGTTTGCTTCTGGTGTTTAATTTTAGCGCACTGAAGCAAGGAGGGTTGTGGTAAGAAATTGGTTATTTTTGATGTTTTGCCGAGTAGCGATGAAACATTTCAGAGTTCATTTCTTTTATTTCAAGTGCAAAACAGCCCTAAAATACTTTGTTGAGTCAAAAATTATTACTTTCATAAACATTAAAATATCTATACAGCATGGGAACGTGACGTCATACAGAGAATTTTGCCCATACGTTTCATAAGCAAAATATTCGTATATGCTTAGCAGTATGGTAATTTTAGTTTCTGCATTATACATGGCTATTTTAGAAAGACTATTTTACAAGCCCCCTAAGTATATTAGGAAATATCTAAATTTATCTTCTTCCATGGAAACTTTTAATTTCCCGGTAAATAAATTATTCACTTTCAATAAAATATATGTATACATAATTTTTTTAAAGAAAATTAGTTATGTACCTTTCCCTTCAGGCCAGCATATACACTGCAAAACATGCTAGTAAATGTACATGCCTTCAGGACGCTAGTTAATGACTACGGTAAAAATGTGTAGAAGTGTACACTCACTTAAAATCTCTTAAAGTGCACTTTAGCAAATGAAATGTTTAAGGATATATTGTTACTCAAGTATTCTAAACAACTTATATTTAGCACAAAGATAAATTTCGATCTAGTTTTAGTTTTTTGGGTCTAGTTTTAATTTTTATTTGCAATCATCGTCAATTTACCATTACTTGCTATGGTAAAAATAATGCCCTTTTGTCCTTAAGTTTCTGCGCATTCTATTACGCAGGCTGTTTAATATTTTCCCTGCAATACATTGTAATGTATAGGAAAAGTATTGGAATCGTACCAAAAATCGCAACTCGAGTGTTCGACAGATTTGCACGTTTTGGGACCTCTAGAACACGAAATGACTATTTTTAGCTTGACGTTTGTGTGTGTGTGCCTGTGTAATGAATGTATCCACTCTAACTCAAAATCTAATTTACCATTACTTGCTACGGTAAAAATAATGCCCTTTTGTCCTTACGCTTCTGGGCATTCTAATACGCAGGATTTTTAATACTTTCCCTGCAATACATTGTAATGTATAGGAAAAGCATTGGAATCGTACCAAAAATCACAAATCGAGTGTTCGACGGATTTGCACGTTTTGGGACCTCTAGAACACGAAATAACTATCTTTAGTGTGACGTTTGTGTGTGTGTGCCTGTGCAATGAATGTATCCACTCTAACTCAGAATCTAATTGACTGAAATTTTTAACATTTGGTAGGCAAATCCATTGTGGGTGACCCTGGTGTTGATTCGATTTTGGTACAATTCGGGATAAAAGAACCTGCGTTTTTTTGCGAAACTGCCCGCAAAAATTGTCTGTATCCACTCTAGCTGAAAAACTAATAGACCAAATTTCTCAAAATTTGGTAGACAAGTCACTTTTGTGTTACTATGGTTCTGATTAGATTTTGGGACGATTTAGAAAAGAAAAGCCTATTTTGTCCTTTGCGAAATGGCCCGCGAAAATCGTCTAAATCTTAAATAAAAGACTAAGCTGAAATATATCAATGAAATGCTTGTTTTATATGTAATTTTTGATGATGAAAAGAACAAGACCAACCCCATTACTCTAGGACTAGCTGTTCTTGAGATATATCAGATTTTTCGCAATTTCGCTATGCTGGTTTTGAGAATAAGTCCAGTTATCAAATGAAATCGAAAGGTGAATTGAAAGTTGTTGTTGCGACCCAGACCGTCCGACCTACCAGTAAGGTGTAAGGTAACCGTAGGTGAATTGAAAGTGTAAATTCAGTGCAATTTCAATTAATTATGCGTGTTATTTAGTGCAGTTAAACTCAATTTAATGAATTATTAACGACAGAAAGAGAAAATGAATATGAGTCTGCAAAGACAGTCATATTCTGCTGACATCAGATTGTTTACTTTTGTGCCCATGCTCGAAGTGACATGGGTAAGGAATATGACCTCCTCTCACGCTAATGCAGATTTAGCAACGACGATTCATGACGATTCATGCCACTGATTACGTGCTCAATGAGGTCGGAAAGCAGTAATCGCCACTCTTCTATGAGAGCACGTTGGAACTCATGGGTAGTATTTTGTAAGGTTTGTCGGGAAACTACAGCTCTCCCAAGAGCTTCCCATATATGCACTATTCGGTTTAGGTCTGGGGAATACGCTGACCACTCCATTCGCTGGATTCCCTCTGTCATCAGGTAATCGCTTACGATGCGAGCTCTATCCGGCCGGGCATTGTCGTCCATAAGAACAAACTCAAAACCTATTGCACCCGCATAAGGGCGAGCATAGTGATCAAGGATTTCATCGCGACATCTTTGGCCAGTCACAGTACCTTTGAGGAAGAAATGGAGCTCAGTACGTCCGCCGAAGGAAATTTCGCACCTTTGCAGTTTGTTTAAAAAAAAAACTTTGAATCAAGATTTAAGTTACGCCTGATGTATTTGTATTTTTGTATATAATCTTACCTATTTAGTGGAATAATTAATTATTTTGTCACGAGGAAATATAGGATTAAACAGGATTAATGACTGTCATCTATCTATATACTAATTGCTAAGTCTCTGCCAAGTCTTTTTCAGGCATTTACCGAATAGAGAAAAACTTCCAATTTGGTATCCGGATCAATCGTTCGATAAAACTCCCGGGATCCAATTTTTCTATATTCTTCATCGGAAGGGATGGTCTCACACCAAAACGTTCAAAATGCTAAATAATAGAAAAGCATACTCAAAGCTGAGATAGAAATTCTGAATTTGGTGTGAAGGAAGATAGTTCGAAACAAAGAAAGTGTACCATTTCAGTCTTCCAATATTGGCTACTTTAGGAGTGCCCCACACCAAAATGTTCAATTTGCCGAATACGTGAGAAAGACGATTTTTTGAGCGAGACGGAGCCCTGTAATTTTATGTGAAGGTCAATTGAACGTAAAAACCCTCGAGGAAAATCGAATGTTTGAAAACTGTTCATTAGAAGAAATAATGCACACCGAAACGTTTGAAATCCGAAACCAGAGAAAAACACACTTAGCGGTAAGATAGAGAAACGTGTAAATACTAGTTTGGTATAAGCCTAAATGGTATAAAAGAGGAAATGTGTACAATTTCAATTTTCCGGTATTTGTTACTTTAGGGGTGCAGCACACATAAATGTTCGAATTGCCGAATAAAGTGAAACGCCTTCGTTTTAATGAGACAGAGACTTACAATTTGGTATACTGATAAATCGGTTGATAACCCCCCCCTCCCGAAAAAATAAAATGTTTTAAAAATGTTCTTAGAGAGAGGGGGGGGGGGGGGTCAAGACCAAAACATTCCAAATGTTAAATAACAGAAAAACATATTTCACGGTAAGATAGAAACTTAAAGTTTGTTGCTAAAGTAAATTGATGGAAAGAAGATAGACGGTTTCAGTTGTCCAATATTTGTTACTTTAGGTGTGCCGTACACCAAAATGTTTAATTTTCCGGATAAATAAGAAACGCATACTTTCAATGATATAGAAACGTGAAATTTGATACACGAGTCATTTATTCGATTAAATCTTCGAGAAAAATCGAAATTTTCAAAAATGATTGGTAAAAGGTAGCTCCATACCAAAACTTCCGATAGCAATAAAATGTACAATTTTAGTTTTCCATTATTTGCTTTTCCAGAGGTGCTGCACACCAAAATGCAGCCCGGCCACACACTTAGCTGCAGTAAACCTTCGGGTCTGTCGTGTGGTCTGGGTTTTCAACACCAAAATGCAGCCGGTTGCGTAAACAGCAACTCATATCTTCGGATGAGTCGGGCGACCTGGGCCTTCAACACCAAAAATGCAGAATAAATGAAAAACGCCTTCTTTTAAATGTGATAGAGATGTGAAATTTGATACATGAGTTAATCGTACGGAAAAATTTAAATTTTTCAAGAATTTTCTGCAGAGGGGAGGGGGGGAGGGAGGAGGGGTGTGCTCTACATCAAACCATTCGAAAGATTAAATGATAGAAAAATATACTTCTTGATGAGTAGAGACTTTAAATTTAGCGTAATAGTAAGTTGTTCGAAGGAAAGAAAGTGTCCAATTTTCATTTTACAATATTTGCTACTTTAGGTGTGCTGCACACTAAATAGCTCGATTTGTAGAATAAATGGTGAACGTCTTCTTCTAAGTTGCAGTGTCGACTTCGACGGCAAGAGCTTGCAAATCCGCCCCAGTAGCTCGACAGGCCAGCACGAAGATGTGTAGTTCGATGCTCGGTTGGGACAGCAAGGTTCTTTACAGTGGCGCCCGAACAAATTACCCCTGTAGGTTAGTGCAAAGATGTCTGAGGTTTGAAAGTGACTCTAGTACGACTAGCATGGATTCAGTGGACTCTGGGATATTAAGTTCCGATTTCAAATCAGAAGAACAAAGACCACGCAGAAAGCTGAAGAATAAAATTAACCTCAGGAGGCTAACCTGAGCAAAAAATAGCAGGAGGTGATTAGTTATATTGTCAATTGCACATCAATCTGACATTAGAGAGAGGAGAATGCAGAGTCCATTTCGAAGATAAGAGCTTGCAATTTCGTCCTAGTAGCTTAGCAGTAGATCGCCGGCTAGCCAGTACCGAAATTCGTGGTTCCATTCTCGGTTGGGACAGCAATGTATTATACAAAATGATGTAGAGATATGAAATTTGGCGCACGGATTAACAATTCAATAGGACACACTGTAGAAAATAACTTACCTGAAATTTGAATTTGAAGAGGAAAAGATGCTCTACACCAAAACGTTCAAAATATGGACTGTTTGAAAACATCACTGAGAAGTGAGATAGAAACCTGAATTTTGGTAACAGTGTAGGTTATATGATTAAAAGTGGGAAGAAAATTACTGTGTTAAAATTTCAGGTATTTCAGGGGTGGCGCTCACCTACTTGTTCCTAATAAATGAGAAATGCTCAGTCTGAAGTGAGATAGAGATTTGAAATTTGATGTACAGGCAGGGGCGGTTATTCAGGGGCGCCGCGGGGCCGCGCGGACCCCCTTGATCAAGCACTTCAAATTCCTTTAGTTATATAGGTTAATTACAATTTTTAAGGAAATTATCTGAAATTTCTTTCAACTAAAAGTCTAATTATTGGAAATAAATGATAAAATTGTCACTAGATGCAGCACTAAAGCTTTGACTTTCAAAAAAATCTCTTATCCCCTTTTCATACTATATTAAATTTATAGGGAAAAGTACTGCATTATAGGGAAAGACGAGGGATTTTAAGAAGAGCCGCGTCCCGTTATCGACTCTCTGATGATAGAAAGAATGGTATGTGAATACAACGGCAATAGAAATTTCAGTTAAAAAAACAGACATTGCAATATTCCAATCCGATGAGAGCCGCGCCGGTTACCGCGGCTCACATCGAATCGTTCAGCCAATGAAGCCAAAAATGGAACGAATGCAGTGAACTACTGACTCGAATTGGCTAAGTTTCGCTAATTTGGCCTCGAATTTTTCTTGATAAATGTGTGTTTTCTCTCTCGCTTCTTTTTAAAATAATAAATTTGGATGTTTAAATAAATATTTGAAAATAAATTACTGTATTTATCTAATTCTGATTTATTTTATTGATCCTATTGACCCCTAGCTTTTTCAGTTTTGGTTCATGAAGAAATAGTTTAGTAGTATTAGATATAGAAAATAGAAATTCAAAAAAGTTTCGATATATATTTTGTGCTTTTTACTTAATTGAATAAGTGGGGGTTATTGATGGTATTTTGGGGGTTCCGTTCTTCGTTTTTGGTAGAAAAATGCATTGTTTGGAGCACTCAGTTTAATTTCGCTGCGTAAGCGCCCGGACGGGGGGGGGGGGGGGGCATTTCTGATGTAGGGTGGTTCTGTCTGTCCTTCGGAAAGGGGATTATTTCTGATTTGGGGTAGTTCCATGCTTTGTTTGTGATGAATTTCAATGCGTTTGACTTCTTAATTGCTTAAAAGTCACGAGAAATGTATTTGTGGCATGCCCGTGGATATTTTTAGTGACACTTTCAGAAATGTTTTGTCTGAGGGGGTGGGTCTCTTGATTTACTCAGCTGTTTTACTTTTTCAGCTATTTAACATTAAAGATTGAAAAAAAATATAAATATTTGTTAAAGAATGTTAAAAATTAATTTTCAACCTGACACTTGATTCTTTGATCTGACGTTGTTTTCCTTAAAATCTCCCCCCCCCCCCTCTTCACCGGCGACTATTCAATCCCCCTGGTTTTGCTTCTAATTTCATTGAAGTCCAATATTGATCCGATACTCCCAAGGCGCAAATTTCACTTGAGGTAGTCCTAAAATTTCTCATCTCGTTTCCTAATTAAGCGATTTTGAATCTACTGGCAGCTATAGTCTCTGCACTATCTATACGCGTATCGTCTGGACATGCATATTGTTTTATTCAAACCCCTCTGAGCGTCACTTTTAGTTTAACTAGCCCGCACGGTTTTACTTCTCGGTTCCTAAATTGAGCGATTTTGAATCTTCTGGTAACTACAGTCTTTGTACCATTTGAATATACATATCTTTCATATCAATCCCCTGGGCGCAATTTTTACTTTAAGTAGTCCCCCTCTAATTTCACATCTCGGCTCTTAATTGAGCCATTTTGATTCCGTTGGTGGCTATAGTCCCGGCACCATTTGTACATGTGAACTGGATATACATATTTATTGTGTCAGCTCCCTGGGCGCAACTTTCAGTTCGGTTAGCCCCCCCCCCCCCCCCGCCAAATTTCTTATTTCACCTTCCAATTGAGCGATTTAGAGTTTGCTGGTGGCAATCACTTAGATATACAACCTTATTATGTCAACCCTCTGAGCGTAACTTTTACTTTAAGTAGCCTCAATTTCATATTTCGGTTTTACAAAAATGCATCACCTTGGTTCCTGAAATATCCGTGCACGATATTTCAAGACCGTACGATGTTTACATTTTCCGCTACAGACCTTACACACACACGTCGACACACAAACATCGTCTGTTATTATGTAATATGAAACAACCGTGGTGGAAGAGGGGAGACCCTCCTCTTTTTTATATTTACATTTTTATCTATCTTAGTGACACTTGCTCCGCTTTTGATGCAATTTTCACACTGTATTTTCTACTCTACAATGGACCCACTCGATTTGCTCACTCTAAACTTTGATCCACTTTTGTTGAACCCGTGCAGCGAGCTAACTACTTATTGCCAGGGGCGGCATTTCAGCATTTCATTTGGGGGTGCGAGATTTGTATGTATGAAAATCCACAATATGGAATAAATAAAATGCTTGTTAACAGGGGGGGAGGAGGGATCACAAAATTGAATTGATGTTGAGAAAAATAATTGTTAACATAATTTTTGTACATAATTGTGTTAACACAATTGTTGTTAACATAATTTTTCTAAATACAAATATCTATATTTATTTACCTTTTATTGAAGTTTCAAACGCCGTTCTTACAGTTTGGAAGACGAGAACATTTTGTTACAATATCATCATAATCCAGTGGTGTATCTTGTTCGGTAGCTAAAACAGTTAAAGATGAAGGTCTTTCTTGTCCCATTGTACTGCGAAAATAATTTTTCAGCCTCCTGAGATACGAAAAAGACCTTTCACAACTGTCTGAGTTGATCAACACAGTCAAAAACAATTTAACTAATAATTTTATGACAGGAAACACATTTTTTATATTCCGTTCTTTAAAATAATCCAGGCGACTTTCAAAATTGGGATGGTCTATGTTTTTAATTTTGACCATTAAATAAAACAGTCGCAATTTGCATAACAATTCTCTTTCTGGAAGTTATATACTTTGCATGTGGTTGAAACATTTTCTTTTTCGATATCTGATCCTGATAATACTGAACTAAGGGCAAATAAAAAAAGATATATTGTTCTCATTAAATTTTGTCTCAATTTCATTAGACACTGAATCAATAATTTCACATTGATTTTGTGGTATGATTTAACATCATCATGGGAATTTTTTTAACTGCCACCGAATTCGCTTGGAATTTTCTTACGCCTTTTCAGTTTTGGTCCAGAATAAGAATTTTTTTCGCAAAGTCCTGTCACAAAACTCCACACTTGATTGAAAAATGCATCAGTGCGAAAAGAACTAACAGTTTCAATAGTAGCTTTAGCCAAAGCTTGCACAGTCTGAAAATTAAGATCAGATGACTGAAGATGCTTTGAGAGAGTATTTCAAAAACACTGGGCAATACAAACAAAGTGATCAAAAATTCGAACGATGTCATTCATGTCAAAAATCTTCGGCTCTTCCACCATTGAGAGAATCGTTTTCAGATAATTCTTCCAATGTTAAAATCACCACTTCAAAATTATCAAGTAGTGCTTTTATGGCTTTAAATATGGAAAACCACTTCGTATCACTTAGTGATTGTAGTGTTGAAGAGTCTCCAGAAAAAGTAATTGTTGATGAGCGAATCTTTTCGAAAATAGCATATCTTTTACAGGATGTTTCTATGTGGGTCCGTAACATGTGGGTCCGTAAGTCCTTCCGAGAGGTTGGTGGTAGGGGAAGGAGGGTACGGTCCCTGTGGATGCCTCCCCCACTGGGTTCCGGTCTAAATTGGGTGGCACTTCCCGGCCGTCCATACAGTTACCTTACACCTTTCTGGTAGGTCGGACGGTCTGGGTCTCAACAACAACAACAGGATGTTTCTATGAAAGAATATAATGCATTGAGCTGCTGAAATGCATTTCTAGCAGAAGGAATGAATGAACATGCACTAACTACACATAAATTTAATCGGACACTTGAAATTTTCAAGTGAAAAGAATAACATCACCCCAGTCTTTTCAAATTGAAAAGTACTCATTTCAGCCGGAAGAGAGAAGCTTCACTGTGAAGGTCGGCTCTTTTGAAGCTCCATAGCGTGAGAAAACTGGCCAGTGGACAGTCGATAAAAAAAGGGAGAAGCCGATAGACGACGAGGAAAAATTTGGGGGCGCGACCGCGCCCCCTCGCGCCCCCTATTTGCCGCCCCTGCTTATTGCTACAGAAACCGATTGCTATATATAGTGATTACTAGCAGGCAGAACTCGTTCATATCATTTTAAAGACGAATAGAGAAAACCATAATGCATAAGAACTTTCTGTAAATTCCAAATTCATTCTTAAACTTGTATGAAAATAGTTATTCCGTTTCTACATATAAACAGCCGTAGATTTAGTTGATTTTCGCTCTCTAATTATGTTACTGTTTGGGTTACAAGGATGATCAGGTACAAAACTATTAGCCATATTGCGTATCTGAGAGAAATTGTGTGCATTTTGGGTGTACAAACAATTGCGCTAATCATAATAAAATACTGCACATGCATACGACTGATAGTATTTAATTTTTACAAATTTGATATAAATTTATTTAGAAATACATTCAAATAATTTCCATGGTTACAATAGGCTCTTATTCATTTTAAGGAAACTTGCAAATGCATATCAGCGCAAGTAAAATAATAATTTGGTATACAGTTATTTCGAGGTAACGCCGGAACTAATTTATCAGTGCCGGACAAACGACGAACTCGAAGTCTAAAAGACGTAGTTGGCACAAACTGAGGAGGGATACTATAATATACATAAATACATATTATAGTATGCCTCTATACTTAAATATCCCCATCTATACATAAATACATATATGAGCGCCTCCCTCTACACCTCGCTCACGAGCCGCCACTGTGTACAGGTGAACAGTTTGATAAGACCCACCGGAAAAATCGAATTATTAAAAAAAAAAAATCACATTGTCCGGGGTTTGCTTATTGTGAGTTTCTTGCTTTTTAACGGCTTAGTATTGAATCAAACGGCATCTTTGATAAAAACAAGAACTTTTCTAAATATCAATCGTGTCGTTCAGCGATGAATCACTCGCAGGCCTATTATCGCCTTTACTTAAATTTCACATTAGGATTCTTGTCGACTAGTCTGACAAGAATCCTAAGCAGTCGGATTGACGATATGCCCGATTAGCAAAGAATGCAGCACACATTAAATACTAATAAAAAAGAAAAGGTTTATAATGCGGTAAACAGTGTAATTCCAGAAAAGCCTGACCTCAAAGCGGAGATGGAAGAAAATCTTACGGAATCGTTCACATAGAATGTTTAAAAGAATAAAAATAGGATTATAATTATAACTACAAAGAACAGATGGAAGGGATAAAAAAAAATATTCTAAATTGAAATAATAAATTGAAATTACAAATTATAAATTCAAATTTCATTTTGAAATGCAGTTTATTGCTCCCGGAAGAGGAGGGATAATAGTTTTAGTAATGTTAACTATATACTTGATATGAATAACTTTTAATTTAACTAAATAAGTTTTTAAAAAAGAACTTATAATGTACAGCGAAAGCATGGGCGCCATAGAACTCTTTCTAGGAAGAGGCAAACTCAAGGATAAGAAGTGCAATATCAACGGGTCTTTGTGACCTCTTGAATGCCCAGGAGGGGGCAAGTGCCCCGAACCTTGCCCTCCCCGATGAGCACCTACGAGTGAAACGTTAATTTTACTGAATGAATTGTTATTACGTACATTATAGAAGTTTGCGAAGTATATAAATAGCAGTCATTTCTTATTATAATAGGGCTTGATTTCTACAAGAGAATTCATTAAAAATATATGGCAGATATCTCAAAATTTTTAGCGATTTTTATATGAGAATGATAATTTTATGCGTTTTCTTTATAACAAAATAATAAAGTTGATTTAATGTCAAAATTTGATAAAAAAAGAGAAAAACCTCTCAAATCTGAAAGTCAAAATTCGAACATGTTTGGGAATTCATCGCTTTTATTATTTTAATAAAATAATTTAAGTATTGATTTTGTTAAAATGATAATAACAATTCAAATTATCGTTTTTAACACTTTACAACAAAGTTGAAAAGTGTTTATGACTTTGTTCATTCTGTCTGTCTGTCTGTCTGTCTGTCTGTCTGTCTGTCTGTCTGTCTGTCTGTCCGTTAGCACGATAACTGCCGTAAAAATAACTTAATCAAAATGAAATTTTAGTATGTTGTTCAGACGGTCTGTAGGACCTATGGGAATATAAATGAATAATATCACCCAATTAGTTTTGGATTGAACCCGGGTTGAAAAAATGAAATACATTGAGCCCTATGGGACCTAATTTTTCTAACATTTTTTAAGCGGATTTAAAATTCACAAATTGCTTCGAAAATTTTAGGTAATAGTCAAATTGTTCCATAAAATATATAAAAAAAAATTCAGCTAAATATATTCAGTAGTTTTTTAAATAAAAATTAAAATAATAATTACACATCTTATATGAAACGATCACGTGACCATGATATGAAACGATCACATGACCCACTTCAAAATGAGATATGGCATCCATCTTGTTTCAAATTCGTGATTTTTTAAAGTTCTTTTTAATTCATATTGAGTGTTGTATCCATCCTAAAACTACTTTATTTCTGCTTAAATTCTGTGCATCTACATACTAAAACAACACAATGACAATATATTTGAGTTTAAATTCTCATTCAAATTTGATTATTTCTACAATTAAGCCTATTTTTCACCTATGTAAAATGTAAACAGCAAAATATGTAGAATGAGTTGTATTAGAATTACTGTATTTCTTTAACACAAAATAATTCAGTCCATGGAGTCTGCATGGCTGATATGAATGAAATATTAATTGATTTTATAAACAGAAGGACGATATTTTTCGATGAAGTTTTAAGCATAAAGTTTATGAATTGTAGCTCCATGGTCTTAATTTTTAAATGAAATAAATTATTATAGTATTGTGATGAATGAAATGGAGAAAGTTATGAATGAAATCCTGCTTTTATAGAGAGATCCAGGCGTGTTATTTTTTCTATGACGTCATTTGAATTAATTTCAGTTGTTTTCGATGAAGTTTTCAAATATAATAAATTATCGTAGTATTATGATAGATTTAAAAATATTACCGTGGAATGTATTGCATTTTAGAGATATTTAAACCACGCAATTTATATTTCAATGCCGTCTTTTGAATGAAGTTCATTTTTTTCAATGAAGGTTTAAGTTTTCAAATATAATAAATCAATGTAGTATCGTGATAAGTTTTAAGATATTACCGAGGAATGTATTGCATTTTCGACTTTTTTAAATAAAATTGCATTGAAGTTGGAAAGTGTTTCATAATCAATGCTTTAAGCATGATTGATCTTTCTTGTTCTTTCTTACTGAACAGTATTTTAAAGAACTTATAACTTGTTGCTTTTTCATAAAACGCCGAGTATGGTGGACGTTCTAAAAACACATGCATCGCTAAAAATCCGGTAAAACATATTGATCAAATGTATAGATTTTTTTTACTCAATGTTAATTGATGTTTTGAATTTTTCGTACAAGAGCTGTGATTAATCAAAGTAATTATGCAATTTTTAAAATGTCATAAGTCTGGATTATTAAGAATTCTAATCTAAAAAATCTGATGTGGGCAACATATGACTTTCCTTATATAATGCAATGAATTTACTACATTTACCGTTTAAAAAAATGTTATTCTTATAGTAGATACTCATATGCTTTCCAAGATACTGAACTTTCTTCAAATAGTCGTCATTTTCATTGATTTAGCGTCATTTTTGTCAATTTGGCGAGATTTTTGTTAATTTGGCAGCAATTAAAAACGTCGCCAAGTTGACGACATTCCGCCAAATTCGTCGCCAAAATCTCGCCAAGCGTTATGGAGAAATAAGTTATTCTTACAGCAGATAAATGACTATTGGCGTTCAAATACAAAAGTATTACTCAAGGTATCTTTTTTCATGAATGAAACGAGCTAGATCCACGAGAATGATGTCACCGAATTTATCGCATGGTATTACATATGAAAAGTGAACATGTTTCTCAATAGGAAATATTTTTTTTTATTTTATATAACTTTTTGATAATTTTTTTTAAAAATGTGCAATATCTCGAGGACGGTTCATGTTAACGTTCTAAAATTTATGTCAATCGTTTTCTAATGAAAAATTACATAAGAAATGTCTATTTGCGTAACTTTATTAGCGGTTTTGATTTTTTGACAAGTTTTTAAAAATTTCATTCGAAAATTTAGCGGGTTCTGAACATTTGATTGCATACAAAAACAATAAGCTTCCAGTGTTTACGGATTGTGATTTTTGTTCCAAATTTCATTCGAATCGGTCCACTCGTTCGTCAGTTATCGTCTCCACAGACTCACTGACACACACACACACACACACATACTTTCATACACACACACACACACACATCACTTCAAAAATGTTTGATTCGTGATCAGGGATGCTTGAAACATGCTCTCCCGTCGAAAACTCGAATTTTCGACCCCGTCACAATACTTTCCTTATACATTATGTATATAAGAAAAGTAATAAATGTGATTCCATCGTATATATTTATCAGTCTCATTATTCTAATTATGCATTCTGCTCTCGAATGGTGTTATAACTATCTTTACATGCATATCATTTTCATATTTTTACTTTTCTTATATACATAATGTATAAGGAAAGTATTGTGACGGGGTCGAAAATTCGAATTTTTACTTTTCTTATATACATAATGTATAAGGAAAGTATTGTGACGGGGTCGAAAATTCGAATTTGAGTTTTCGACGGGAGAGCACGTTTCAAGCGTCCCTGATCACGAATCAAACATTTTTGAAGTGATGTCTCTGTGTGTGTGTGTGTGTGAGAGTCTGTGGAGACGATAACTCACGAACGAATCGACCGAAATTTGGTACAAGAATCACAATCCATAAACGCTGGAAGCCTATTGTTTTTATACGCAATCGAATGTTCAGAACCCCCCCTAAATTTTTGAGTGAAATTTTGAAAAAATCGTCAAAAAATCAAAACCGCTAATAAAGTTACGCAAATAGACATTTCTTATGTAATGTTTCATTAGAAAACGATTGGACATAAATTTTAGAACGCTAACATGAACCGTTCTCGAGATATTGCACATTTTTCAAAAAAATTATCAAAAAGTTATATGAAATAAAAAAAAAATATTTCCCTTTGAGAAACATGTTCACTTTTTATATGCAATACCATGCGATAAATTGGGTGACATCATTCTCGTGGTTCTAGCTCGTTCCATTCATGAAAAAAGATACTTTGAGTAATACTTTTGTATTTGAACGCCAATAGTCATTTATCTGCTGTAAGAATAACTTATTTCTCCCTTTATAACGCTTGGCGAGATTTTGGCGACGAATTTGGCGGAATGTCGCCAACTTGGCGACATTCTTAATTGTTGCCAAATTGACAAAAATCTCGCCAAATTGATAAAAATGACGTTAAATCAATAACAATGACGACTAATTGAAGAAAATTCAATATCTTGGAAAGAATATAAGTATCTACTATAAGAATAACATTTTTTTAACTCTAAAAGTATTAAATTCATTGCATTATATAAGGAAAGTCATGTGTTGCCCACTTCCGATTTTTTTAAAATGAAAATTATAAATTCATTTCTTATTTTATTTTTATATATTCCAAATTCACAACTGAAAAAAGTGAGATATTAAAAATGATATGATCTGAATATTGACAAGGCGTCGATGCATCACTAAACGATACGCATCGATATACACAGAATCGATGCACCGCATGCGCTTTACACATCACTATACTCATGTACGCTGGCCGGCAACGTCCGGATACTCCTTACAACTCCATTATGAAAATTGCATTACCAATCTCGCACCATTCAGTCATAAATTCTAAATCGCCGACTTCCTAAAACAAGACGCACGCAGAAGGCACGTAAATATTAGGGCGACATAAGCTGCAGCCGTGACCGAAATGTGTACGAGTAATCTGATTCAAATGGAGCCCGTTCCCTCACGGTTTGATGCCCATGACATTATTTTCCGAATCCAAGATAGGATTAAATTGTCTTTTCGATACTTACATGCCGGCCGTTCCGTTACCTGAACCGGGTGTTCCGTTCCGCCCATTCGAAAGAATTCGAAAATTTCAGAATAATGCTATCAACATACATGCTAAATGGAAAAGGAAAACTTGATCAACGTATAAAAGCACAAATAACTCAATAATGCAGCATACCGCTGCTTCGAGGCTAAGCTGAATCCCTCTTCGTCAGTACAAGAGAACCAAGAAACCCGAAGTCCAAAAAGGAAATTGGTGCAAAAGGAAGAAGCAGAGGGGATTATATACCCAAACATGGATTAAGAAAGAGCCAGTCAGAAAGTACCACGAAGAACAGTCCAGCCAATCCGAAACGAGAAGTAACCCACACGATTGGCGTGAACCAGAGCACAACAGGAATATCCCGACAAGACAATGTCACGTCAAAACAAGAACATCTTGTGTGTTATTTCTCGTTTTGGATTAGCTGGATTGCTCTTCATGCTGCTTTCTGATTAATCCAAGTCTTGGATATATAACCTCCTCACCTTCTTTCTTTTGCACCTATTCCTGTTTTGGACTTCGGGTTTGTTGGTTCTCTAGCACTGACGAAGAGGATCCAGTGTATCCTCGAAACAGCTGTAAGCTACATTATTGAGTTACTTGTGCTATTATACGTTGATCAAGTTTTCAGTTTTCCTTATTATTCTCACAAAGTGTATTGTACTTATTGAAACATGTTAAATGTTCGAATTGTCAGTCTTGACCTCCAGAGACACAGAAAGGTAAAAGCCTTCCCCTCCGCCTCCTGCTTTGCAAATAGCCTAGAACAGTGGTTCTCAGCCAGTGGTATGCGATTAGATGGCTAGTGGTATACGTGCATAATTTGTGCAATATAGTATATAAAAAATTTACCATTTTCTCAAGAAAAAGTGCATATCTTAGATATGTCATGGACGGAAATTTAAGGGAAGATTTTAAAAATATATCTTTAGTCAACTTCTGGATTAAGAAAAATAAAGTTTTTAAACACATTTCGGGAAGAGCAATTATATTATAAATGCCATTTTGTTCGACGTATTTATGAGAAGCAGTATTGTTTCCAATGACGAGCCAAATTTGCGTTTAGAATTAAATAAAATAGAGCTAGATAAAGAAACTAATTTCTGATAAACACGAGCATCACATTAAGTCGATTTGCTAATCCTATTATTTTTTAATCACTTTTCTAATCATATAATCTTACTATTACTGCTAGCAAATAACTAAAATTTATTATTTTTGTTCAAAAATTTATTATTAGAAATAAAAAATATCTGATGTGGGCAGCACATGACTTTCCTTGCAGACTCATATTCACGTTCTCTTTATTTCTTCAATAATTCATTATATTGAGTTTAATGGCACAAAATAACACCCATAATTATTTAAAATGACACTGAATGTGCACTTTTAATTCAATTTTCGTTCTAATTTGGTAACTGGACTTATTTTCCAAGGTGGTGTAGCGAAAATGCGAAAAATCTAAAATATCTCGAGAACGGCTAGTCCTCGTGCAATGCGGTTGGTCTTATTCTTTTTATCGTTAAACATTACGTATAAAACAAGCATTTAATTAATATTATTGAGCACACGTAGTATTTTATTTTAAATGTTTGCCATTTTTGCGGGCCATATCGCAAAAAAAAAAAAAAAAGCGGATTATTTTATCCCGAATCACCCCCAAAACTAATCAGCACCAGGGTCATACACAAGTGACTTACCTACCAAATTTTATGAAATGTGGTTCATTAGTTTTTGAGTTAGAGTGGATACATACATTGCACAGACAGACAGACACACACACACACACACAAATGTCACTCTAAAAATAGGATTTTTTTTTCGAATTCTAGAGGTTCCAAAAGGTGTAGATCCGTCGAAAACTCAAGTTGCGATTTTTGGCATAATTCCCGTACTTTCCCTATACATTACCATATATTGCAGGGAAAATAATAGGTGACTTTCTATTAATTAAATGTATATATGGTCTTGACTTCCTGTTACAAGATATATTTTTGTTTTTTCTTTCATTTTTTTTTCTTATTCTTTTTTTTCTTCTTGTGTGTGTCGTACTAAAATTTTTGAAATTTAAATTTGGTGGTACGCATTTATGAGAAAGTTGAGAAACCCTAGCTTAAATCAATCACAAGAGATCTATGAATAAAATCTATATTCCAGCGTTTGCTACAAAGTTAACTTATTTTCCCAATTCTTTCTTTGAAACAAATAAGTAATTAAGTGGTAACCGATATTTGGTGCCCTGTAAATTGAAATTAGCTTTCATTAGTAGGACGGTTACCTGAATTAATCCATATATACAGAATCAACTTATGGGTATGTCTTTCCTTTCACACGAATCGAACCTTCGATGACTCTATATTTCTGAGCTTCGGGAATTTCATGTGAGGGTTTCCTTATTCAGAACTTGAACTCTACAAGTATGCCAAGTGGAAGTCGTAATTCGTTTATGCACAAAATAGGGAAACCTTATAATAGCATTTTAAACTTAAAATGACTTCTAAAAATAGAATTCATTCTTCTGTTCACGAAAATTTGCAGTTCTTAAAATTTTGAACCTAACTTGAATTTTTAAAATGGAAGTAATTTATTTTCTTACAGATACATTTTAATACTAACTAGCTTCAAATATGGAAGTCATTTTCCCGAGGACATAATAATAAGCCATAATAATAATAAGATAGTAATAATAAAATATCGTTAGAAAAATTGATTATAGAAAGGGTGAACAAACTAAGAGAAGAAAGGAAATGAAAGAAAAACGAGAAAAATAAATCTTATGATGCAGGTAATTTCGGAATGATTTTTACTTTTTGGTACTATAAAATATATAGAGAAAGTATTGTTTTCACGAAAGTTTTCGATTTTGAGGTTTTGATGCTAATATATGCCACAGGACCTTCTGCACACATTTTGACTAATTTCAAAGTGATGTCCATCCAGTGTTTCTTTCAGAACTTTTCGGCCGGGGTGGGGGACAAGTTTTTTATTTGCCCTATATAAGTATATCGAAATACTGTCACATAAATAGAAACTATAGGTAAATATAAAATGTCTCCGGGAGGCGAAACCCCCCTCCCTCCCGGAGGTATAAAAGAAACACTATATTCATCTGTCTGCCTGTCTGTGGTCGATTTCATGTGTAGAAGATAGCTGCTACAAACATTGCTGGATTTTCATGAAACTTTTTATCCGGTTTTGTTATCGAAAAATCTAGAGCCAGATAGAGAAGTTTTTGAAATTCCAGCGGAAACTTCGAAATTTTATATTTTCTTAATATGGCAGCATAGGACAAAATTTGGCATAATTAGGCATAAAAAGGGGTTATTTATGACTCAATAATCACGAAACAACAGTTTCAATCTTTATAGTAACAAATAATAGGGATAATTTTTATTTTTTTTTGCTTGTTTGTGACATCATTAGCCCTCCACCAAGGGCTAATGATGTCACAACTAGGTATCAATCGAACATTGTTTTGCTATGAATCGAAAGATTTTTTAAGCCCTTTTAAATGAAGGATAGCATATAATTGCGAACATTTGGACCAAAGATATCGATTTATCAATTTTTTTCCTGCAACATTTGCATAAAAGAAAAAAAAAATCACAAGCTATATTAAAATGGATTTTGGTAAAAAAAAAAAAAGTCGAGTTGAGCCACACGTCAGTTAATTAAAAGACCATGGACGAAATCATACTTCATACTAATATATTATATTTTCGGGTAAACGGGTATGGATTCTACCAACAGGTTGGCAAACGCCACCGTCGTTAACCGGTTAATTGGTTACACGTCAAAAGAAACACTGCATTTCTCTTTTTGCCATGTCCCGTCCTCATTTCTGGTTCCAGAAATAATAAAAGAGCACTAACTTATGCCGTCACAAACACCAAATCAGCATTTTTAGAAAGCTAAAAAACCCGCAAACAATGCTTTCCAAAACATCTAAATTCGTGGGCGATTTTCAGCTGTTTGGGCGGCCTTGGAGAGCAGCGCGACTCTCCTTGATCTCTGTGTGAGTTTCTAGCATCATCCAAGGCTAGCGACGAGTAGCTAGATAGCTAGTCACTCACCTGAGATAAAAGGTTCCAGCAAGCAGTGATACCGGGAAAGTTAGAAGGTCTTTTCGAAGAATTCCAAACAGGAGAAGCTATGCATCAGGGTTCTTTATTTAAATATTGCATCTCACCAGTGACAGAGTGGAATGCCAAAAGAAATTTCTGGATTACTTGCAATGACTTTCAGACTCATTACAAGAGATAAAAACAAGAAAGATCAATCATGCTTAAAGCATTGATTATGAAACACTTTACAACTTCAATGCAATTTTATTTAAAAAAGTCGAAAATGCAATACATTCCTCGGTAATATTTTAAAACTTATCACAATACTACATTAATTTATTATATTTGAAACTTAAACCTTCATTGAAAAAAATGAACTTCATTCAAATGACTGCATTGAAATATAAATTGTCTGGTTTAAATATCTCTAAAATGCGATACATTCCACGGTAATATTTTTAAAACTATCATAATACTACGATAATTTATTATATTTGAAAACTTCATCGAAAACAACTGAAATTAATTCAAATGACGTCATAGAAAAATAACAAGCCTGGATCTCTCTATAAAAACAGGATTTCATTCATAACTTTCTCCCATTCATTTCATTCATTATAATACTCTCTATAATAATTTATTTTATTTAAAAATTAAGACCATGGAGCTACAAGTAATTAAACTCTATGCTTTAAACTTCATCGAAAAAAATCGTCCTTCTCTTTATAAAATCAATTAATATTTCATTCATATCAGCCATGCAGACTCCATGGACTAAATTATTTTGTGTTAAAGAAATACAGCAATGCTAATACAACTCATTCTACATATTTTGCTGTTTACATTTTACATAGGTGAAAAATAGGCTTCGTTGTAGAAATAATCAAATTTGGAAGAGCATTTAAACTCAAATATATTGTAATTGCGTTGTTTCAGTATGTAGATGCACAGAATTTATGCAAAAATAAAGTGGTTTTAGGACGGATACAACACTCAATATGAATTAAAAAGAACTTAAAAAATCACGATTTTGAAACAAAATGGATGCCATATATCATTTTGAAGTGGGTCATGTGATCGTTTCATATCATGGTCACGTGATCGTTTCATATAAGAAGTGTAATTATTATTTTAATTTTTATTTAAAAAACTACTGAATATATTTCGCTGAATTTTTTTTTATATATTTTATGGAATAATTTGAATATTACCTAAAATTTTCGAAGCAATTTGTGAATTTTAAATCCGCTTAAAAATGTTTGAAAAATTAGTTCCCATAGGGCTCAATGTATTTCATTTTTTCAACCCGGGTTCAATCCAAAACTAATTGGGTGATATTATTCATTTATATTCCCATAGGTCCTACAGACCGTCTGAACAACATACTAAAATTTCATTTTGATTAAGTCATTTTTACGGCAGTTAGCGTGCTAACGGACAGACAGACAGACAGACAGACAGAATGAACAACGTTATAAACACTTTTCAACTTTGTTGTAAAGTGTTAAAAATAGGAAGACATTTTTAAAAATTTGTTGTGGGGAGTTACATCACCACAGTTTACCTAAAAGCTATTATTTTTCTTTGTTCATTATTTACTAGCTGTGGAGTTCGCAGCTAACGATTACTTTTTTAATTGTCACTTTTTTGAGGTAACTTTTTTTAGTGGGCATTTTTACTTTCCTTATATACATAATGTATAATGAAAATATTGTGACGGGATCGAAAATTCGAATTCGAGTTTTCGACGGGAGAGCACGTTTCAAGCATCCCTGATAACGAATCAAACATTTTTGAAGTGATGTCTGTGTGTATGTGTGTGTGTGTGTGTGTGTGAAAATGTGTGTGTGTGTGAGTGTCAGTGAGTCTGTGGAGACGATAACTGACGAACGAATGGACCGATTCGAACGAAATTCGGTACAAAAATTACAATCCATAAACACTGGATGCTTATTGTTTTTATACGCAATCGAATGTTCAGAACCCCCCTAAATTTTCGAATGAAATTTTGAAAAAATCGTCAAAAAATCAAAACCGCTAATAAAGTTATACAGACATTTCTTATGTAATTTTTCATTAGAAAACGATTGACATAAATTTTAAAACGCTAACATGAACCGTTCTCGATATATTGCACATTTTTCAAAAAAATTATCAAAAAGTTATATAAAATAAAAATAAAAAATATTTCCTATTGAGAAACATGTTCACTTTTCATATGTAATACCATGCGATAAATTTGGTAACATCATTCTCGTGGATCTAACTCGTTACATTCATGAAAAAAGATACTTTGAGTAATACTTTTTTATTTGCACGTCAATAGTAATTTATCCAATAGTAAGAATAACTTATTTCTCCGTCCATAACGTTTGGCGTGATTTGGCGACAAATTTGGCTGAATGTCGCCAACTTATCGACATTTTTAATTGTTGCCAAATTAACAAAAATCTCGCCAAATTGATAAAAATGACGCTAAATCAATGAAAATGACGACTAATTGAAGAAAATTCAAAAGAAATTCAACGCGATTTCTTAGGAAATCGCGTTGCTGGGGTATTGTCCCAGCCTTCTGTTCTCTTAGTGTCTTTCACCTCATGGGTGCCCCAAGGCCTAGAGTAATGCTCCGGCCCAGTGTAAAGCTTATTATATATATGCCCCGTATTCTCCTCTCCCTTGGCTTTGTATAAATTTGATGAGGAGCCTTAAAAGGCTCCTCATCACACAAAAAATATCCAGATTTCTTTCCGTCTGAGATCGGACCAACTAGTTTGCTTTCCCCCACAGCAGGACCGGCAGCTTCCAGGAGCCATACCTTGCTGTGACAGAAAGTTATTAGTGTCAAATTCCCGTGCCTGGAGATCTTCCCCTTACCATTGTATGTGTCCCCAGAGTACTATATCACTTTGAGCACGTGTCTTCACCCATCACCTCCGATAATGAGACCAACACACAAGGCTATAGGCCACAGGAAAGTGAAAAATGCAGTCAGCAAGGTGGTGTAATATTGAATAAGAACCATCGTTGATTATTTTGCGTGGTAGTAAAATCTTTGTTTTAAAAAACTACAGAGGAAATAATTATTTTTTATTACAAATATTTTACAGTTTGTAATCCATTTTGAACATGAAATAGAATAGCATTCTATATCACCATGACTAGAGGCATAATAATAAATATTAATAATACTACTACTAATAATAATAATAACTTCCTATTTATGCAATTAGGGATTGCAATCTCGGATGTTTTTACAATATCGGGATTTCGGGAATAGAAATTTTTCTAATCCCAATATCTGACAGAATTGGTAATTTAATATTACTTTTAAAATAAACCCTAATTTATGTTCTTACGTTTCAATTTTCACGTAAACGACAAAGTTTTAGACCATTTCACGCAATAAACTCGACATTAGTCCTAGGATTCAAAATATAGCAGACTTCGAACAAGAGGAATTTAAATTGTGGATGGATGTACAAATATGATAAATTCCCCCATATTATTCTACGCTTGAAAATTTTATAATTTGAAAAATTGGTCATGATAGAAAGAGAATGATATTGAGGACTAGAGCCATGTACTTCGACGTGAGAAGCCAGCGATGTAAAATCATCATTGCTGTAGCTAGGGGTAATTTAAGTGTATACACATTTTTTGAAAAATTTTCGATTCTTAATTAAATAGTTTATTTTAGGTATGATACATAGGACAGGAGAAATAAAAAGTATATTTGAATTTTTATTAACAATAGTAAAATAAATCACACCAATCTTACTTCAACATTAATATTTAAATTTATTACAAACAAGGATCACATTTGAGAAAATGTGTCAAACAAATCAAATATTTCTTCACTTTCCAACATAGTTGTAACGTGTTTATGACTTTGTCATTCTGTTTGTCCGTTTGCATGCTAACTGCCGTAAAAATGACTTTATCAAAATGAAATTTAAGTATAGAGACGGTCCGTGGGATATATAGGAATGAAAATTAATAATATCACCAAATTAGTTTCAGACTTAACCCGGATTGAAGAAATGGAATAAATGCTTCGAATATTTTAGGAAATATTCTAATTTATCACGTGAAATATGTAAAAAAAAATTTCAACAAAATGTGTTCGGCAGTTTTTAAAATAAAAATTGAAATAATAATTACAACAGAGGAATCGTTTGAAAGTGAATTAAAATTTAAACTCTGAATTTGATGGGAGATTTTTTGCGCTAATTAGTCACTTTCTGAAAACATGAATTGTTTGAAACATGATTTAAATGGCAAATCTATCTCCATGGTTTATTTTAAACAAGCTTTTACCGAACAATGAAAAGTATAAAGAAATCAAAATGATTATTTAATTTCGCATTTTATGACGAAGATTCTATCTGATACCATGTTGCTCGGCAACGGAATGAAATTAAGTGTGTTGTTAATATTTATTACTTTCCTTATATACATAATGTATAAGGAAAGTATTGTGACGGGGTCGAAAATTCGAAATCGAGTTTTCGACGGGAGAGCACGATTCAAGCATCCCTGATCACGAATCAAACATTTTTGAAGTGATGTCTGTATGTGTGTATGTGTATGTGTGTGTGTGTGAAATTATGTGTGTGTGTGTGTCAGTGAGTCTGTGGAGACGATAACTGACGAACGAATGGACCGATTCGAACCAAATTTGGTACAAAAATCACAATCCGTAAACACTGGAAGCCTATTGTTTTTATACGTAATCGAATGTTCAGAACCCCCCTGAATTTTCGAATGAAATTTTGAAAAAATCGTCAAAAAATCAAAACCGCTAATAAAGTTACGCAAATAGACATTTCTTATGTAATTTTTCATTAGAAAACGATTGGCATAAATTTTAGAACGCTAACATGAACCGTTCTCGAGATATTGTACATTTTTCAAAAAAATTATGAAAAAGTCACATAAAAAAAAAATTCCTATTGAGAAACATGTTCACTTTTCATATGTAATACCATGCGATAAATTGAGTGACATCATTCTCGTGGATTTAGCTCGTTCCATTCATGAAAAAATATACTTTGAATAATACATTTGTATTTGAACACCAATAGTCATTTATCTGCTGTAAGAATAACTTTTTTCATAGTGCATAACGCTTGGCGAGATTTTGGCGACAAATTTGGCGGAATGTCGCCAACTTGGCGACTTTTTAAAATGTTGCCAAATTAATGAAAATCTCGCCAAATGGGTAAAAATGATGCTAAATCAATGAAAATGACGACTAATTGTCAAAATTCAATATCTTGGAAAGAATATTAGTATCTACTATAAGAAAAACCTATTTTTTTTTCTGTAAAAGTAGTAAATTCATTACATTATATAAGGAAAGTCATGTCTTGCCCACATCAGATTTTTTTTAAACGTAATCGAATGTTCAAACCCCCCCTAAATTGTTGAGTGAAATTTTGGAAAAACCATCAAAAAATCAAAACCTTTAATAAAGTTACGCAAATAGACATTTCTAATGTATTTTTCCCCTAGAAAACTATTGACATTAACTTTAGAACGCCAGCATGAGCTGTTCTCGAGATATTGTACATTTTTCAAATAAATTTATCAAAAAATCCCATAAATGAAAAAAAATATTAACTGTTAAGAAACGTGTTCTTTTCGTATGTAATATTATGCGGTAAATTTGGTGACATCATTATCGTGGATCTAGCACATTCCATTTATGAGAAAAGATACTTTGAGTAATACTTTTGTATCTGAACGCCAATAGTCATTTATCTGCTATAAGAATAACTTATTTCTTCATCCATAACGCTTGGCGTGATTTTGGTGCCGAATTTGGAGGAATGTCGCCAACTTGGCAACTTTTTGAATTGTTGCCAAATTAGCGAAAATCTCGCCAAATGGATAAAAATGACACTAAATCAGTGAAAATGACGACTAATTGACGAAAATTAAATTTCTTGGAGAGAAATAAATAGCTACTATAAGAGGAACTTATTTTTTTTTATTGTAAAAATAGTAAATTCATTGCATTATATAAGGAAAGTAATGTGTTGCCCACATCAGATTTTTATTATTACTTTCCTTATATACATAATGTATAAGGAAAGTATTGTGACGGGGTCGAAAATTCGAATTCGAGTTTTCGACGGGAGAACACGTTTCAAGCATCCCTGATCACGAATCAAACGTTTTTGAAGTGATGTCTGTGCGTGTGTGTGTGTGTGGGTCTGTGGAGACGATAACCGACGAACGAATGGACCGATTCTAACGAAATTTGGTACAAAAATCACAATCCGTAAACACTGGAAGCATATTGTTTTTATACGCAATCGAATGTTCAGAACCCACATAAATTTTCGAGTGAAATTTTGAAAAAATCGTCAAAAAATCAAAACCGCTAATAAAGTTACGCAAATAGACATTTCTTATGTGATTTTTCATTAGAAAACGATTGACATAAATTTTAGAACGCTAACATGAACCGTTCTCGAGATATTGCGCATTTTTCAAAAAAATTATCAAAAAGTTATACAAAAGAAAAAAAAATATATTTCCTATTGATAAACATGTTCACTTTTCATATGTAATACCCTGCGATAAATTGGATGACATTATTCTCGTGGATCTAACTCGTTCCATTCATGAAAAATATACTTTGAGTAATATTTTTGTATTTGAACGCCAATAGTCATTTATCTGCTGTAAGAATAACTTATTTCTCCGTCCATAACGCTTGGCGAGATTTTGGCGACGATTTTGGCGGAATGTCGCCAACTTGGCAACATTTTTAATTGTTGCCAAATTAACAAAAATCTCGCCAAATTGATAAAAATGCCGTTAACTTAATGAAAATGACGACTAATTGACGAAAATTCAATATCTTGGAAAGAATATAAGTATCTACTATAAGAATACCATTTTTACTTTCCTTATATACATAATGTATAAGGAAAGTATTGTGACGGGGTCGAAAATTCGAATTCGAGTTTTCGACGGGAGAGCACGTTTCAAGCATCCCTGATCACGAATGAAACATTTTTGAAGTGATGTCTGTGTGTGTGTGTGTGTGTGTGTCAGTGAGACTGTTTAGACGATAACTGACGAACGAATGAACCGATTCGAAACAAATTTGGTACAAAAATCACAATCCGTAAACACTGGAAGCCAATTGTTTTTATACGCAATCGAATGTTCAGAACCCACATAAATTTTCGAGTGAAACTTTGAAAAAACCGTTAAAAAATCAAAACCGCTAATAAAGTTACGCAAATAGACATTTCTTATGTAATTTTTCATTAGAAAACGATTGGCTTAGATTTTAGAACGCTAATAGAAACCGTTCTCGAGATATTGCACATTTTTCAAAAGAATTATCAAAAAGTCATGGAAAATAAAAAAAAATATTTCCTATTGAGAAACATGTTCACTTCTCATATGTATTGGGTGACATCATTCTCGTGGATCTAGCTCGTTCCATTCATGGAAAAAGATACTTTGAGTAATACTTTTGTATTTGAACGCCAATAGTCATTTATCTGCTGTAAGAATAACTTATCTCTTCATCCATAATGCTTGGCGAGATTTTGGCGACGAATTTGGCGGAATGTCGCCAACTTGGCGACTTTTTGAAATGTTGCCAAATTAACAAAAATCTCGCCAAGTGGATAAAAATGACGCTAAATCAATGAAAATGACGACTAATTGTCGGAAATTCAATATCTTGGAAAAAATATTAGTATCTACTATAAGAAAAACCTATTTTTATACTGTAAAAGTAGTAAATGCATTACATTGTATAAGGAAAGTCATGTGTTGCCCACATCAGATTTTTTTAACTGTAAAAGTAGTAAACTCATTGCATTATATAAGGAAAGTAATGTGTAGCCCACATCAGATTTTTTTTCTGTTTGAATAATAAATAAATGGATGTAAAAATATATTTTATAAATAAACAGATTGATTGTTCTTTTAATTATATTAATTGCGGAGTGCATACATCACTTTCATTTATTTTGGCAAAGAGTTTTCAAGTTCATATATTGTGTTTAGCTAATAAACTCATATATTGTGTTTACCCAATAAATTCATTTAGCCGATTGTTGAAGCAGAAAAAGAGTAGAACGGGTTTGTTGTTGCTGTTGTTGAGACCCAGACCGTCCGACCTACCAGAAAGGTGTAAGGTAACTTTTTGGACGGCCGGGAAGTGCCACCCAATTTAGACCGGAACCCAGTGGGGGAGGCATCCACAGGGACCGTACCCTCCTTCCCCTACCACGGGTGTATCTTCTAATACAATTTTAGTGTTTTCATTTAGTATATACAAACGGGATCAGGATATTTTATTCTTCAGATTTGCAAATTCAGAGCTACGAATTTACCGGAATATCTCTAAATAACTTGGTTACTTTTCTTAAACTTTACCAAATTAGCGGAAATGTCTCCAAATTGATAAAAATGACGCAAATCAATGAAATTAAATTCGTTTTTTTAGAAGAGAGTGCTGAAATTATGTTTCGGTAGCATCTGTCGGTCAGTCCATCCATCCTACTTAGTAACACATTTAGCGAATTTTTTTAATATCACCAAATTGATAAAAATGTTTGTAAATCCGCAAAGATACTATGGAATTGATAAAATCGCGCTTAATAAATGAAATTAATTGTGTTTTGTTAGGGGATAGTATTGTGATGGCGTTTCGTCAATTTGTCGCAAAATGGGGCTATCAGTTCTACAGTACCACTTGGCGATAAATTTGGCGATTTTTTAAAATGTCGCTAATTTGACGAAAATGTCACCTAATGTTCCATAGAAATATAATTATTTAGACGATATAATGACAAAATAATTACAACAAAAATATAATTATAAATTTTAAATATTTACAAGAGAAAAATAGAAAAAGAAAATTAAGTATATGATATACTTATATTTCCAACGGTAAAGTAAAAATTGAAATTACAGCAGAATATTATTAAATAGTGATTGGCAAAACTAGCTAACTCGAGAATGAAGAAAGAGACGCTCTATATCGAGTAAGCATACTGAAATAAAAAGATCCAGTATCTAAACCGTTTTCCACTTCCAACTCAAAATGCCTTTCCACGTAACGTGAGAACAATTTTCACCCTCTACCCTTCTTCCTTTCATGACCGGAGGGATTAGTTCTGCGGGATAGATTCTGAGGAGGATAATCCTCCTCCTGACAAGAAGAAATCCCGCCGCCTTCGAATAAACGCCCATAAACAACGTCTCCCCAAGGGAATCCTGTCAACCCCTGAAGGAAATAAGAAAGAGGGGGAAAGCAAAATACAATTTTTTTCAGATCCATATTTGCTTCAATTAAAAGTTGCTGGAAATCTATTTATGATAGCGCAAAAATTTAGGCATCTATCGAAAGCTAAAATTCTATTCATGTGCACTGCTTTTTTCAAATTCGAGTATTATGAAATGCAAATTGATAAAAGACGATTAAACTTTTAGTTTTGACTTTTCTTAGTGACTCTCAACTTCAATAAATTGTTAAAAATACTTAACAATAATTTTAACAAAAAGTAAAATTATAAAGCAAACTTCAATTTCTATAACTTTGAGATCCTGAAAACAAAATTGAAATAGGTTGATTTTTGGAGGAGCTATGCTATCTAGCACTAGCACTAAAACGGCCATACATTAACATGGAAGGTAAAGATTGAAACTTGTGACTGATGAAACCCCTTAAAGCTCTTTTCAGGGAAGAAGACTGCATCCTCAGGAACGGGAAGACCTCGGGAAGTTCGCGGTTTAAGAGTGGATCGACCCGCCAAGCCTCGGCTCCATGTGGCCCCTCCCCGTCTCCCCCCTTATCTTTCCCTTTCAGATCCAGTCTATAGCGCCCTGGCTTCAATGTAAGTGTTTCGCCCCACGCGCTCTTTTATGATATGTTAGCATATTTTAATTTAGTGTAAGCCGCTGACTTAGCTTGGATTAAGTTCTCAGTATGTTATATTGGTTATTAATATCCCTTAGTTACACCTTTTTAGTTATAGCTTATCTGTACTTACCTTCCTCTTCGGTATCTCTTATCCTCCTAGGGATTTAACCTGTTTCAGGCCGCTCTTCCGTTGCGCCCCGTAAAAGGGTCCCCCAAGTTTATTTTAAGCTAGTGTCTCATAGTATTTTAAGTGTCCCGGTTTTCCTCCTCTTGGGATTGGCTTGTTAGCCTCTGTACGCAAGAACAGCATGAGGGCCCCCGTCCCTGGGTATCTAACCCTCCCTTGTAAAATTTCCGTAGTTACAAATTTCTGGCCTCCGTGGCTTTTTGCCCTCCTGCTGTCACTTCTTGCTGCACTCGTGGCTCCGGCTGTTGGGTTTGTCCTTTCACCGTCCTTTTCTCCCGGCCCTTCTTAGTATGTAATTTCTCTCTCTTTCTTTTTAGGTTAAGTTAACCTGGCAGCACAGGTATAAGCCCGGGTTACGACAGCGCCTCTTTAAGTTGTATGCTGCCACTGCATAAGTACCGAGGTGTAGAAAGTCGAAATCATCTGCAAAAATTACAAAATTCTTCCTTTGTAGCCAACATCTTGGCTCTGTCGGTCAATCTGGTTAGTCATTGCAATCGACATCTATCGTTTCCCGCCGTCATGGCGCCCCTGCACTCCTTTGGATTTGGGGCATTTTTGCTCAGGCTTACTCAATTACGGGAAGTTCCCTTGAGGTCCCCTGAGTGTCTGGTTTTCATCGGCTGCTTCCTGGAGTGGGGTGTGTGTGGTTAGTAGGTCCTTTGGTATTCTGTCTTTGCCTGGCGTTGAGTCCTTTCTTGGTCTTCGACTGGATATACACCATCACGCCCTTTTCTGGCCCTCAGCCTGGTCGTCTATAGGCGACTCTCAGTGGTGGGGAATTAAACCTGCAGGCCGAGAGGTGGATCAAGCCCCCAAGCTGTTTCACAGCATACCAACTAACAGATAATTGCAAACTGAACGATAGAAGTAATCTAAAATTAACAAATTCTACTACGGACAGGATATTAGTCACTTTTTTAGGAACTCAAGAAGTAGATAGGGGCAGCCATTTGCCTACTGTGAGCAGTGCCGTAAAAAGTCGGTTTCAATCTAAACCTAGAAGAAGAAAAAGAAACGCTATGGTCGTAACGCATGTTCGCAATATCGACGCGTTTCAGAATTTTCCTTTCAGATTGGAAGATAGCGAGCTCCAGGACTTTACCAAGTGGAGACATTTTCGAGTTTTGCTTAGGCGTGTGAAGCCTAATTACGGTTAAGCATGGTGCGCAATTTCGATTTCTAGTACAAGGAAGTAACAATTGATTTACGAAAATACAAGGTAGCCACAGCAAGAGAGCAGGAAGCCCAATCCAAAGCGAAAGAGAGGAATCTATTCGAGCGACATAGAATTGAAAAGGAAAAAGAGAAGCTGAGCTGGGCTGAGACCATGGCAGTAGATGAAGAGGAGAGGAAAAAGCGAAAGGCAGAGGACAGTGCGGCATCTGGAAAGAAGCTGGTGCAATGCGCTAACGAGGATTCTTAAGCACGTGCTACCCCTTTCACATCAATGGAAGATAGATGTGTGGCAAGCATGGGACACATTCCGGAGCCTTCCAAGGGGGAAGCACACGAAATATGCAGACACTGCAAAGCATACGACTGGGCGATACGAAATATGGAAGCCGAGATTGCCATCGACAAGTCAGAGGAAGAGGACAAGTCTGCATCCACCAGAAAACTTTTGGTAAATATCAATTTAGATGCTATTCTGTTAGCAGACACTCCCCCCCCCCCAGAGACACTCGTGGCGAGCAAATCTTACCAAGCCACGCTGTTCATCGTTGCTGGACTTAACAGCCAGAAGGATAAGGATAGGTTGTACGAGGGGTGCAAAACTAGGGCAGCCAAAGCTTTTGGCTTAAACTTCAAAATTACTAAGCGTAGGAAAACTAGCAGGGGGATTAGCCCACTAAGAATCCCGAGGCCATGCTTCCTCTAAAAATAGATTTAAGCCCCTGTAAAACCAGGATGATAGTTCTAGGGACCCTAAACCATCTAAAGTCTCCTCCTTTTATGTTGACTCCTCAAGCAATTGGGGTGCCCTCATAAAGGACTTAAATCAGATGCTAGAGTTCCCTGTACAAGGACTGCTAATGGGAAGGGTGATTCGGATCTCTCCTGGATCCGTTGAGGACTACAGGAGGGTCCAGAGTCATCTAACCCAATTAAAAGTCCCCTTCTGTACAATAAATCTTAAGTCAGAGCTCCCGTAAAAAGTAGTGATAAAAGATATGCCCGCGAACACTGACGCTAGAGACCTGAAGGATGCAATTGCATCCCAGGGTTTCCAAATCGTCTGGGTCTCGCAACTAAAAAGCAGGCGTGATTGATCCCCCCTCCCCATCTTCCTAGTCTGCCTCCAGCTGGCTGAAAAATGGGAGAGGATTTACGAGATAGATAACCTTTTAAGCATGAGAATTAGAATCCAGGTATTCAAAAGTAAAGGATATACGATGTGTTTCAACTGTTAGCTGTTTAATCACTCTTCAGAGAACTGTAGTCTCCTGCCCAGGTGTGTTAAGTGTGGCGAAGGCCACGAGACCCGCTCGTGCGACAAATCAAGACAAACTCCGGCTAAATGTGTAAATTGTGGTGGGGCACCCTCCCCCCCCCAACTTTCGGCATTGCCCAAAAATCCCACATTATCGTAAGCAAATGCGCAGCCATAACCCTGGACCCAAAAATCCAAAAAATACCCCCCCCCCACACACACACACCTCGTGATGAGGAAAATTTCTCTGAGTTTCCACAAACCAGTAAAGTTCCCGTTCAGATGACTGAGTCCCCTGCCGAGATGGAGCAAGGAATATCCAAAAAGCAGGTGAACACCACGTTATCTGAATATAACACTAAAACCCCTGATCAGGGCACTAATTTATTCTTAGAATTCTTAAAATTCTTTAAAAAGCTTGATGCTTTTAAAATCACTGACATCCAGGGCCTCCTTCGGGAAGTCATGAGCATCCTAAAATCCGACAGAGATCCCATGGCAAAAACTTTCGAGTTAATAAAGTACCTCTCAAACCTAAAAAGAATAGAATATCGTACAGGACAGAGCACCAGGCGAGAAGCGCCTTTAATCTCCAAACTCATTATGTGGTTTTTATCATCAAACTGTGACATTAATTCATTGACCCGTGGTTGGAGGTTCGAGTTTTTTATTTGCTACTTATTATTATTTGACCTAGCTCCTAGTGTGGCAGTTTGTTGCACATTTAGAGTTTAAGCAGTTTGGGGGTTGATGCAGATCTAAGTTCTCTAAATCTTAGTTATATTTTATCGAATGGTATGCGGGCCATAGAAGGAATGCAAGCATTGCTTACCTAACATCAGTTTAAAAAAAATAAAAATGTTTTACTATAAAATTTCAGACGAATTTGTATTTGTGAAACAGTGATCAATGATAGATCATTGGTCACCAAGTTCAAATCAAACTTCCCGGTACCAATGTTGCTTTGCATGCACACAATGTCAGTGCCAGCAGAAAAGCTTAATTAGCACAAAATAATCTGATTAGATAAGCAATCTGTCAATTTCTTATTGATACGTGATGATGTATCATCTAATAGCAAATATACAAACTTTTGTTGTATCTTAAAAAGTTTTCTTCAAATATGAGAAATAAGAACACTTAGGGCCGATCCCACCAACGTCTGTTAAAATAGTGCTAATGTCTGATTAATTAATCAGTCACTAAATTTAACGGCCCACTAAAGTATACTTAAAAACCATCCCGTCCCACCAAGCTATTCGACTGTTAAAAACGTTCCGGTTAGTTAATCAATGCTTAAACCGATTTTTAGATGATACGAGTTCTCTGATTGGTCCGTTATTTCTATCTCGAAAATACAACTTCAACTTCTACATGTTTACGTTTTTACTTCTCGTAAGGGAGCAATTTATTTATTTTCGTGTTATATCAAATTTGTTCTACAGGAATAATATAAATATCATTCACGTTTACACAAATATATATACATTATGAGAAAAGATTTTGTTATAATTTAGCGGGAATTCTTTCCTTTTTAAGGAAATACGTATTTGAAATTAATGCATATATTTCTAATTTAAGAAGTTACCCAATTAAAAAAAATCTCTCTTTTTAATTGTATTACGATCAGTATATACAGTTTCTTTAATTCGCAGTATAAATACTATTTCAATGTGGTAGATTTGTATGAATGGTACTGCCAAAAATGTAGAGAAATGTGTGTGTGTGGAATGGAAACAACCATAAATGTAATTTTATAACTTGGGTTGGGAACCAGTGATTAGTATGCTCTGCTATGTAACACAATGGTGCTATTAGATCATGATGCAAATCCATAAAAAAGTAATGCACAAAATTGAAAGAAAAATATATTCCTAATATCAAACTTTAAAGTATATTATGCTTTTGTTTCATGTATAACCCTACAATAGGATAGGTATGAATTAAATAAGCCCTATCCAAGAACCAGGTGGTGGTTCAGTTAATTTGGATGAGCAAAATACATACTAGCAGGTTTGTGAAGTCAGTAACTCAAACCGTGGACTTCAACTCCTCTTTTTTTTTCTACTGTCTGACACAGACTCCTCCTATTTTCTAATATCAGACTCCAATACTGATATAAATAGCAATTAGTTATATATATTTTTATATCAATAGTTTTTTAATTGTTAAACGTTGGATGTTTTCTTAATTTATTCCCTAAAAATCTCTCTATATTAAAAAAAAAGTATCTGACTCCACCACTGTTTGACAAATTTCTCGAGATTCTTTGCTTTGTACTGCAAAAACTATTGCATATAAAAATATGAAATTTGGTACACTTGTTGAAAAAGCTTTGGGAAATACGCTGAAATAAATTGTTTTTTGATATATATATTGTAGTTTAAGAAATATTTAATATCGAAGTCAAGACAAAATATTTGTGCTGCAAGTTCACGTCCTGAATAGACTAACTATAGCAAGACCACAAATTTTTGCAGGCAGGTACCTACATGGGTGAATTTTTCCCATTCTTTTAATTTTGATGTAGTTTTTGAAATATTTTACTTTTTATGATGCACTTCTGAAGTGAACTTTTTTTTTCGTATCGGCACGTCTAGTGATATCTCTGTCTCGTACCGTAAAAACTATAATATACCAAAATATGAAATTTGAATTTGTATACCAAAATTTGAAAAACATGAATTAATGTAACATACCATCTAAAGTTTAGATTTGAAATTTTTTATGTACACACAAGTTTTCAGTTTGACTTAATGTACAGAGTTTTTTTAAAAAAAAGAGAGGGGTTGGGAGCAGGAGTTCGATGCTCAAATAGATTTAAAATGTTTTATTAAATTGATTTCAATTGGATTTTAAGAACAGGTGTCATATTATCCTTTTTTCTGCGATTTTTACCTTGGTGACATAGAAATGCCACCAAGTCTGTCGGACAGCATGGCTGCCATAACCGAAATGCATAAAAATATAAAATTAATATTGATTTAATACAATTATAGAAATTTTGATTAAATAAAAGAAGAGCAGCCTGATTTGTAGCAATTTGAACATGAACCTATGCCTGCTATCCGAGTTTCACTCGCCCACTAAAAAAACATCACAGAAAACAGTTCTACTGGCTGTCGGAGATTGCACGTAGCAACAGATATTCCATGGCACATAAAGTACAGTTAGGTCCATACAGTGGATGTAACATGAAAATTAGAAAATTTAAAAAACATTAAAATGACAAATATACAAAAGAAAGCAAATGTCAACAACTTAATTTTTTAAATACAATGTAAACCTATTAAAGTGATATTTTGAATTCATTCCTCACAATGTATACAAAATATAAAATTAACTGCAAAATTGAAAAATAAAAATCCTATTAGCCACCTCCATTGTGCTCAAAGTTAGCCTACCACACACTAGCTATAATAAATATTTTTTTTATTAAAAGATTTAATTTAACTTATTGGGCATATACTGTTATTTGAAATACGTATTTTCAAAAATACGTATATAAATAAAAATATTTAAAAAGTACGTATAAAAATACATATTTTATACGTATTTTTAAAAATACGTATAAAAATTGTAAAATAAAATACTCCTTGCACAGGCGTAGTTAATTTCCAGCATGAACTATAACTTAGAATTTAATATTCTAAACTATCTAATAATGCGAATTACTAGACGAGATCGTATTCTAAACTAACATCTCTGTGCACAGGCGCAGTTCTCTGAAGCAATCACTTAAAGATCAGGGCACTACACTATCTGAGGAATTATACAGTGCATTGAAAATTCGCATAGAGGAAAGTCATAGTGAACTAGAAAATATTTTAAGGTATTTACATAATTATAACGACTTTAAAAAAGAAAATGAAAATGAAGAAAAGAAGCTAACAAAGTCAAATTTAATTAAGTTCGTCGTAAATTTCCACAAAAACATTTATGAAAAGTAAACACAAACCTATCCAGAGAAATTCATTGAAGATGATGATGTTAATATCGGAAAAGAATTGTCTCTTACAATTAGCTATAATTAAAAAAATTGCCACAAACAATAATACAAAAAATAGATTTATCCAAAACCGTCAGACGACAGACCGAGTTGTTAGAAGGTGAAGGACTTGGAGGCGAATATTTAGAGAAAGTATATCACTCATTATTAATCATCAAAACTTAACCAAAAATTACTTCGAATTGAATTCATGGATAATGCATTTTAAAATGGTTACAAATAGCAAAATATAAATATAAAATTATTTGAAAACTGCAAATTACATGTAATTTCAAATAAATATACTTATTTGAAGCCAATAAAACTCACAAATGTATATAAATAAGGAAAAATATTTAAATTACATCAGAATACTACAAAAATAGCTTTAAAGTAAAATCTCATTAAAAATACAGCATAAAACAAATTTCAACGATATTAATCAGTTCAGCGATACATGACTGAGGTGGTGATTTTAATCTCTTTGTGTTTTGTCTTAACTTGTGTGAGGAAAACTGATTTACGAATAAACAAACTTTGTTACATTTTAATTCATGAACTGAAATAAAATTAAAGGTGTTTTACATTGAACTTCTCAAATGCTTTACATCAAACAGGGGTCCAGCATAATATTTCAAGTTTGACGGAGATCTATTTGTAAAATTTCAAAGTTTTTTCACATTAATTGAAACTTAGTATGAACTGTTTTGTATAAAATGAGCAACAGTACATTGAAATGTATATATATACAGTATCCACTCTGTTACCTTACACCTTTCTGGTAGGTCGGACGGTCTGGGTCTCAACAACAACAGTATCCACTCTGTATAAATAATTCTGTTTACAGTTAAATCTTGCTATACAACTAGACTCAAAATCAATAATTTACAGGTTACAATTATATCCTAACCTTTTACATAATATGTAACTTCCCAATCACAATCTGTCATGCATTTCAAAAGGCTGATATTGCAGCATTTCTATGACAAACATTTATATTCATCATAGAAAAAATTTCTGAAAATTCTATACATAGCAAGATTAGAAATTTTAGCTCAGAATTTACTCGCTGAAAGATTCTTTTACGTCTCAGTACCATATAAATAACATTGCATAACATTTGCCATTTCTTATACATTGAAGAAATAAACCCATATGTAGATTTTTTTGCTATTCAGATGAAAACGTCTACTTCTCATGCACAATTGAAATTTTTGTACCTTGTACATTGTGTAATCAAACTTCATTTGAAGCGAACTCATGTATAAGAAAACTTCACGATAAAATACTATGAACTAAATTCTTATATATCGCATTTTAAAATGTTTCCAAATAACAAAATATGAAAAAATTATTTAAAAATTGTGAGTTCAATCTAATTTTAAATAAATATCCATTTTTGGTGGTGATAAAACTAATAGAAATGTATATAAATTAAGAAATTATTTAAATTAAAACAATATGCTATAGTAAAACTGTCACTAAAACTACAATATGTAAAAAATTTGTAATGGTATCAACCAGCTTGGAACAAGCTCCTTCTTTAAAATAAAAAAAACAAAGCATCCATGTCAAGAAAAGCAAAGAGACAGACATAAAAACCTTCTTGCCCTTGGTGTAATTGCTATGTCTTTTTATCCTGAAAAATTAGATGTTTCTTGTTTCCGAAACCGGTTGATATTGATACTATTTGTTATATGCTGTAATTGTAAAGAAGCTTTTACTTTAAGGATAATAGCATATGTGATTTGTAGACTATCCGGCAAGTTATGCCTAATCATAAATAAAGAAAATAATATTCTAATTATTATTAAGGCCACATTTGATATTATGCGACTGCTTCTGCATATCATGTGACCACATAATCAAGGTAACCGGGGAAAGTTTTTGGTCAATCTGGTTATAATCGTATTGTCACTGAAGTGAATTTTCAAACGGCAGTGGTTATAAACAAGATCCCCAAAACTTGTGTTACCTTACCAGTAAAATAAACTATCCTTTTGCTGCCATGAAAAAGTTTGAATTGTAGTAACATTCGAATATAATTATTCAAATTAATCAGATTTTACTGTATTAAAACATGAGCTTGACATCTAGGGGGAAGTCAGTAGAATGCAAATTTGTAAAGCGAAAAGAAGAGTTTCATTTAACCAATATTATGAACTATTTATTACCAGTTATAAATCATCTTTGCGCAAGTACTACTATAAACAAAATCAAATTTTTATGTTGTTTTATAATATTGTGTTTAGGCGAACAATCATTGTTCAAACTATTGAAGTACATGGTATAAATAAATCAAGCTATTGCTACATCAATACCGTTGTGCATCAATTAAAAGATAAAATAAAATATTGGGGCAAATATCTAGTGTATATAACAGAAAACAAAGTACTTCAAAAATCACTTCACATTTGTTATATATCCATTGAAGCATTTTAATATATAACACTTACCAAACTTGACAGCAAAAAAAAATTCATTTATTTTATGACATAAAAACCGAACTGAAGGTATATACGCAACAATTTTACAAATTGTCTAGGGAGCAAAGTTGATCAAAATCCAACAAAAATATTTAACATACGGTATACAGTGGTGAATTCTAGTCTAGAAAGCAGGTCATGCAAAAGTGCATATTACATTCCAATCCCTATGTTCTCAATAGCACCACAATACTCAAGGGATATAATGACAATAATAGCAATGATAATAATGTTACTGCTATTTTGTTATATATTTTAACCTAGAGAAGGGTTTTTGTCGATAAATTTGGTATAGTAGTGCCATACCAAATTCAACGACAGTATTCGTTACTGATAAGATAACGTCATTTATTGACTTATATAGGTAAATAAAGTTATTTTTAAAACAATTGTAGTGTGTTGAAATTTGAAAGTGAATTTTGATCACTTATTTTTGATATTAGTTATTAATTTGTGAAGACACATTTCACTTTATTTCCTATATAACATAGAAATTAATTAAAGAATATGACTTTCCGCACAATCAATATAATAAACTAGAACACAATATAAAATGCAAGGTAAATAAATATACGTATGCTCTTTTTTTTTTGCTGCATTTTATATTGATATCCAGTTTATTATTAACATAGAAATTATCCTATCCTATTTTCAAAGATTTCTTTTACTAGTGTTGTCATTAGAATCATTCATAAAAAAATTAACATTTCATGGAATAAGAGAGACTTTTGCAAGAACAATTTTAAATATGTTAAACTTTTAGTATATAAAGTATGTGTGATACAAAATGTCTTGCTCAAAAGAGCGAACTCAATAAAAGTCAATTCAGGAGAAATTATCACAGCATACAATGGCAAGATACTTTAGAATACTACATTGAAATTTGAAAAAGGTCCTTTCTATAAGGTACCAACTAAACATAGAAGCAAGTCCATGGAAGCATTCCAATTCAGACAGGAAATATTAAAAAGAAACATCAGACATTTAATGGAAATGCAATTTTCATCTTTGGGAAATACAATAGGGATTACCATTCACACCATGCTGAATACATATACATTTAAATCTAATAACTAACTATTGATAAATTCGTTTATACCCATACATAAATTATGTTTGTTACAGACAATGCTTATTTTTCAGTTTGGCTTTGTAAATAAACAGTAAAGCATGCATAACTTCAAGTAAATTGAAGTTTTAAAAATATAATTTCGGAGATTAAATGCAAATAAATGTAAAAATGTTATTCTAAACAAGAAAAAAATTACGGACAACATATGAAATTTTTAAATCAGACCATATAGGACAATTTCTATAACTGGTTCAACAATAAAACAGCCTATCTGATATAATAAACAGATCGGCCGAAATATTGCAGTACAAGATTAATTCTCTTCCAAGACTTGAAATTCTGTAATTTTACCATAATTCAAAAGTGTACATTATGGTTTAAGAAGTTAAGAAACTTGTAGCGTAATATAAACGAAATATATGCATTACATTCCCGAGTAGTGTATTGTAAATACTCCTAAGTGTCTTTCAAACTTTCACCGACTTCGATAAATAAGCAAAATCGGCTTTATTTTCCCCTATGTTGTAAAAACTTTCAAACACTCTTCTTTCAGAAAAGAAATATAAAAGAATTCAATCTTAAATAAAATTTCATCTTGAAATATCGAACGATACAGAAATTGCCGCCATCTTGTTCGACTTTTAATCAACTGTTAAATATTTAAGTGGCCAAAATCGGCCACTTAAATTAACAGCACTTTAGTGAGCTCTTTAATACCATAAACGTGTTGGTGGGACGCAAAATAGTGCTAATCAACCGTTAAACCTCTGCTATATTTTAACGGTTGTTGGTGGGATCGGCCCTTAATTTCCACGAAAATGTCATTAATGCATTTGAAAGAAAAGTAGAAGATTGGAATTTATGTACAAATAGGTTCCACAGTACATTCAACGCGATTAATTTTTACCGCGTTATAAGAAACTCAAATTAGTGCGATTCAGATTAATTCGTACCATGTTATATGGAAACCACATACCGCGTTGTATGGAAACCACGTTATGAGAAACTCAGAATTAGTACAAAACAGAATAATTCGTACCACGTTATACGAAAACTGCATTAAGTGAAACTCAGAACATATAAATCAGGTTGATTCGTTCTACGTTATATAAAACTGCTTTTTTAGAGTACCATGTGATGACGAATATGGTTATGAAATATAAGTTTATAGATACAAAAGGCAATAAATATACGTTTACATATTTCGAACTATTTTTATTAAGACTTCATATAAGAAAATTAAAAAAAAAAACAATGTGAAATATAAACTTTTTTCCAACGAAAATCCTATTAACATTCATTAACGCTGTTAAATATTAGTGATCTAATTATTTTTATTTTAATGTCCTTTTCACATTGCATATCTTCATTTTCGTTTTCAAATGTTATTTTATTTTGTAACTCTACCAAAATCTCTCTATAAGGAACTAAGCAACTTTGTAATTCTCTTTTAAACTCTGCACTTCGCAGTGTTGAAGGATAATTTTCAATAAAGTAATTTTCCAATCGTTTACCCAAACCAAGTTCCCTTTTCACATCATTTAAATTGAAATTTGAAACCCATTTTTAACACTTTACAACAAAGTTGAAAAGTGTTTATGACTTTGTTCATTCTGTCTGTCTGTCTGTCTGTCTGTCTGTCCGTTAGCACGATAACTGCCGTAAAAATGACTTAATCAAAATGAAATTTTAGTATGTTGTACAGACGGTCTATAGGACCTATGGGAATATAAATGAATAATATCACCCAATTAGTTTTGGATTGAACCCGGGTTGAAAAAATGGAATACATTGAGCCCTATGGGACCTAATTTTTCAAGCATTTTTTAAGCGGATTTAAAATTCACAAATTGCTTCGAAAATTTTAGGCAATATTCAAATTGTTCCATAAAATATATAAAAAAAAATTCAGCGAAATATATTCAGTTGTTTTTAAAATAAAAATTAAAATAATAATAACACCACTTATATTAAGCGATCACGTGTCCATGATATGAAACGATCACATGACCCACTTCAAAATGATATATGGCATCCATCTTGTGTCAAAATCGTGATTTTTAAAGTTCTTTTTAATTCATATTGAGTGTTGTATCCGTCCTAAAATTACTTTATTTTTGCCTAAATTCTGTGCATCTACATACTGAAACAACGCAATGACAATATATTTCAGTTTAAATGCTCTTCCAAATTTGATTATTTCTACAACGAAGCCTATTTTTCACCTATGTAAAATGTAAACAGCAAAATATGTAGAATGAGTTGTATTAGAATCGCTGTAATTCTTTAACACAAAATCATTTAGTCCATGGAGTCTGCTTAGCTGATATGAATTCATTGTTTTTCGATGAAGTTTTACGCATAGAGCTTACTTACTTGCAGCTCAATGGTCTTAATTTTTAAATAAAATAAATTGTTATAGTATTGTGATGAATGACATGAATGGGGGAATTATTTATGAATGAAATGTTGCTTTTATAGAGAGAGCCAGCCGTGTTATTTTTTTATGACGTCATTTGAATGGATTTCAGTTGTTTTCGATGAAGTTTTCAAATATAATAAATTATCGTAGTATTATGATAATTCTAAAATTATTACCGAGGAATGTATAACATTTAAGAGATGTTTAAACCAGGCAATTTATACTTTAATGCCGTCATTTGAATGAAGTTAATTTTTTTCGATGAAGGTTTAAGGTTTCAAATATAATAAATTAATGTAGTATTGTGATAAGTTTTAAAATATTACCGAGGAATGTATTGCATTTTAGACATGTTTAAATAAAATTGCATTGAAGTTGGAAAGTGTTTCATAATCAATGCTTTAAGCATGATTGATCTTTCTTGTTTACCCATATTTTCGTCTACCAATGCATTTGAGGTGAATATATTAATTTTTTTACAGGGGATTTCCCTGATAACTGAAATTGAAATATGGGGATGTACGTGAATGAAAAAGCAGCAAAAATTCCTCGTTAATTTCGACCGTAAAAGTGTAACAGAAAAATTCATGCTATAGGGAATAGAGAAACCGCGTTTTGTGTTATAGAGACTACCGCGTTTTGTATTATAGAGACTACCGCGTTTTATGAGTATCGCCTTATGAGAGGGCTGCCGAGATTCTTGTGAGAACTTTGCCTATAGAAGATATTCCCAAAATTTGAATCAGGCTCTCATTACAGATAAGATAACTGCATCCATGAATATATAAAGCTGACATGGATGTTTAAATCAAATCTCAAATTCACAACAGCATTCCTATGTATATTCCTATGCATGTTTCAGCTAACGTCACGCCGCTAAGTTGCCACATAGCAACCGTTGCTGGTAGACATACATTGCATATTTTTCAGTTGAGTTTGTAAATATACTCATGTGTATAGCGTTATAAAAATTTATATTTGTTATTATGCCTACCGTCTGTGGTATTTTCATATCCGGAAATCGTTCTGATAGAGACAGTCAATTCCTCTTCACATTCCTTGCTTCATTAATTAGAGGAGATGAATCTAAAAAACGTCTTAGTTAAGAGCGTCGAGAGAAGTGGCTGTCGGCCATCAAAAGAGCTGAACTTATTGAAAATATAAAAATCTGATGTAAGCAGCACGACTTTCCCTGCAATCTCATATTCACGTAAAACAACGTACATATCCACCTCACACAAAATAATACCCTTAATTATTTCAAATTACACTGAATTTGCATTTTCAATTCAATTTTCGTTTTCATTTAGTAACTGGGCTTATTTTTCAAAGGCGGAGTAGCGAAAAAACGAACCATACCACAATCACCCAGCACCAGAATAACCAAAAATCATCCAGCACCAGGGTAACCCAAAAGTGACTTATTGACCAACTTTTGTGAATTTTGGTCTATTAGTTTTTCAGCTAGAGGGGATATAGACAATCTTTACCGACCATTTCGCAAAAAAGACAGGTTCTTTTTATTCCGAATCGTACCAAAATCTAATCAGCACCAGAGTAACCCATAAGTGACTTATCTACCACATTTTGTGAAAATTGGTCTATTAGTTTTCCAGCTAGAGTGGATACAGGAAATTTTTGCAAAAACAGACAGGTTCTTTTATCACGAATCGTACCAAAATCTAATCAGTACTAGGGTCATCCACAAGTGACTTACCCATACACTTTTATGAAATTTGATCAATTAGTTTTTGAGTTAGAGTGGATACAAATATTTTAGAGATAGACACACAGAAGCACACACACAGACGTTACGCTAAAAATAGTTTTTTCGTATTTTAGAGGTCCCAAAACGTGTAGATACGTCGAAAAATTGAGTTGCGATTTTCGACATGATTACAATACTTTCCACGTATTGCAGGGTAAGTAAAAATGACTAAGAGTATGTGCAAATTACTTTATTTCAGGTAATTATTACTCTTTTTTATCGTCACTCCATTTATTAAAAGGAAATTAAGAAATATTTCTTCTTTAAAGTAATGATGAACGTTTATGTTGTCAACTACACTTATTATTTGATATATGAAACGAAAATAAGTATGTGTTTGAAATTTTGAGTGTTACGTATTGAATAGGTATTAAGTTTTACACTTTTACACATTGAATACGGATCTTTGTTTCCTATTGATGCAATCTTTAGAACATATCGAGTTTTATGTAGATTGTCAATCATCCATATCTTGAAAATATTTAGATGACGAAACGTACGACTTGTATATCAATGAGCGATCTATGGATTATATGTCTACCAGCAAGCGTTGCCAAGGTTCGTTACTAAAGGAATGCCACGTGTCATAGTTGGGTCCATTGTTTATAAAATGCTAATGCAGTAGATGATATATTAGGTAGTTGTGAAATATTGTAACTACATACATACATACATGAATCATGCAATACTATTTACTAATTGTCATTTGTAATTGTAGCAAAAAAACATTAAAAACAGAATAAAAATATTTGATCGTTATGTTTTGAAAGTAAGAGGCATTCGAATTTAACACAAAATACTGATGATTAAAATGATTTTAAAGATGCGAGCAAGATATATTTACAATGAATCAGATGTTTTAAAATCCACCTAATCCAAAGAAAAATATCCAATTTGCTGAAATATTTCAAAAATTACATTATGTGTTCAAATATGAATCGTAGTTTGAATGAGTCTCGATAATTATACATACGTAAATAGAAAAAGATGCTTTACTTACAGAGAAATGTTTCTATCCGAAATATGATGAAGACAAAAAAATTGAATCTCCGTGATTTAGAACACATAAATAGAAAACTAATGGAAATCCTCTTTCTGAAATACATCAGATAACTTCAAATTGTGTGTGTTCTTGTGTGATCTCTGCTTCTTGATTGACATATCTCGCAAAGTAGTTGTGTTACGTCACATTGGCTCCGTCTCCGATCTTCCTATACTTACTACGGGAACCCTGTCTCAATATACATGTGCGATACTTCTATGTTTCTACGATACTTTTATGCATCATCTAGGGAGGAATAGTGTCCCATATCTCCTTCAAACTCCAAGAATTTCATCAGGTTATGTACTGCTACTTTAACTGCAGCCGCCAAAGCAGTGGTAAAATAATCAACAATCTGTTTGTATTTATCGGATAATGTGCTTTGTACAATGCATCTTCATGGTACGATGCAACAAAAAAAATATTCGGCTACAAACTATCGTTGTCAAAAATGCTTGGAAAAAGGTCATTTTACTTACGAGTGTTCAGGTAAAAGAAAATATGTAGCCCGTCCAAGCCGTACTTCAATTCTTGAAAAGAAACTGAAAACTGAAGAGAAGCAACCATTAATTAATGCACAGAACGAAATGAGCAATGCTCTGAAAACTGATCAACATAAATTATCGAATTCCAATAAGTCTGATAGTGATTCATCATCTGAGGACTCGGAAAGCGACAGCACAAGTTCCAGTTCCTCTGGTAGTTCTTCCAGTTCGCGTAGTGCATCTTCGAGTTCATCAAGTTCATCAAGCTCATCATCTTCCTCGAGCTCAGACAGTTCAGTAGACAGCTAATATTGTTAGCTGTTACTCAAATTAAGCTGTGGCGATTATTTAAATCGATTTAAGTGCGCACGTTGCAATTAATTTGTTATAATCTGTTTCTCTAAAATAAATGTAATAATTAGTATTCTACAATTAGGTGTATGTTTCAGTATTTTCTATTGTTAACCAATTTATGCTATAAAGTTTGTAAGGATTTCCTAAAACTTGTAAATTAAACAAATATTTTCTCATGGCATGATTTAATTTTTTAAACTAATTCCTTAAGGTCCTTTGTTATATTACTTATGGCTATTTCAGTCTTAATGCATACAAATAGTTTGTTTATAAGGGGTTATATTTTATTCGATTTCTATATTAATTTTAAGAATTCTTCAGAATTTGTTTAATGCATATATGGTTTTGTTTCTTATAGATCAGCTTTCAAAAGAGATGTATTTCTCTATAGTTTAATGCATTAGTCACTAGCTGGGGCTGAAATTTGTTTTGAAAATTTTCTGGTAAATCTTGATTTTATGCTGCTGAAACTTTGCGTATAAAATGTAGATATATTCATTCTGTCAGCAGATATTCAAATCATTAGCTACAGTCTGTTACAAAAGTATAAGACCATGAGACTTTTTGTTATTTAGGTAATTAATGAAATGTTTTTTTATTCAAAATCAAAACAACTCCATGTCAGTACAAGTTTTAAATAAAATTTAGCAACTTGCATGTATGAAATTCATTTAGAAAAAATGTAACAGCAATATAACAAAAGAGTGGCACAAATGTCTGTTACAAAATTATAAGACCACATGTGGAAAAAGAAAGTTTTAGCAAATTTAGTAAGTTGTTGCTCCAACATTTTTCTGAATAACACGATTTGGCATCGATTTAATTAAATTTTTAAGGACGGATTCTGGAATATTGCCCCATTTCTCCATAATGGCGACTTCCAATTCATATGTTGAATGATATTGTTTGTTGTTTTCGTATACTTGGCGAGACAAATAACTCCACAGGTTTTCTATGGGATTTAGGTCAGGGCTAAGGCTCGGCCAAGTTATAACATCAATCTTTTCTCTTTTGAACCATGCTTTTGTTGATTTAGATGCATGACTGGGAGCATTATCTTGTTGGAACTTCCACTTTGGCCCTCCTAAAAGTGACCCAAATGATATCAAACTTCCGTATAACATCTGTTGATAACTGTCCTACTTCATTGTGCCATCAACTCTTTGTAGATCGCATTTTCCTGCATATGAGAAAGCGCCCCACATCATAACGGAACCGCCTCCCATCTGCCTACTGAAGAACTCTCAAGATTCTTGCCTTAAATCATGCCAGTAGTAGTTATTGCCGTCCAAACCATCTAAGTTAAATTTTTTTTCTCGTTCGAAAATATTATATTTTTCAATGTAGAGTTCCGGGACATGACATTCTTTGCCCACTTCAGACATGCTTCTTTATGATGTTTAAGAAGTCATGGTTTGCTTCTTAGTTTCCAAAGTTTAACATCAACATTTGACTTCAAACTTCGCCACACAGTTACATAAGACACTTGTTTATTTGTCTGCTGTGCTATTTTACGAGTGGACTGGTAGTTTTTCATTGCAAGCTTGAAAATTTGCCTATTATCATGAGCTAATAACTGCTTTTTGTGGCCAGATCTTTTCTGTTTTCGATTGATTCTTTTTTACTCAAAACATTATGAATAGCCATTTTAGAACAATTAAGAGTCTTACTTATTTCACTTTCTGACTTACCTTTTCCATTGTAGAACAAAACTTTTCACACTTCTACTTCAGACAAATCACTTCCATGAGGCATTTTAATAATCCAAAGAATCAAGCAGTTCAATTCTGAATTTTTGCCTTTTTTTATTTATTTCCAACCTTTTCAGATGGTTTAGGTTATAGTTAAACTCCGAAGTTAAACAAAAATCATCTGCATTATTAAAAAAAACCTAAAGTGGTCTTATATTTATGTAACACAGTGATTTCGAAAAATCGTTTGGTACGAAAATAATATTCGTTTTCTTTTTTTCTAAGCTAAATCAACACTGCAAAATTGTTCACATTCAATGTTGCCTTTGCTGAGAAAGGGTGGAATTTTAAGTGGTCTTATAGTTTTGAAACAGCCTGTAATATTACAAGTACAAAGCAAGCAGAAGACAAAATGGAAATCAGACATCTTCTTGCTACATTTATAATAATAATAATGTGCTTATTTTGTCATTTGGAATCTAATGCAAAAATCAATATTTGTAAATTTGTTTTAAATTATTATATATTTTGTTGTAAATTTCCCTTCACAACTTAAGTATGTTAAAATATTTTATTCTTATAAAATGCTGAGGCAAAATGAGTTGTAGAAGTTAACTCAATTGTACTAGCATGGATGCATGAATTATAGATTTTAAACCTGGGCCTATGTTAGTAGCCCCACTTTTTGCTAAATAGCATACCTTCGAGGTTTGTCCATATGTTTAATTCGCCAATGACAGTTTATTATAACAAAAATTAGACAATTGATCTTGATATCCAGCCAATCATATTTAGTTTTAGTAAACATGGTGAACTTTCGGAACAGATTGGATATAAAGAATTTGGCTAAATCCGCCATTTTTTTTTTGTCGCCAAGACTGGCGCCAACGCGTACGGTGTTTATAAATTCGCCATCTTGAACTTTGCGCGTAAGAAATCTAAACATATCTAATTAAAAATGCCGATAATTAACAATACTTATTAAAAATACGAAATTACTAAATTTACGAGAAACGATGCTTAGAAAAAATGCATACAATGCCGATAATTAACAATACTTAGAAATACGAAATTACTAAATTTACGAGAAACAATACTTAGAAAAAAGTTTGTACTTTAACTAAATTTAAGAAAAACGATACTTAGAAAAAAGTTTGTACTTTAACAAAATTTAAGAAAAAGCGATACTTTTTAGTTTGTACTTTAAAGAAATTTAAAAGAAACGATACTTTACGTGGACAACAAATTCAAAACACAGTACCTGGTTTAATGAAATCTAAAACTTTTCAAAGAAAGTTTGTACTTTAACTAAATTTAAGAAAATACAATACTTAGAAAAAAGTTTGTACTTGAACAAAATTTAAGAGAAAACGATACTTAGAAAAAAGTTTGTACTTTAACTAAATTTAAGAGAAAACGATACTTAGAAAAAAGTTTGTACTTTAACTAAATTTAAGAGAAAACGATACTTAGAAAAAAGTTTGTACTTTAACTAAATTTAGGAAAAAACAATACTTAGAAAAAAGTTTGTACTTTAAAGAAATTTAAAAGAAACGATACTTTACGTGGACAACAAAATCAAAACACAGTACCTGGTTTAATGATATCCAAATTGCACAAATAATTGTTTCCACACTGCGGTCATAAAAAAACTCTCATTATTTCTATGTAAATTTTCTGCTTCTACATTTTTTATCTAATAACATGTGCTATCTTTAATTTCTGTATGATATTTACGTTTTTAACACACTCAAACACGTTTTTACACACACACCAACAACAAAACAAAAATAAAATAGCCGCAGCCGACTATATCAGAAAGCTAAAAGGGGTGGGGTTGCCAGAATTTCCAGAAAAAGCAAAATGTTGCGCAAAGCAGGCGCGCCACATTTGGCCATTTGGCGCCAAAATTGGCTCGTGAAAAAAAGTTGAAAAATCCAAATTCTTTATATCCAATCTGTACCGAACTTTCAGTATTTATTGAAGCTTCAGTACTTTTGGCAAAAATCACCATTTTTGGTGACCAAAAAAGTCACCAAGGAAGATAGTGTTTGAAAAATATTCAGGAATCCCATTTAATGCTTAGCGGGTAAGTAATTAAAAAATATACGTAAAATACAAAAATGCATAGAAACTGTAAATAAAATAAGCAAAAACAAAAGATAGCACATTTCAACACTGCAAAAATGGATAAAATAATATAGAAATAGGAAATTTCCCTCCTAAAGTTTTTCACATTGAAAGTGTTTACGAACACATTGTTTAGCGTGAAAATAATTGAAAAATAGAAGTACAATACAAAAATGTATAAAAATCAAATATACAAAAGCGACAAATAATGCATGTCAACACTGTAAAAATGAATAAAATAATGTAGAAACAGAAAATTTTCCTCCTAAAGGTTTTCACGTTGAAAAATGTTTATGAACACCATGTTAGGTTTAGTGGGAAAATAATCGAAGAGTAGATATAAAATATAAAAATACATGAAAAAGCAAATATCATACAAAAATGAAAGATAGCACATGTCAACACTGTAAAAATGGATAAAGTAATGTAAAGTGGAAAATTCTCCCCAAAATTTTTTATGTGGTTTACACTGTCTCAACCAATCTCACTAACATATTCCAATAATTGATTAAAATAATAAATTTTTTCTTCAGGAAGCGAGGAGGGTTACCAGAAACAAAACTGGATTACCTGATCATTTCAAAAATCATACTAAAAATATCAATAAATAAAAAGTCTTTACTGAAGCTTTACTTTTATTATTTTTTATGTACTTGTTATTAATAAATCGTTTCATTTTAGAACCAAATTCATAGTAGTGCCCCCAGGTCTAGGCAGATTTTTGCAGGCCAAGAACTACTTCTAATTTTCTACAAGTGGCACAATCCACCATACCATATATTTATTACAGTGTAATAAAAGTAATAATTACACTATATGACATACATTTAGTTACTGACTCTAAACCCTTGGGTGGGTTGTAGGGTGTAGGGTCTTCAATTACACCATATGATCAAAAAATGCAATTATAAACAAAAATTCAATATCAAATATAAATTTAAAGTTGTATTATGAAAGTTTAATAAGTTATCAATGCACTAGGCTTGCACAGCATATTGTCGACCAATTTTGAATAGTTCAGTTACCTGCTACTCTTGCACAGAATTTAAGTGGTCATCTGTGAATCACAGAAAGTAGTTAATTACTTTTTCTTCAAGAAAAATTTTGATAAAAATACACATTGATATTTTTTTTAAATTATGATACTTTCATCTTAATTTTGGTGATCACCCCAAAAATTCATAACAGTTCGCTGTTGGACTGCAAATGACATCTTGCCCAGGCTTACTCTAGATAATATAGTGTGTTTTCATTGGCAAAGTAAGCTAAATCCCATCTTTTCGAGAGTTTTGTTTCGCAGATGTTCTATTTTATTTAGCAGCTATAAACAGTTGCCTTGCTTTGTTTATACTACACATCAGTTTGTTTTATTTTCATGAAACAGGGCACATGCAAGTCATTTAAAAAAAAAAATCTCTTTAATTAAGTTCAATTAACTGCAATAATGGAAGAGCCACAATGATGTATTTGCTGTAGAGGAAAGTAGTTAATAAAAACAGTCATTAAACATACATTGTGTAAACATATATTTCAGCAATAATCAAAATTATCTGCTATTCCTGTATCTTGCTATTATATAGACATAAGGATGACTTAGCTGAATTTCTTATTAGCAATAGCAATATAAAAATTATAATTAATTTATTTTCTTTATATATATATTTAGCATTGCCTTTTGAGTCACATTGTTTACATTTGACTGCAGTGGTGCAAGAAAAAAATAATCTTGGCATATCTCACAGCATTGTACTAGCATTAATGATGAATTAGAAAAAAAAAATCTTCTTACATAATAAAGAAAGACGTCCATCTATGTATGTGCAGTTTATAACATGAAATCTAATTATCAAACGATCATGACATTTGGTACACAGATACTTCTCACTGCATACAGGTGTACCCCAGGAAGGAAGATTCTGTAGCCAGGAGTTATCGCACATCATACAGCCATATAATTTGGTACATAGATTCTTCAAGACCGGAATAGATGCACCTCAGCAATATTTTTTAAAATTTCGAATTTGTTTTTTTAGTAAATTTATGTTTTAGCCCAATTTTGGGCAAATTGATTCCATGTATAAATGGATTCCTTAGTGATGTAAAATATTATCAAAGAGTTTCTGTCTTAACACCATCAGAATGGTCGGAGAATAGTTTTCCAACAATGTTTGAACGGAATCCATCGGACAATTCCTTTATATATATATATATATATATTTTTATAAACACCTCAAAATTTGCATTTTTTACATGATTTGATACATATATATATATACTATATATGTATATATCCTAACATCTAAAAAACAAAACTAAGATTAGCACAATTTTATAATTTGGCTAAAACTTCCCTATATATATCAGTATTCTAACAGAAACATTTTTTTAAATTTCATAAGTAATTTAAATTTTTATAGTTTTTTAAGTGAACTCATTCAAACCTTCCATGAAGTTATCGCACATTAAATGGTTAAATGGAGATTCAACATTTCCCTTTTCTGGATCAGACCGATTTTGTTGAGGAGAGAGTGGGATGTTAACCATCTACCTTATCAGAAATTTCTGGTGGTATCCTGTTTCAGATTCTTTACTAGAGGCTTTGAATCTCTTATTTCTTTCTTGCTTTGTAGAGAGCGTGTTTCAAGATTTAGGATATGGTGTTATCTATATCTGTATTATTTGAGTAGGGTGTACTTATTTTGCAGTGACCAATACAAAAATTGGTTTAATTGTGTTAATTAATTCACTGTTATTTATACAAATAAAATTTATTTATTTTATTATTCTATATAACTCTATCTTACTTCAACTCCCGGGCACATTTACTAGTGTGTGTGTGTGTGTATATATATATATGTCCAAAAGAAGCATAATTTGTATAATGCGAAAAATTCGGAGTTAATATGGATACAATGGTTCACAATCAGTTGTGGAGAATAGTGGGACGAAGGTAAATCATTGTGCATATGCAAAACAGTTCACTCGACGTTGACATGCGCAAAGCACTGATGCACGTCGGAATGAGTATAAAGTGCCCTCGAGCGGCATGACCAGTTGAGGCAGAATTTTGCAATTGCTGTGGTATAAAGCATTGTTAACAATAAAAAAGGACAAAAGATTACACAAAGATGCCTACTGGACATGTTTTTGAAGGGACAAATTATTGGAAAGCTGGAATCCAGTCTATCCCAAACTGAAGTGTCTTGAATTCTGAATGTGCCTCAGTGTGTAATCTCCAGTGCCAGATCGGTCAAGGGTAACAACCGCTCGGCAAGACCGATATTTGGTGATAACTACACGACATTAGAGGAACCGTTCTTCTAGACTGCTGGGTTCAGCCCTGACAGCTGCCACAGGAGTCATTGTTTTGGGACAAACTGTTTACAGGAGACTCAGACACCTTGGTCTCTATGCCAGACGACCAGCAGTTTGCATGCCCCTGATGTCTGCACAGAAACACAAGTGTTTACAGTGGAGTTTGGAACATCGGCAGTGGAGTGGACAACAGTGGGGCAATGTCATGTTCAGTAACGAGTCCAGGTTTAGCCTGTAAACTGATTCTCATTGTACTACGATCTGGAGAGAATGTGGAATGCATTTTTACCTGGGGAACATCATAGAAAGACATTGTTTTCCATTTGGGGGGAGTCATTGTCTGGGTAGGCATCATGATGGACAGCTGCACAGACCTCCACATCTTTGACACGGGGTCGGTTACCAGTCAAGGATATAGAGATGAAGTCCTTGAGCCTACCGTTTGATTGTTTTGAGGTGCTGTTGGTTCTGATTTCATATTCATGGATAATAGCGCACCTCCTAACCGTGTGTCCTTGGTCGATGACTTCCTTAAAATTAAAGATATCCAGCACATGTGCAGTGGCCTGCCAACTCTCCTGATTTGAATCCGATAAAGCATGTGTGGAATATGCTTAGGAGATATCTTGTAGCACTCCGATACCCACCAAGCTCCGTTCCAGGATTGAAAACTGCTTTCCGTTAGGCTTGGAACTCTTTGAGCACACAACTCATTGAAACCCTCATCGAAAGTGTGGGAAATCATTGTGCAGCATGCATGGCTACCCGAGGTTCCCACACACCATATTAAACTGCAGCATCACATTCTTTTAACCATTCTGTTTCATTGAGATTGACACTCATATTGTGACCCTTTTTTTTTCAACCCTTTTCTTTGGATAATAAAAGTCGTTATTATCTTTGTTTAGCATTGTTTTCTTCTATAACTCTATTACACCCGCATACCACATTTTCTTCCATTCTGATGTAAATTTCCTGAAATCTTCACATAAACAGCAACACAGCAACTATGCTTAGCTTTTGGACATGAGTGTATATATATATATATATACATATATATATAATACTGACTGTGCTTGTGATTGTATATAAACCAGTGATTCCTAACCTTTATTAACACGTTAAGTGCTGAGCCTACTTTGTTTTCCTTTCCGTTCACACCACAATATGTCGGCTAGCCTTTGAGCTCCTACTATATCGTCAGTCAACGGTGACTGATGCGGCCTGAATGGAAAGCATATTGGCAGTCACTGGTGTCTGACACGTTAAAGGGAGTACATCTTGGGTGACAATTTCTTTTAACTGTCATTCTCTGGCTGTCCATGTCTTCAACTGTAGGTATTCCTTATGGTCTTATCCATCCCACATTTTAATACTTAGTAAATATTATAATTGCTATCATATAACTTTGATTTTCTATAATAAAAAGTTCACTTAAAAATTTTTAAGATCATACATTTAATTGATTTTAGTATTAAATATGTATAATTAGATCTACTTTGGAATTTCTCAGACCAGAAAAGAAATAAAAGTTCAAAAATTGTTAATAAAATATGTATATACATATGAATAACTGGCAAATATCTAAAACTGAGCTTGCAGCATTAGAAACAACCCTAAACAATGTTGAAAGTAACTCAGCTAGTGCACTCTTATTAAGAGCAATAACATTGTAAATTATTCCCAAAACAGTAAGCCTGTTTAATAAGCATCATAGGCAAATGTATTTTTCCAGATTTATCAAATTTCTTGAACTGGGCCACAAGAAACAAGAACTGGGATGAAAATTGTCATTATTCAATGAAAGATGAATACATATTTAATTTTTATATAAATTTAAATATATTTATCATCTGCAGTTTCAATAAAAAAAATCAATTTCATTTAAAAATTATCAATTTGTTTTTGTATTCTGGTAAACCATTGTTAAGACCTTTTGCATACAAACATCTTTATATTTTACAGCTGTAACTTTTATTGTTCTAATGAATTTTTCCATTATTTCATTGCATCAAAATAAAATGCACGCTGCACTCTGATATCGTGAGTCAAATTTTATTTAGTATTTGGAACTGTACCCGGCATTGTCGGAGATTTAAATCAGCGATTTATGAAATTCGTCAAATTTTTCTAAAAGCTTAGTCGTCTGCTGCATAAGCACATACTTGCCCTATATAAGCATTTAATCTCACCGTAGACCACTGCTTGGATATGTAATATGCTTTTGTTCTGGCACTGGGCATATTAATATTTTCGATTCTAGTTACAGCTCACAATTCAAATAAATCCCTATGCAGATGATGCCAGTTTCGATCTGACCTACCTGCAGCATTTCCCGTTAAGTTCTGCTCCGAGATTATCAATGGATAGGCTGTTACGTGTTTGTTCCACTGAAGCTGGTTGCTGCACTGGAAACATGATTCTTGGCTTTAGAAATGACACCTAAGAGCAGGTGTTGTATCAGAAGTTGGTCATTATAGCTTCATGGAATCTGCTCAATTTTCTATATATTTGAAGCTAGCTGAATGACTAATTTTGTCTCTGTAGAGGTTTACAAAAATAAGGAACTTGCAAGCTTTCTTGTTACCAGTTCAGTTAATGGCTATTCGAGGCTGTGCACTGCTGTTGTTTTGTACACAGTGAATATGATTCTAATAATTATGATATTGATTTAAAAATTGGACTGCACAGAAGTAAGATGCATATGCTTGTGAAAATCTATTCTAAAATGTGCAGTTATAATGGGGGGAAATTTTGATTAAAAAAAAAAGTGTTATTTTATGCGGAAACGAATTTTATGACTTTTATAAGTAATTGTGAACAATTTTGTTTTTGATACTATGGAATTTCTCTCTTTTTGCAGTTTGTGAAAATGGTGGCTGTAGTTTAAATGCTTAATAAGAGGTTCAACACATATGAGACAAAAACATATTTTTTATGGCTGCTTTTCAATGCCAGTCCATATGAGATGGCTATGATGAATCTGTTTAATGATTCTGTTTAAATTAAATCTGTTTAATAAATCATTAATGTTAAGTGTATTCAATGGGTTACTTTAATAGAGTTTTGATGAAAATGGATTTTTAATCTTTCAAAGTGGTGCATAGGCATACATTGTTTTCAGATGCCAAGTTTTGTATTTTATGATATAAATGAAATTATTTTCTAAATATGAATAACATGAATAAGACTATGAAATGAAGTAATGACTTCCAAATTCATTAATCTTAATGTTTAGTGAATTAAAACAGCAATCCATAATCAGAGATGAACATTGTCTTCATGTTTCTGTTCAGTTATCAGAGGATTAAAAAGTATAGGTGTTTGTTATTCAATAGTACACCGAAGCTGAGTTTAATTGGTCTCTACGTTTAGATTGCATTCATTGAGTGTATTGTCTGGGAGTGGTTTTGGAGACAAACAATGTGAATTAAATAGAATGAAAAATAATAAATGAAACAAATAATTACATTCAACACTATTGAATGGACTAATAGAAGGGTGAGAATGATAGTTGTTTCATAAAAACATGTAAGTATTAAGTACGAATATGAACAGCATAAGCAAAACCAACAAATTGGTATATAAATAAGAAAATTACGTTGCATATGTGAATTAAAAAAATAATATAAATTGATGAATACAGGTTCATACCAAAATGGACAGGTTCATACCAAATTGGATTTAACCCTGGTCCATATTTTGGGTTCCACTAATTTGTGGTCCGTTTACAAACATTCTTGATCCAAAATTCATTGAATCGAGGGTGTTGATTGTATATTTATTTCTTTTAAACTTTTGCTAGAAAGCAAGTATGTATCCCAATTGCTTTTGTTCATCTTTGGTGTAATGTATAAGTTCAGAGAGATGCAGGTTGTTTAGTTTTGGGTTGCATGTTTTTTCAAATATGGACTAGTTTTTTGATAATTGTAGTGTTATTTGACAGTGTTTTGTCTTGGTTCATTGCTGAAATGACTTTCAATATTTTCATTACTAAGATCACTGTTGGCAACTTGGTCACTATTATTTTCTTGTCAAACAATTTTTAATAGCATGAAATATCTAACTACATTTAAAATGGTGGTATACTGAAATATACGCTCTTTGGAGCTACAGGTACCACCAGATTCAAATTTTAAGTATGTGAAGGAGAATCCTGCACTGACTGTGCATGGTGGATGCCTGTAGTAGTTCAGAATTCCTTTAAAAGTAGTTCCTGTTAAAGTAACGCTTGTGTACATAAAATAACCATGCAGCATATCATCAATGACAATCCTAATATAAAATTGGGTATTTTTTGTTTTCTTAATGCATGGAGTTAATTAATAAATAATACATATGTCAGGAAAGATATGGTTTTTGCAAACTAACGGTGATATAAAGGCTGGGTGGGGGAAAAAAAAGCCAGCAAAGTAAATTCCCTATTAGGAATATTTACTGATGTATAAGGAAATTTCTTTGCTCTTTGTGAAATGAGGCTATTTATTGCTGGTAAGTTCTATTGGATGGCAAAGATGGTCCAGAAATGCTGTTTGATGCACTGGGAGAGTGTTTTAAGCTTTGGAATATCTTAGCAGACTATCAAACTGTAAAAATGAAGTTATGTATTATTATAATTGTAACATTGAAATTTCTGAGCTGTAAGAAAAAAAATATTACCAGTAAATTCTTGTTATTGAAAAGGACAAGAAAGTTATAAATGTAAATAAATTGAAAATTAAAATATTTTTTAAAATGTCTGCTATACTATTCTAAAGTCTTCAACACAAATTTTGTATATATAGCTAGGATTATATGTCCTTTTTCGACTGAGATTTTTTGGTTTAAAGGCTTTTGTTTCAGTTAGTGATTTTGCCTCGGTTTGTAATTTAGTAATCATTTATCATTTTATTCATTGGAAAATTGGCAGATGAAAATTCTGGTCATCAAACCTTGACACATGGAAAATTACGAAAATAAAATGTGAAAAAAATGGATTTAGCTCTTCAAGAATTTCGAGGATCTAAATATTTTTATATCAATCTAAACCAAGATATGGATTATATTTTGTGCTTACTAGTACAATTCGTTCTTGTCGAAAGGGTGTTTTCTATTATGAGCAATATGTAGTCTGAAAAAAGAGGTATTATGACTGAATCAATGGTTCAATGTCTGATATTTTGTAACAAAACATGATTTTTATGAAAAATAAAAAATTTAAAACAAGTCATTTATTAAAAAATTATGTCAGCAAGGCTACCCATACGAATTCTGAGCCTGTTTACAAACATTTATCATGCTCCCCCCCACTTCTCCGATATATAATATTCCTTTTGTGTATTTTTCATGACTTCCCCTCCCACAAAAATATAAACATTTGAGGCCTAGGCCATCATAGGCAAATTAGATGTATATCGGATGACTTATCTATGGGCTGGTTCAAGTGTCAATGGTCAAATTCAAATGTAAATATTTTATGTATCCAATTTTCATTTCTTCGCCATTCAATAAATAATAGTATTTATTAATTTATTTTCTTTTGTCTCTGTTTATATATATATATATATTCTATCATTCGATTTTCATTTTATATATTTATATATGTATATATTTATATAATCCTTATTGATTACTAGATCAAGAATTTGATGGAATGTAAGTCAGTAAAATAAAAATTGGCCGGGGTAAGGAGGAAAACAAATATATATGAAGTAAAACTAATTAAAAATGAAATGGATAACAAAGGATAGAAGGCAATGAAATTCTAAAATCATCAGGAGGTGTATACAAAACAAGCTTTCTAGAAATAGTTTTTTCATTAAATAACCTTCTTACATTGAACAGAAAGATTATTTTACACCTCAAAGAAATGTGAAAAAAAAAACCCGACAAGAATAATGAAGAGAATGTACGAGATTTTTTCTAAAACTTCCATTTTTAATCTAGTAATGAATAAGATATATATATATATATATATATATATATATATATATATATATATCCGTAGGAAAACTTCAAAATTAATTTCAATTTATCCAGATTCATATTCAAAGGAAAACAAGAAATTTTAAAAGATTATTTAGATGCATGAATTCATTAAAAGATGGCAGCACTAATGCATCAAAATGTGGAGATAAAAGTTATGTCCATTAAATAGTATATTTATAGAATAATAAAAGAAGATCAGCTGACGCAGGCGTAGTCAAGTGGTTACTTCGTATGCAACTGAATCTTACGCAAATATACCCGACCACTGACGCAATCCTGCGTTTTGTTATAATTTTGTTTATGATTTTTCATAATTGTTAATAGAAAAAGCATTCTGCTACAAATTTAGATTAAAATTATTTTTAAAAAAATAGCACATTCTACACTGACAGTTAAGGTTTTGCTTGTGAGTTCGAATCCGATGTAGGGAACAAAACGAGCTTTATATAGAAAGCAACAACGACAAAAATCACTTGATATTCCAATAAAAAATTGCCAGGAAAGATTTGTTTATTACCTATTTAAGTATTACCTATGTAAGTCAGTTATTACATATGTAAGTCATTAAAATAAAAATTGGCCGGGGTAAAGAGGAATACAAATATATATGAAGTAAAACTAATTAAAAATGAAATGGATAACAAAGGATAGAAGGCAATGAAATTCTAAAATCATCAGGAGGTGTATACAAAACAAGCTTTCTAGAAATAGTTTTTTTCATTAAATAACCTTCTTACATTGAACAGAAAGATTATTTTACATCTCAAAGAAATGTGAAAAAAAAAAAAAAACCCGACAAGAATAATGAAGAGAATGTACGAGATTTTTCTAAAACTTCCATTTTTAATCTAGTAATGAATAAGATGTATATATATATATATATATATATATATATATATCCGTAGGAAAACTTCAAAATTAATTTCAATTTATCCAGATTCATATTTAATCAAATTCAAAGGAAAACAAGAAATTTTGAAAGATTATTTACATGCAGGAATTCATTAAAAGATGGCAGCACTAATGCATCAAAATGTGGAGATTAAAGTTACGTCCATTAAATAGCATATTTATGGAATAATAAAAGAAGATCAGCTGACGCAGGCGTAGTCAAGTGGTTACTTCGTATGCAACTGAATCGTAAGCAAAAATACCCGACCACTGACGCAATCCTGCGTTTTGTTATAATTTTGTTTATGATTTTTCATAATTGTTAATAGAAAACGCATTCTACTACAAATTTAGATTAAATTTATTTTTTAAAAAGTAGCACATTCTACACTGACAGTTAAGGTTTTGCTTGTGAGTTCGAATCCGATGTAGGGAACAAAACGAGCTTTATATAGAAAGCAACAACGACAAAAATCACTTGATATTCCAATAAAAAATTGCCAGGAAAGTTTTGTTATTACCTATTTAAATTTCAATAAATATTAAAAAATTTCCAAATTCTTTAATTGTACTTTTAAAAAAAATAAATCTTTCTCTAAATATATATGCTCTTTATAATTTTCATCAAAAGATGGCAGCACTAAAATATTATGAAAAGTGAAGCTATCATAAAAGAATGAGTTTTGCTGGCACAGGGGAAGTCAAGTGGTTTCTTCGAGTTCGAATGCAAACGTGAACTTTAAATTTCACGTTTTTTTAAATTTCACTCATATTTAATAAATAGTTATAATTTTAGATCAAAATATTTTCAAAGAAACAACACATTGTACATTGACAGCTAAGATTTCGCTTGTGAGTTCGAAATCGACTTAGAAAAGATTATATACAAAAGAAAAACAACGATGAACATTTTAGAAAAAGTTTTGTGCTTTCCAATTAATATTTTAATCGTTAATGTAATATAGGAATTCAATTTTATTTTATTTCTTTTACATTTTCATATTAAGCTTTCAATATTTGGGGAAATTTTATGAAAAATTATACACCTATCTAAATATTTACTGAGACTTTAAAAAGCATTTATCATAATCTAGAAGAAAATGTAATTTTTTGTTATCGTATATGTTTAAAAAAAAATAATTAAAAAAATCTGATGTGGACAGTACATGACTTTCCTTATATAATGCAACGAATTTACTTCTTTAACGGTGAAAAAGTGATGAAAAGATCCACGGCACAGTGTTTGTAACGTTAAATTCTACATTTGGCGCCATAAATAGTGCATCCGGATTTCAACATCTAAAACTATTTCGTACCCAATTAACTTATGTTTTACGCAACTCTAAATTAATAATTATCAATATTGATAGTATTCCAATAAGCAATATACTATAGTCCATATATTTAAATATCAAATTCATCATTTAGACGTCATTTTCATTAACTTGGCGTCATTTTTGCAATTTTGACGATATTTTCATCACAGATAGTATTCTGTGATTTTCATCAATGTAGGGTCAAATTTCACCAAGTTGGCGATATTCAGAAGAGCATTTCTTATATATTTTTGGTATGCCCATCATATGACGAAATTAAAAATTTAAAATATTACATCCTATTTGACGTCATTTTTATCAATTTGGAGACATTTTTATCAATTTGATAACATTTTTATGAAATTGGCAGCAGTTTCGTCAATTTGGTAACATTTCAAAAAGTCGCCAAGTTGGCGATATGCCGCCAAAATTCGTCGCCAGAATTTTGTCAAGCGTTACAGACGGAGTCTTATGGTAAAGTCTTATATTGTTTCCAAAATATTGAATTTTAATCAATTAGTTGTCATTTTCGTTGATTTAGCGTCATTCTTATCAATTTGGCGACATTTTTATCGATTTGGTGACATTTCAAAAACTCGCCAAATTGGCGATATTCCGTCAAATTCGTGGCTAAAATTTCGCAGGGATTATGGTCGGAGAAATAGGTTATTCTTAAAGCAGATAAACGACTAATGACGCCCAAATACAAAACTATTACCCAAAGTATCTTCTCTTATAGTAGATTCTTATTTTTTCCAAGATATTGTATTTTCATCAATTCTTCTTCTTTTCATTGATTTAGCGTTATTTTTATCAATTTGGTGACATTTTTATCAATTGGCTATATTTCCGTCAATTTGGCAACATTAAAAAAACACGCCAAGTTGGCGATATTCCGCCAAATTCGTCGCCAAAATTTCTCCAAGCATTGTTTTATGGATAAATAGGTTAGTTTTATGGTAGATGAACGAATAATGGCGTCCAAATTACAAAGCTATTACCCAAAGTGTCTTCTCTCGTAAATGGAACGAGCTAGATCTACAAGAATGATGATAAATTTATCGCATAATGTTACATATACAAAGTGAACAGATTTCACAGTGTTAATATTTTTTTATGTGATTTTTTATATAATTCTATGTGATTTTTTGATAAATTTATTTGAAAAATGTGCAATATCTCGAAAACGGTTCATGCTAGTGTTCTAAAGTTTATATCAATCGTTTTCTAATGAAAAATTACATAAGATATGATTATTTACGTAACATTATTGGATGTTTTAATTTTTTGATGATTTTTTAAAATTTTCATAAATTAAGGAGGGTTTTGAACATTCAAATGCTTGTAAAAACAATAGGCTTCCAGTATTCACTGATTGTGATTTTTGTACCTAATATTGTTCGGATCGCTTGATTCGTTCGGGAGATATCTTCTTCACAGACTCATTGACACACACAAACACACGCACACAGACATCACCTCAAAAACGTCTGATTCGTGTTCAGGGATGCTTGAAACCTGCTCTACCGTCGAAAATTCGAATTCGAATTTTCGACCCCGTCACAATAGTTTCCTCATACATTATACTATGTACAAAGTATAAAAATGTTCAAATATGATATTTAACAAATTTCAAGTAGGTGTGATAAAAGCACTTTCCTACTCTTAAGTAAAAATGTCTTCAGTAGAATGCATCTTTTTCAACTTTTTGATGTTGAGGACTAAAATTTTAGGATAAAAAATATCAGTATGAATAGATACACCTAACACGGCGGGTTATCGAAATTAGTGAAATAATACGCTTTATCTTTTGGGATTGAAAAATTAATTTTTCCACTTTTATATGTTTCTTATTATTAGTGTGAGACCAGCGGTGCCATATCGAAATGGTTATTACTATATATTTTAACGACTCCGCCCCTTTTCACTACTACATACAATGTGATTTCTAAAGGTTCTTAACTAAGCGGATATCAAATTGTCTGCCTACTCTATATTGATGTTCTCTGTATTGTGCATCTCTATGATGACTAAAATCTTAAATCTGCAATTTCAATAAACCACAGGGCCTTCACGATGTGTCCGCGTGGCCTAATGGATAAGGCGTCTGACTTCGAATCAGAAGATTGCAGGTTCGAGTCCTGTCGCGGACGTTGTGAGATTTACCTTGTAACACACATTGCAAACAGGGGTTTCATTTTGTGGTGCGGAACCCGTAAACCGAGAGGTAGTTCGGGTCCGCACTCCTGTTTGGCAGGGCCTTCACAAATATATGTATTTATGGGGAATAATATTTCACTGATCTATCACAGTTCTTATTTGAAATGATGTTTAAAATGGTTATTTATATTTCATTTTAAAAATAAACTAAAATGTTCAATATCTTCAAAATTATTGCTGATTCTTATATGTAATTTTATACTTTTAAATAATAGATGGCAGCACCAAACTCTGAAAATAGTATTCCAGTAGATTTCTTTACAGACAGATATAGGTGTGATGTGATTCTAATAAATACCATAATATATTTCAATACAATAAATTTTATTCATATCTTTTATATGCGTTCCATAAAATATTGTTTTAAAAACAAATAACAGTTAAGAGCTGTTATCAGCTCTTTATGTGAACTAGACAGCCTTGATATTAAAGCTGTCTATAAACGCTCGCTTATGTGAACCATATAGAGTAGCTATAGAAATGCCTCAGTTGTTTTAGATAGTTTACATAAAGAGTTCTAGATGGCAGCACCACTGAAAGGGAAATTTTACTTTCGCTACCATACACACCTAGGCGCAGAGTTCTTAAAATCTCAGGGGGAGAGGGGGGAGCACAATTCAATAAACTTATACAAAATATTCACAAAGTTGTGTTCTATAAATTTATAACAACTTAACAATACTTCCTTGATTAAAGCAAGCATATGTCAGTTAGATGATTGCAATTGTTTCGTATTCGAGGGCATTATATGCCGCTTACTTCAGGCCAAAAGAACAGTAAGTGCCCAATTAACTGCATAATGAGCAGTAGTTCGTTCTTTGGTTGATAGGGGCGCATACTGTTATTTTGGCCTGAAGAAAGGGGCTTATAATGCCATTGAAGCAACTATAGTCACCTAACTGACATATTCATGCTATTTTTAAGAAAGTTTTATTAGTTATTGTCTTACAAGCTGCAGTTTTGGGTTAGGATAGCCCAGTGGTTAAGGCACTCGGATTGCGCTCGGAGGACTTGAGTTCCATTTTCGGCTCTGTCTAAACTGTCCCCGTGTTCGCGTGGAGTACGAGCACGTTATTCAAAATTCCTCCTAGAGGTTAGTGGCAGGAGAAGAAAGGTACGGTCGCTGTGGATATCGCCCTCATTGGGTTCCGAGCTAAGTTGGGTGGCAGTGTCGTTGCGGTCTAAACAGATACCTTACACATTCAGGCAGGTCGGACGGTCTGTGTCCAAAGAGAGAAATCAGGAGTTTTATTTATTGTACGATAAAGTTATACAAAAAATACTTTTTGGCCCGCGCCATTCTAGTTTACAAGTTATATAATTTGAGCTTTTAGACTCCTGAACCTGAACTAACTTTCTCGTTGACGTATCCGATACCATATCGTCTACGCATTGCATTTTCTCCCTTCGAGGAGCAATTGAATGGCCGACGGGATCTCTTGAGATTTCCCGGTGGGCCGGGTTCATTTCATTTAATAGTTTCGTTATCAATGACGTGTATGGTGGACCGAAGATGAAAAGGACGATCAAGACCCGTTTCTCTTGGACCAATCTCGAAGCTAGTATCTGGGCCTGATCTACATCCATTGAGGGTAAAAGATGGTAAAGCTGCAAAACAATAAAATCAAAGTTGGAATTGGGTATGTTGTTGTTGTTGAGACCTAGACCGTCCGACCTACCAGAAAGGTGTGAAAGCCCCAGGCCGTCCGGCTCGTCCAGAGGACTTGGACACCACCAGAAAGTAACTGTTTGGACGGCCGGGAAGTGTTACCCAATTTAGACCAGAACCCAGTGGGGGAGGCATCCACAGGGACCGTACCCTAACTTTAAGATTTAGTCACATATAAATTTATATAAATCTGGATGTCCAGGTCATCAGCTGTGTAAGATATGTAAAAACAAATTTCATTAAGAAAACATAAACGTTTAAATGAAGGGCTTGGAGCAACATGAGTAGCGACATTTTTTTTTACCAAATTGGGATTTTCCCATCAAATTAAATCTTGCTGCATGCAGTTATTTTTGGAAAAATCCCATTTTTAGTTGCAGCATTGCTATGTTTCATCAAACTCTTTAAATGAAAAACCTAATAGTTATCTTATTTAATTTAAAATTACCTATCAGTACAATTTTGCAGAATGCCATTATAACGTTATATACTTACCAGATTTGCGTTTAAATAAAAATCTGCATGATTTTTAATATAGTATGCAGGTATTTCAGCAGTTTGGGGATTTCTCACGCACGAAGAAATTTTCGCTGTTCTAATGTAAATTTTTTCATGAGAAATAAGTATGTATCTTTTTACTTTCTTTATATACATAATGTATAAGGAAAGTATTGTGACTGGGTCGAAAATTCGAATTCGAGTTTTCGACGGGAGAGCACATTTCAAGCATCCCTGATCACGAATCGAGCATTTTTGATGTGATGTCTGTGTGTGTGTGTGTGTGTGTGTGTGCGTGTGTGTGTGTCAGTGAGTCTGTGGAGACGATAACTGACGAACGAATGGACAGATTCGAACGAAATTTGGTACAAAAATCACAATCTGTGAACACTGGAAGCCTATTGTTTTTATACGCAATCGAATGTTCAGAACCCCCCTCTTACATTTTCGAGTGACATTTTGAAAAAATCGTCAAAAAATCAAAACCGCTAATAAAGTTACGCAAATAGACATTACTTATGTAAATTTTCATTAGGAAACGATTGACATAAATTTTAGAACGCTAACATGAACCGTTCTCGAGATATTGCACATTTAAAAAAAATATCAAAAAGCCATATAAAATAAAAAAAAATATTTCCTATTGAGAAACATATTCACTTTTCCTATGTAATGCCATGCGATTAGTTTGGTGACATTATTCTCGTGGATCTAGCTCTTTCCATTCATGAAAAAAGATACTTTGAGTAATAATTTTGTATTTGAACGCCAATAGTCATTTATCTGCTGTAAGAATGACTTATTTCTTCATCCATAACGCTTGGCGAGATTTTGGCAACGAATTTGGTGGAATGTCGCCAACTTGGCGACTTTTTTAAATGTTGCTAAATTGACGAAAAACTCGCCAAATGGATAAAAATGATGTTAAATAAATGACGCGTCATTGCTGACGACGATATGGAAAATGACGACTCATTGACGAAAATTCAATTTCTTGGAAAGAATATAAATAACTACTATAAAAATTATCTATTTTTTTTGCTGTAAAAGTAGTAAATTCATCGCATTATATAAGGAAAGTCATGTGCTGCCCACATCAGATTTTGTTTAATTTATATCAGAGTAACGGGCTTAGATGTTCCGCCATCAGTGATTCTATCATCTGTTGTTTGTGGTTCGTTTTTCTTAGGATTCAATCACGATTTAATATATTTCATCTCACATGGTGGATTTATGTAACGCTGTGGAAAATATTTTTTTATCTCAACTGAATCCATACATTCATAGGATAATTGTGTTTGCGATCATTGATGAAACTGTAGCTTCCTTTATTATCCATGAAGGTTACATGACATCGGAGAATATTGATGAGACACCTTATGATGTGTCTAAGCTAGTCAATTTGGGAATTATTACCAATAAATTAAAACCAGTAATTGTAGCAATTAGAAGCTTTAAAATTTAACGATAAATAGCTGCTCGGAATACGTACCAAAGCTAGAGAAAAAAATCTGATGTGGGCAGCACATGACTTTCCTTATATAATGCTATGAATTAACTACTTTTACAGAAAAAAAAATCTGCTGTGGGCAGCACATGACTTTCCTTATATAATGTAATGAATTTACTGCTTTTACAGTAAAAAAATAGGTTATTTTTTTAGTATATATTTATATTCTTTCCAAGACGTTGAATTTTCGTCAATTAGCCCTCATTTTCATTGATTTAACGTCATTTTTATCCATTTGGCGAGAATTTTGTTAATTTGGCAACATTAAAAATGTCGCTAAGTTGGCGACATTCCGCCAAATTCGTCGCCAAAATCTCGCCAAGCGTTATGAACGGAGAAATAAGTTATTCTTACAGCAGATAAATGACTATTGGCGTTCAAATACAAAAGTATTACTCAAAGTATCTTTTCTCATGAATGGAACGAGCTAGATCCACGAGAATGATGTCACCAAATTCATTACATGATATTACATGTGAAAAGTGAACATGTTTCTCAACAGTTAATATTTTTTTTTAATTTATGGGATTTTTTGATAAATTTATTTGAATAATGTGCAATATCTCGAGAACGGTTCATGCTAGCGTTCTAAAGGTTTTGTTAATCGTTTTCTAAGGAAAAATTACATAATAAATGTCTATTTGCGTAACTTTATTAAAAGTTTTTATTTTTTGATGATTTTTTCAAAATTTCACTCGAAAATTTAAGGGGAGGGGGGTTCTGAATATTCGATTGCATTTAAAACAATAGGCTTCCAATATTCACGAATTGTGATTTTTGTATCAAATTTCATTCGATTCGCTCCATTCGTTCGTGAGATATCGTCTCCACAGACTCACTGACAGACACACACACACACGCACACGCACACGCACACACACACACCTCAAAAATGTTTGATTCGTGATCAGGGATGCTTGAAACGTGCTCTCCCGTCGAAAACTCGAATTCGAATTTTCGACCCCCTCACAATACTTTTCTTATACATTATGTATATAAGGAAAGTATAAACACCGACAGCAAATAAACATTTGTAAGTCTATAAAAAAAAATAATAAAACACAAAAGAATTACAATAAATCATTTTTAAAACTTTTTAATGAAGAAAAAAATTTCGAAATCATCAGGCAGGCTATTGTATAATTTACAGAAATTAAAGAAAAAACTTCTAAATTCATTGTAAAAATGAATTCCAATTTTTGTCTTCATTTATAAATTTTTCGACACATTACAATAGGTAGGACAAAGAAACTAATGGAGCCAATTGCTTTAAACAAAAATATTCTACCCAAATTCTTTAGAAATCCATTCCCGCAACGAAAAGCCTGCAACGTCCATTGCACAAACAACATCTAGATTGGTCTCCCATCCGATTGGACTCTGACAAAGTGAATCCGGTGTTCTTTGAACTCCAACATCAGCTAGGTTGGTCTCCAGCCGAACAGGACGCTCGACTCTAGTGAGTATGCAATGTAGTTGCATAACTTCAATATCATCATCTGACGGTCTCCAGCCGAAGAGGACGCTCGACTCTAGGGGGATAGAAGCTAACTTAGAGCGGCTCCCCCCTAGATTGGTCTCCACCTCCGATTGGACGCATCCTAGTGGATCAGAAATTGTAACTTTACGGTAAAGGATCAGATATGTTCTACTGATTTGTGTATACATATGTATATATACATGTCTTCTATATATATGATATTTTTGTAATTATTTTTTAAAAATGGTAGATAAAACTGGTAGTAAGTTTAAATCCAGAAATTTTATTTGTTACATTTGAAAAATCTGATGACTTTCCCCGAAGACTCATATTCAAGCTCTCTTTACTGTTCAAAAGTTTAACACCTCAAAATAACACGCGTAATTATTTAAAATTAAACTGAATTTTTACAGTTTTAATTCAATTATCGTTATATTAGCAACAGATTATTTTCAAAAGTGTTTTTGCGAAAATGCGAAAGGAATAAAATATCTCAAGAACGGTTAGTCTTAGAATAATGGGATTGGTCTTGTGCGTTTCATCTCCAAAAATTGCGTATAAAACAGGCATTTAATTGATATATTTGAGCATACATAGTTTTTTATTTTAGATGTTAACATTTTTTGCTGGCCATTTCGCAAGAAAGGCAGGTTCTTTTTTTGTCGAATCGTACGGAAATCTAATCAACACCAGGGTAACTCACAAGTGCCTTATCTACCGAATTTTGTGAAATTTTGCCTATTACTTTTTCAGTTAGAGTGGATACATACATTGAACAGACAGACACACACACACGCACATAGACGTCAATCTAAAAACAATTCTTTCGTGTTCTAGAGGTCCGAAAACGTGCAGATCTGTTCAAAACTCGAGTTGCAATCTCGAGAACGGCTAGTCCTAGTGTAATGGGGTTGGTCTTATTCTTTTCTTCGCTAAAAATTGCGTAATAAACAAGCATTTAATAGTTGAGCATACGCAGCTTTTAATTTTAGATTTTTGCGATTTTTGAGGGCCATTTTGAAAAAAAAGGCAGATTATTTTTTTTCGAATCCTACCAAAATCTAATCAGCACCAGGGTGACTCACAAGTGACTCATCTACCGAATTTTGTGAAATTCGGTCCAGTAGTTTTTCAGTTAGAGTGGATACAAGCGCAAACCATTTCGCAAAAGAAGACGGGTTCTTTTATTCCGAATCGTACCCAAAACTAATCAGCACCAGATTCGCCCACAAGTGACTTACTTACTTAATTTTGTGAAATTCGGTCCATTAGTTTTTTAGTTAGAGTGGATACAAAATCTGCATAGACAGACAGACACACACACACAGACGTCACGCTAAAAATAGTTCTTTCGCATTCTAGATGTCTCGAAACGTTTAGATCCGTCGAAAACTCGAGTTGCGATTTTCGGCATGATTCCAGTACTTCCCCTATACATTACCATGTATTGCAGGGAAAGTAAAAATCACAGTACAGGAAATCAAAGCAAAATCTTCAAACATATATTTAAAAAAAAAAAAAATTCAGGCAGAGCAAACAAATCATTAGTATTACAGCATAAATTAAATGATGTATAAAATTTAAAAACAGAAAAGTTTTTCAAAAAATTGCGATTAAACTTAGCTGGAATGTGAAATAACATATGGCACCTTCAGCTAGGCTTGCTAGCATGAATATGGATGACATTTAAAAGTGCACCACAATCAATTTAATTGGTGAGTAATTTCTTAATAAACAAGAAAGATCAATCATGCATAAGCATAAATTATGGAAACATTTCCAACTGAAATGCAATTTTATTATAAACATCTCTACACTGTGATGCATTCAGGGCTGATATATTACTTTCCCTGCAATATATGGTAATATATAGGGAAAGTATTGGAATCACACGGGATCATACGGATCATACGGATCTACACGTTTCGAGACCTTTAGAATACGAAAAAACTATTTTTAGTGTGACGCCTGTGTGTGTGTCTGTCTGTCTGTGCAGATTTTGTATCCACTCTAACTAAAAAGCTATTGGACCGAATTTCATAAAATTTGGAAGTAAGTCACTTGGGGGCGAATCTGGTGCTGATTAGTTTTGGGTACGATTCAGGATTAAAGAACCCGCCTTTTTTTGCGAACTGGCCCGCAAAAGTTTGTATCCACTCTAGCTGAAAAACTAATAGACCGAATTTTACAAAACTCGGTAGATAAGTCACTCGTGGAACACTCTGGTGCTGATTAGATTATGGTACGATTCGGAAAAAATTAACTTGCCTTTTTATGCAAAATAGCCAGCAAAAATCGCCAAAACCTAAAATTAAAAACTACGTATACTCATATATATCCATTAAATGCTTATTTTATACGTAATTTTTAACGAAGAAAATAATAAGACCAACCCTATTACACTAGGACTAGCCGTTCTCGAGATATTTAAGTTTTTTCATATTTTCTCTACGTCACCTTTAAAAAAATCTGATGTGGACAACACATGACTTTCCTTATATAATGCAATAAATTTACTACTTTTACAGTAAAAAAATAGCTTTTTCTTATAGTAGATATTTATATTCTTTCCAAGATATTGAATTTTCGACAATTAGTCGTCATTTTTATTTATCCATTTGGCGAGATTTTCGTTAATTTGACAACATTTCAAAAAGTCGCTAAGTTGACGACATTCCGTCAAATTCGTCGGCAAAATCTCACCAGGCTTTACTGACGGAGAAATAAGTTATTCTTATAGCAGATAAATGACTATTGGCGTTCAAATACAAAAGTATTACTCGAAGTATCTTTTTTCATGAATAGAACGAGTTAGATCCACGAGAACGATGTCACCCAATTTATCGCATGGTATTACATATAAAAATCTGATGTGGGCAACACATGACTTTCCTTATATAATGTAATGAATTTACTACTTTTACAGTAAAAAATAGGATTTTCTTGTAGTAGATACTAATATTCTTTCCAAGATATTGAATTTTCGACAATTAGTCGTCATTTTCATTGATTTAGCGTCATTTTTATCCATTCGGCGAGATTTTCGTTAATTTGGCAACATTTCAAAAAAGTCGCCAAGTTGGCGACATTCCGCCAAATTCGTCGCCAAAATCTCGCCAAGCGTTATGCACTAAGAAATAAGTTTTTCTTAAAGCAGATAAATGACTATTGGCGTTCAAATACAAAAGTATTATTCAAAGTATCTTTTTTCAAGAATGGAACGAGCTAGATCCACGTGAAGGATTACACTCAATTTATCGCATGGTATTACATATGAAAAGTAAACATGTTTCTCAATAGGAAATATTTTTCTTATTATTTTATATGACTTTTTGATAATTTTTTTAAAAAATGTACAATATCTCGAGAACGGTTCACGTTAGCGTTCTAAAATTTATGTCAATCGTTTTCTAATGAAAAATTACATAAGAAATGTCTATTTGCGTAACTTTATTAGTGGTTTTAAATTTTTGACGATTTTTTCAAAATTTCATTCGAAAATTTAGGGGTGTTCTGAACATTCGATTGCGTATAAAAACAACAGGCTTCCAGTGTTTACGGATTGTGATTTTTGTACCAAATTTGGTTCGAATCGGTCCATTCGTTCGTCAGTTATCGTCTCCACAGACTCACTGACACACACACATACACACATACTTTCACACACACACACACACACACACACACACACACACAGACATCACTTCAAAAATGTTTGATTCGTGATCAGGGATGCTTGAAACGTGCTCTCCCGTCGAAAACTCGAATTCGAATTTTCGACCCCTTCACAATACTTTCCTTATACATTATATATAAAATCTGATGTGGGCAACACATGACTTTCCTTATATAATGAAATGAATTTATTACTTTTACAGTAAAATAAATAGGTTTTTCTTCTAGTAGATACTAATATCCTTTCCAAGATATTGACTTTTCGACAATTAGTCGTCATTTTCATTGATTATCGTCATTTTTATCCATTTGGCGAGAGTTTCGTTAATTTGGCAACATTTCAAAAAGTCGCCAAGTTGGCGACATTCCGCCAATTTTGTCGCCAAAATATCGCCAAGCGTTATGGACAAAGAAATAAGTTATATATATATATATATATATATATATAACTTATTTCTTAACTTATTTCTATATATATATATATATATATATATATAACTTATTAGATATTGAATTTTCGACATATATTATATAACTATTATTATATATTTATATATTATATAACTTATTAGATATTGAATTTTCCACAATTAGTCGTCATTTTCATTGATTTAGCGTCATTTTTATCCATTTGGCGAGATTTTCGTTAATTTGGCAACATTTCAAAAAGTCGCCAAGTTGGCGACATTCCGCCAATTTCTTCGCCAAAATCTCGCCAAGCGTTATGAACGAAGAAATAAGTTATTCTTACAGCAGATAAATTGGCGTTCAAATGCAAAAGTATTACTCAAAGTATATTTTTTCATGAATGGAACGAGCTAGATCCACGAGAATGATGTCACCCAATTTATCGCATGATATTATATATGAAAAGTGAACATGTTTCTCAATAGGAAATATTTTTTTTCTATTTTATTTGACTTTTTGATAATTTTTTTGAAAAATGTGCAATATCTCGAGAACGGTTCATGTTAGCGTTCTAAAATTTATGTCAATCGTTTTCTAATGAAAAATTACATAAGGAATGTCTATTTACGTAACTTTATTATTGGTTTTGATTTTTTGACGATTTTTTCAAAATTTCATTCGAAAATTTAGGGGGGTTCTGAACATTCGATTGCGTATAAAAACAATAGGCTTCCAGTGTTTACAGATTGTGATTTTTGTACCAAATTTGGTTCGAATCGGTCCATTCGTTCGTCAGTTATCGTCTCCACAGACCCACTGACACACACACACAAACACACACATACACACACACATACTTTCACACACACACACACACACACACACAGACATCACTTCAAAAATGTTTGATTCGTGATCAGGGATGCTTGAAACGTGCTCTCCCGTCGAAAACTCGAATTCGAATTTTCGACCCCGTCACAATACTTTCCTTATACATTATGTATATAAGGAAAGTAAAAATCTGATGTGGGCATAATATAATGTAATTTACTACTTTTACAGTAAAGTAAATAGGTTTTTCATATAGTAGATACTAATATTCCTTCCAAGATATTGAATTTTCAACAATTAGTCGTCATTTTCATTGATTTAGCGTCATTTTTATCCATTTGGCGAGATTTTCGTTAATTTGGCAACATTTCAAAAAGTCGCCAAGTTGGCGACATTCCGCCAAATTCGTCGCCAAGATCTCGACAAGCGTTATGGACGAAGAAATAAGTTATTCTTTCAGCAGATAAATGACTATTAGCGTTCAAATACAAAAGTATTACTCAAAGTATATTTTTCATGAATGGAACGAGCTAGATCCACGAGAATGATGTCATCCAATTTATCGCATGGTATTACATATGAAAAGTGAACATGTTTCTCAATAGGAATTTTTTTTTTATGTGAATTTTTCATAACTTTTTTGAAAAATGTTCAATATCTCGAGAACGGTTCATGTTAGCGTTCTAAAATTTATGTCAATCGTTTTCTAATGAAAAATTACATAAGAAATGTCTATTTGCGTAACTTTATTAGTGGTTTTGAATTTTTGACGATTTTTTCAAAATTTCATTCGAAAATTTAGGGGGGTTCCGAACATTCGATTGCGTATAAAAACAATAGGCTTCCAGTGTTTACGGATTGTGATTTTTGAACCAAATTTGGTTTAAATCGGTCCATTCGTTCGTCAGTTATCGCCTCCACAGACTCACTGACACACACACACACATACTTTTACACACACACACATACTTTCACACACACACACACACACACACACACACACACACACACACACAGACATCACTTCAAAAATGTTTGATTCGTGATCAGGGATGCTTGAAACGTGCTCTTCCGTCGAAAACTCGAATTCGAATTTTCTTTCCCGTCACAATACTTTCCTTATGCATTATGTATATAAGGAAATACCTCCAGTTACCAAATGAGAATGAAAATTGAATTAAAATTGAATTAAATTTAATTAAAATAAAGAGAACGTGGATATATATATATAAGTCTGCAATTAAAATAATAATTACACCCATATTATATGAAGATATCACGTGCCCCACTTCAAAATAAAAAATCTGATGTGGGCAACACATGACTTTCCTTATATAATGTAATGAATTTACTACTTTCACAGTAAAAAAATAGGTTTTTCTTATAGTAGATACTAATTCTTTCCAAGATATTAAATTTTCGACAATTAGTCGTCATTTTCATTGATTTAGCGTCATTTTTATCCATTTGGCGATATTTTCGTTAATTTGGCAATATTTCAAAAAGTAGCCAAGTTGGCGATATTCCGCCAAATTCGTCGCCAAAATCTCGCCAAGCGTTATGGACGAAGAAATAAGTTGTTCTTACAGCAGATAAATGACTATTGGAGTTCAAATACAAAAGTATTAATTAAAGTATCTTTTTTCATGAATGAAACGAGCTAGATCCGCGAGAATGATGTCACCCAATTTATCGCATGGTATTACATATGAAAAGTGAACATGTTTCTCAATAGCAATTTTTTTTTCATTTTATATGACTTTTTAATATTTTTTTTGAAAAATGTGCAATATCTCGAGAACGGTTCATGTTAGCGTTCTAAAATTTATGTCAATCGTTTTCTAATGAAAAATTACATAAGAAATGTCTATTTGCGTAACTTCGTCAGTGGTTTTGAATTTTTGACGATTTTTTCAAAATTTTATTCGAAAATTTAGGGAGGTTCTGAACATTCGATTACGTATAAAAACAATAGGCTTCCAGTGTTAACGGATTGTGATTTTTGTACTAAATTTGGTTCGAATCGGTCCATTCGTTCGTCAGTTATCGTCTCCACAGACTCACTGACACACACACATACTTTCACACACACACACACACACACACACAGACATCACTTCAAAAATGTTTGAATCGTGATCAGGGATGCTTGAAACGTGCTCTCCCGTCGAAAACTCGAATTCGAATTTTCGACCCCGTCACAATACTTTCCTTATACATTATGTATATAAGGAAAGTAAAAATCTGATGTGGGCAACACAAGACTTTCCTTATATAACGTAATGAATTTACCACTTTTACAGTAAAATAAATAGGTTTTTCTTATAGTAGATACTAATATTCTTTCCAAGATATCGAATTTTCGACAATTAGTCGTCGTTTCATTGATTTAGCGTTATTTTTATCCATTTGGCGAGATTTTCGTTAATTTGTCAACATTTCAAAAAGTCGCCAAATTGGCGACATTCCGCCAAAATTCGTCGCCAAAATCTCGCCAAGCATAGTGGACAAAGAAATAAGTTATTCTTACAGCAGATAAATGACTATTGGCGTTCAAATACAAAAGTATTACTCAAAGTATTTTTTTTCATGAATGGAACGAGCTAGATCCACGTGAATGATGTCACCCAATATATCGCATGGTATTACTGAAAAGTGAACATGTCTCTCAAGAGGAAATATTTTTTTTTATTTTATATGACTTTCTGATAATTTTTTTGAAAAATGTGCAATATCTCAAGAACGGTTCATGTGAGCGTTCTAAAATTTATGTCAATCGTTTTCTAATGAAAAATTACATAAGAAATGTGTATATGCGCAACTTTATTAGTGCTTTTGATTTTTTGACTATTTTTTCAAAATTTCATTTGAAAATTTAGGGGTGTTCTTAACATTCGATTGTGTATAAAAACAATAGGCTTCCAGTGTTTACGGATTGTGATTTTTGTACCAAATTTGGTTCGAATCGGTCCATTCGTTTGTCAGTTATCGTCTTCACAGACTCTCACACACACACACACATACTTTCACACACACGCACACACACACACACACAGACATCACTTCAAAAATGTTTGATTCGTGATCAGGGATGCTTGAAACGTGCTCTCCCGTCGAAAACTCGATTTCGAATTTTCGACCCCGTCACAATACATTCCTTATACATTATGTATATAAGGAAAGTAATAGGATTTTCTTATAGTAGATACTAATATTTCCAAGATATTGAATTTTCGACAATTAGTCGTCATTTTCATTGATTTAGCATCATTTTTATCCATTTGGCGAGATTTTCATTAATTTGGCAACATTTCAAAAAAGTCTCTAAGTTGGCGACATTCCGCCAAATTTGTCGCCAAAATCTCGCCAAGCGTTATGCACTAAGAAAAAAGTTATTCTTACAGCAGATAAATGACTATTGGCGTTCTAATACAAAAGTATTATTCAAAGTATATTTTTTCATGAATGGAACGAGCTAGATCCACGAGAATGATGTCACTCAATTTATCGCATGGTATTACATATGAAAAGTGAACATGTTTCTCAATAGGAATTTTTTTTTTATGTGACTTTTTCATAACTTTTTTGAAAAATGTTCAATATCTCGAGAACGGTTCATGTTAGCGTTCTAAAATTTATGCCAATCGTTTTCTAATGAAAAATTACATAAGAAATGTCTATTTGCGTAACGATTTTTTCAAAATTTCATTCGAAAATTCAGGGAGGTTCTGAACATTCGATCACGTATAAAAACAATAGGCTTCCAGTGTTTACGGATTGTGATTTTTGTACCAAATTTGGTTCGAATCGGTCCATTCGTTCGTCAGTTATCGTCTCCACAGACTCACTGACACACACACACACACACACACACATACTTTCACACGCACACACACACACACATACTTTCACACGCACACACACACACACACACACACACACACACATACACACACACAGACATCACTTCAAAAATGTTTGATTCGTGATCAGGGATGCTTGAAACGTGCTCTCCCGTCGAAAACTCGAATTCGAATTTTCGACCCCGTCACAATACTTTCCTTATACATTATGTATATAAGGAAAGTAAAAATAGGTTATTCTTATAGTAGATACCTATATTCTTTCCAAGGTATTAATTTTTTGTCAATTAGTCGTCATTTTCATTGATTTAGCGTCATTTTTATCCATTTGGCGACATGTTCTTTAATTTGGCAACATTTAAAAAAGTCGCCAAGTTGGCGACATTCCGTTAAATTCGTTGCCAAAATATCGCCAAGCGTTATGGAAGGAGAAATAATTTATTCTTATAGCAGATAAATAACTATTTGCGTTCAAATACAAAAGTATTACTCAAAGTATCTTTTCTCATGAATGGAATGCGCTAGATCCACGAGAATGATGTCACCCAATTTATTGCATGATATTACATATGAAAAGTGAACATGTTTCTCAACAGTTAATATATATTTTTAAATTTATGGGATTTTTTGATAAATTTATTTGAAAAATGGGAAATATCTCGAGAACGGTTCATTCTAGCGTTCTGACATTTATGTCAATCGTTTTCTAAGGAAAAATTACATAAGAAATGTTTATTTGCGAAACTTTATTAAAGGTTTTGATTTTTTGATGATTTTTTCAAAATTTCACTCGAAAATTTAGGGGGTTCTGAACATTCGATTGAGTTTAAAAACAATAGACTTCCAGTATTCACGGATTGTGATTTTTGTACCAAATTTCATTCGAATTGATCCATTCGCTCGTGAGATATCGTCGCCACAGATTCACTGACACATACACACACACATTCTTTCACACACACATAATTTCACACACACACACACACTTACACACACGCAGACATCACTTCAAAAATGTTCGATTCGTGATCAGGGATGCTTGAAACGTGCTCTTCCGTCGAAAACTGGAATTCGAATTTTCGACCCCGTCACAATACTTTCCTTATACATTACGTATACAAGGAAAGTAAAAATATAGTAGAATATCTGTGCAGCATATTGACAGATTCAGTCATTTTTAACAATTTATTCGGTAATGATATTCTTCCAGATCAAGAACTAAATTGTTATTCTGAATTAATAGTGAAATGCTTTGTGGGTATTTTAGAAAAACGGCCTGAATACAGAATAAAGTAGCATTGCTGCAGTTTGAAATATACTTTTGTCAGTATTAACAACTTATAAAACCACACCAAAAGAAAACGCTGGGAATCATTTTGCTGGTGCAGTATAGAAACTAATAGTTAAAATATATATCAAACGAAATTATGGGAATATAGAACAAGAATTTTATTGTATTCTTAATCAATTCAGGCAAGTTGGTTTGGATGTTAATTCAGCTTTAGGAAATGACTTACATTTCAGAAAATTTGATAGTTCAAACATCCATTTCCAAATTTGGAGCAGTTTAGAGAATATATCTTGATGATATACAATATTGCTAGTTATTCATGAAAAAACATTTGAATATATTGTCCGGTTTCTTTAATTAATGTGAGATTTCTTGTATAAAAATCATGAAATTATTCAAAAACTGTAAAATAATTTTGCTTCAATAGTACCATCCTTTCAGCCAGACGCTTTTTCCCTTTCAAATTTAATATATTAAAAATATATTTCTTTAAAATGCAATAACCTCAATTTTTACACAGCTTTACAATAAATATGTTGATACGAATATTTTTCCTTGGAAAGCGCATTTAGGTAACCTTCAAGCCATCTATCAATTTCAGGAGCCATTCTGAAAATAAATCTCTTATTCTACATTCCAATCAAAACAAAACAGCAGCAGACGATTATATTGAAAATGCCAAATCTTTATTTCAAAATGCTAACGAGAAACATAAATACAAAATCGTTTCCACAAAGCGCGAACGACCTCCTGTATATATAATATGTGCTGAACTGATTCAGAACAAATTCAGTCTTATCAACTGACTGATTGACTGAGTGGGAAAGTTAGGAGGTGGGAAAGTTAGATTAGGATATCAAAATTATTGAGTACTTCCACTACAGTATCTCGGTTTTGATCTCGTTCGATCTAATTCAGCTTTCAGATCAACGAAAACGAACTTTTCGAAAATTCGAATTTAAAGTGACAATTCAAAAGTATTTAAAAAAAAAACTTACACCATTTTGCCTCTCAAAATTGTGCACCATTCTATTTTTGTGCTTCATTTTGAAACGGATTTAGATATTTAAAACTTTTTTACTTTCCTTATATACAATAATGTATAAGGAGAGTATTGTGACGGGGTCGAAAATTCGAATTCGAGTTTTCGACGGGAGAGCACGTTTCAAGCATCCCTGATCACGAATCAAACATTTTTGAAGTGATGTCTCTGTGTGTGTGTGTGAAAGCATGCGTGTGTGTGTGTGTCAGTGAGTTTGTGGAGACGATAACTGACGAATGAATGGACCGATTCGAACGAAATTTGGTACAAAAATTACAATCCGTAAACACTGGAAGCCTATTGTTTTTATACGCAATCGAATGTTCAACCCCCCCCTAAATTTTCGAGTGAAATTTTGAAAAAATCGTCAAAAAATCAAAACCGCTAATAAAGTTACGCAAATAGACATTTCTTATGTAATTTTTCATTAGAAAACGATTGACATAAATTTTAGAACGCTAACATGAACCGTTCTCGAGATATTGCACATTTTTCAAAAAAATTATCAAAAAATCATAAAATATATAAAAATATTTCCTGTTTAGAATCATGTTCACTTTTCATATGTAATACCATGCGATAAATTGGGTGACATCATTCTCGTGGATCTAGTTCGTTCCATTCATGAAAAAAGATACTTTGAGTAATACTTTTGTATTTGAACGCCAATAGTCATTTATCTGCTGTAAGAATAATATATTTTTCCGTCCATAACGCTTGGCGAAATTTTGGCGACGAATTTGGTGGAATATCGCCAACTTGGCGACTTTTTTAAATGTTTCTAAATTAAGGAAAAACTAGCTAAATGGATAAAAATGGCGCTAAATCAATGAAAATGACGACTCATTGACGAAAATTCAATATCTTGGAAGGAAAATAAGTATCTACTATAAGAATAACATTTTTTTAACTGTAAGATTAGTAAATTCATTGCATTATATAAGGAAAGTCATGTGCTGCCTACATCAGATTTTTTTAAATGCGTAGGTTTTACGTTTAGTGGCCACTAGCCATTGAGAACGCTCGATGTGCGGGTGAAATGGCTAATCCTAAATATTGGAATCATCTCTTATTGGTGGTTTTTTTTTTTACTAAAATCCTTCTTATTGGCTGCAATAAGATCCAGATAAAATTTCCATATCCTTATACCACATCATTATAAAGAAACCGCATAAGAAAATGGAATTTGCCTCAAATAGAAGTAATTCACAGGAACTGTTAAAAGCACCATGGGAAGACGTTTATATAGAGATAAGTTATTAATCTTTCATTAGCACTTTGGTTTTAAATCTCTTGATTAAAATATTTTTATAAGACAAGCTTTGGTTAAAATAATTTTATAAGACAGGAACAAATTTATCTTAATCCATGTATCACGTGCGGTTGAAAACTTCATCAAGAAAGATTTTCTATACATATGAAGATATAAAGTTTTATACTTTAGGCGTTAGATTGGAATTTTGAGCTTGAATCTACGGCATGAAATCAAATTTCTCATTTGGATCTTAATGAATGATGGACGGAAACAAACCAGCTGAAATACAGTATAGATAATGAAAAATTGAAGAAAAATCATTTTACAGCTACTATAAAAAATATAGCAAAATTGATGAAACATTCAAGCACAAACATATTACACCAACTGACTTTTTTTTTACTTTCCTTATATACATAATGTATAAGGAAAGTATTGTGACGGGGTCGAAAATTCGAATTCGAGTTTTCGACGGGAGAGCACGTTTCAAGCATCTCGGATCACGAATCAAACATTTTTGAAGTGATGTCTGTGTATGTGTGTGTGTGTGTGAAAGTATGTGTGTGTATCTGTCAGTGAGTCTGTGGAGACGATAACTGACGAACGAATGGACCGATTCGAACAACATTTGGTACAAAAATCTCAATCCGTAAACACTGGAAGCCTATTGTTTTTATACAAAATCGAATGTTCAGAACCTCCCTAAATTTTTAAGTGAAATTTTGAAAAAATCGTCAAAAATCAAAACCGCTAATAAAGTTACGCAAATAGAGATTTCTTATGTAATTTTTCATTAGAAAATGATTGACATAAATTTTAGAACGCTAACATGAACCGTTCTCGAGATATTGCACATTTTTCAAAAAAATGATCAAAAAGTTATATGAAATAAAGAAAAATATTTCCTATTGAGAAAAATGTTCACTTTTCATATGTAATACCATGCGATAAACTTGGTGATATCATTCTCGTGGATATAGCTCGTTCCATTCATGAAAAAAGATGCTTTGAGTAATACTTTTGTATTTGAACTGCAATAGTCATTTATCTGCCGTAAGAATAACTTATTTCTCCGTCCATAACGCTTGGCGAGATTTTGGCGACGAATTTGGCGGAATGTCGCCAACTTGGCAACATTTTAAATTGTTGCCAAATTAACAAAAATATCGCCAAATTGATAAAAATGACGCTAAATCAATGAAAATGACGACTAATTGAAGAAAATTCAATATCTTGGAACAAATATAATTATCTACTATAAAAATAACAATTTTTTGACTGTAAGAGGAGTAAATTCATTGCATTATATAAGGAAAGTCATGTGTTGCCCACATCAGATTTTTTACAGTTGTTACAGTGTATATAACACTGCACATTAAAACAATTAAATTATTTCGAATTAGAAATTCACACATTCTGATTACATATTGATCAAATCCACTTGCATCAGATTAAATATCAGAACAGAAAAGGCTAACTTTCGTTTTCAAATAATGTTATCGCTAATATTCTTAAGGCAGTATTAAGTGCCTTGAGCTGGAGATGTCCTCTTAAATTTTCCAAAATGAGTGAAGGCTGAAACAATTAAAATGTCACGCGTGTTGCAATTAAATGTGTTTCCTCCTTGGTGAAATATTGATAAACTAGCACCAAATTGTTTGCTTTGTTTTAAAGATACTAGGGGCTTTGCCCCCCTGCTCTCTACGCTCTGCCAACCCCGTAACTCTCTGCGCTCGCGAGCTATTTTAAACCAAACTAAAGTTTAAATTTGTAAACGGTTTATTTCATCGTGTTACCCTATTACTTCTCTATAAATGTACCAAATTTCATATTTTCGTATATTATAGTTAATTCGGTACGAGACAGAGAAAATCAATGGACGTGCCAATACGAAATAACATTTGTCACTTCAGAAGTGCTGAAGACCCAGACCGTCCGACTCATCCGAGGACTTGAGCAGTAATTCAGACGGACGCACTTCAGAAGTGCTGTTGTTGTTGAGATCCAGACCGTCCGACTTAACAGAAAGGTGTAAGGTAACCGTTTGGACGGCCGGGAAGTGCCACCCAATTTAGACCGGAACCCAGTGGGGGAGGCATCCACAGGAACCGTACCCTCCTTCCCCTACCACCAACCTCTCTGAAGGACTTACGGACCCTCATGTTTAACGTGATCGGACTCCGCATGAACACGGCGGCAGTTGTGGCAGCGGGCAAATCCAGCGCGCAAACCACCGGGCTACCGTGCCTGAAATGTCAGCTATTTTTTTTTAGTATACAGAGATTAGAAAGTGGAGCAAACTTGGTGATTCTAAAATATTTAATGATGGATGAGGTAGATAAAGACAAGAAATGGAAGTGTTTTATTCTAATACGTATCTCTGTCCCGCCAGACAAATTTATAGATTCACCTGAATCTTAAATCAAATCAAATCTCAATCACATCAAATTATAACGAGTAGCAGAATTACTCCCTATTTTTTTTCTTTTTTTTTTTCATTTTTCTTTTTTTCATTTTCAAACAAAAAATGCTGGATATTAAAAAGAATCAATTCTTAAAACCCAACGTGCCACAATGCCTATTCCTTTCAATGCCAAAATATTTTACCTAAAAACAACGTTCAACTAAAATCTCTTCAGCTAACTTTCTAATTAAATTCCTCCAAATCCACCACAGCTCTAATGAAAATTTTTCCAGCTCATTATGTTGAAAGAAGTCTCCGCGTAATTACAGGATCTAAAGCATACTTAGCTAATCAGATCCAAAAAATTTTAAGTAAGGAACATAGGAAGGTCTAATTTGAGAGATTTACTTTTATCTTCGCTGCAATATATAGGGACAATGTATGGGGGTAAAATACTGTAATAAAATCAAAAATTAACATTAAAATTTTCACTGAATTTTTACACGTTTTGATCACCTTCAGTTCTAATGGGGGCAGCACGTGAATTTCCTTACAAAATGCAATGACTTCACCTCTTTCACATGTGTAGAGTTATGCTACAATGCTAATAGAATAAATGATATAATACTTTAAACAAGATGTTCAGAATATTCTTAACTTCTCATATTCCCTGGGAGTAAACTTAATGTCTATATTTTCTCTTTCTAACACTTTCCGACATAATTGAAAAGTGTTTATGACTTTGTTCATTTTGTCTGTCTGTCTGTCTGTCCATTCGCACGATGTCGTGAAAATGACTTCATTAAAATGAAATTTTAGTATGTTGTTGAGACGACCTGTGAGACATATGGGAATGCAAATGCGTAGTAATATCACAAAATTAGTTTTGGATTGAACCCGGGTTGAAAAAGTGAAATACATTGAACCCGGGTTGAAAAAGTGGAATACATTGAACCCTACGCGGGAACAAATTTTTCAAAAATTTTTTAAGCGAAGTTAAAATTCACAAACTGCTTCGAAAATTCTAGGAAATATTCAAATTATCCCATAAAATATACAAAAAAAGTTGCAGCAAAATATGTTCGGTAGTTTTTTAAATAAAGATTAAAATAATATTTACACCCATATAATATGAAGAGATCACGTAACTCACTTCAAAATAAAATATGGCATCCATCTTTTTCCCCTAGAGTAAAAATCGCTATTTTTAAAGTTCTTTTAAATTCATATTTAGTGTTGTATCCGTCTTAAAACCACTTTATTTTTGCGTTTTTTCTGCGCATCTATATTCTGCACCAACGCAGTTACAATAATTTTTAGTTTAAACGATCATCAAACTTATTAAATTATTTCTACAACGAAGCCTAATTTAAATGGATGCAGAATGTAAATAAGTGATTGTAAGATGAGTTGTATAAGAATTGCTGAATTTTTTTTTGCACAAAATTATTCAACATTGGAGTCTGGAATAGAAGTTTATGAATGAAATATTCCCTGCTTTTACATAGAGAGCCAGACGATATATATTTCCATGTCGTCATTTGAATAAAGTCCATTTTTCTTGACGAAGTTTTAAGTTTTCAAGTAAAATAAATTACTGTAGTTCTGTGATGATTAAAAATATATTCCCGCTGAATGTATCGCATTTTAGAGATGCGATACATTCAGCGGATTGTATTTCAGTTGGAGAGTGTTTCGTAATCAATGCTTTATGCATGGTTGATCTTTCTTGTTCGATTTATAAAATGAGAAAGTAATTTGATACATTTTTGCAAAGGCACTACGCATTCCCCTGTATCATCTTCTCACCTCCCCTTGAGAAGGTTATCATTCATTAAATGCAAAAAATCTCGTCATCAGATGTTATTATGAAATTCATAGATATTTAAAATTTCAGAAACAAGAGGAACTTATTACTTAAAAAAATTATTCTAATTTGTACATATTATTGAATTGTCTCTATTGAATGATCTTCAGTAAAGAGACAGAGAAACCGCATCAACAAAGACAAGAACACGTCTGTATGATATGAAATATTTCGAATATTTCGTATCTGTCGTAAGAATACTTTCATCTTATCTTAAAAAACTACAAAATTTATTCTAAATGTGAATAAATGTACTAAAATTCAAAGAAATCTGATGTGGGCAGCACATGGGTTTCCTTATATAATGCAATGTATTTACTACATTTACAGTAAAAACAAAATAGGTTATTTTTATAGTAGATGCTTATATTTTTCCAAGATATTGAATTTTCGTCAATTAGTCGTTATTTTCATTTATTTAGCGTAATTTTATCCATTTGGCGAGATTTTCTTTAATTTGATAATATCTCAAAAAGGCGCCAAGTTGGCCATATTCCGCCAAATTCGTCGCGAAAATCTCGCCAAGCGTTATGGATGGAGAAATAATTTATTCTTATAGCAGATAAATGACTATTGGCGTTTAAATACAAAAGTATTACTTAAAGTATGTTTTTTCATGAATGGAACGGGCAAGATCTACGAAAATGATGTCACCAAATTTATCGCATGTTATTACATTTGAAAAGTGAACATGTTTCTCAATAGGAAATTTTTTTTTTATATAATTTTTTGATAATTTTTATTAAAAATGTGAAATATCTCGAGAACGGTTCATGCTAGCGTTCTAAAATTTAAGTCAATCGTTTTTTAATGAAAAATTACATAAGAAATGTCTATTTACGTAACTTTATTAGAGGTTTTGATTTTTTGATGATTTTTCAAAATTTCATTCTAAAATTTAGGGGGGGTTCTGAACACTCGATTGCGTATGAAAACAATAGGCTTCCAGTATTCACGGATTGTAATTTTTGTACCAAATTTCGTTTGAATCGGTCCATTCGTTCGTCAGTTGTCGTCTCCACACACACACACACACACACACACACACACACACACAACCTCAAAAATGTTCGATTCGTGATCAGGGATGCTTGAAACGTGCTCTCCCGTCGAAAACTCGAATTCGAATTTTCGACCCGTGACAATACTTTCCTTATACATTATGTATATAAGGAAAGTAACAAAATATGTGAATATAATTTGATTATACCGCATTTAACGAAATATTATAATTATCTTAATTATTATTATCTTAATAATTATATATTATAATTATACATATTACATATTATCTTATTAATTATTATTATTATTATTAATATTATAAATTAATTATTATTAATTGATAATTACTTAATTATTATTTATTATTATCTTAATTATTATGTTATATTATTACTACATATAGTCCAACAAATTCCTACTTTTCCGATGCAAAATTATATAATATTTTTTTATATTTTACGTCCATAGAAAAAGGTAATTTTACAACTTTCGAGTTATTAACACTAAAAATGAAAAAATGGCCGCAAAATCGCATCCTAAGACTGTTTGAAGGCGGGCATCAAGAAAGCGAAGTCTTTGATCCTAAGAGAAAATCCACCGACTCAAAGATCCATTGCATCGAAACTGGAATATGTCTTCTGGCACTGTAGGTAAAATCATTCATAAAGATTTGAAGTTAAAAAAGTGTTTAAAAATCTGAAGTTCATCTGCTTTTGCTGAAGCATATTGCGGAAAGAAAAACAAATCGTAGAAAATTATATGAAAAACACATAGCTGCTGATAAATGGAAATTTGTGGCAACAAGCGATGAGGCATGGGTGTATGTAAGTGACTGTAATAAAAAAAAAGAACAATTTTCTATTGCTCAGCTGACGAAAATGACCGTACGAAATGGCTTCATCAATGTATGGAAAAGTTCCCAAAGGGATTCATGATAGTTGCAGGATTTTGTGACGACGGTAAATAAAAACTCAGAAAAGTCTCAAGTAAAGCTAAAATTAATTCACTCTACTATCAGCAGAATATTTTAGAACCAATTTTTGAAGAAGAAATTCCAGCCTTATATGGAAAGGACATCAATAAAGTTGAGATTCACATGGACAAATCCTGTAGTCACACGTCTAAGTCAACTGCCGCATATTTAGCAAAGAAATAATCAGAAACAGGAACAAAATGTATCCTATTTAATGAAATACCTGTAAAATCACCTGACTCTTCTCCTATGGACTTTTGAGCTTTTGATGTTGTTAAAACGAGCCTTAGGAAAACGGCATCCAAGAACACTGAGCGGACTTTGGAAAATGAAAAAGTTTACTTTCATGGAAAATTCGAGCTAGAGCTATAGTCAAGAATCAAGGCTATCAGATAGAAGCAAATCGCTGAAAGAAATATGCCCTTTACGCATAAAAATTACTTGTCAAAATCGTTTCCATAAAGTGCAAACGACCTTCTGTATTATTGCCCCAGTGGCGTATTTTAAAATTCAATTGAAGGGGGGGGGGGTCAGTTTTAAATGTCAATCTCAAGTGTTATAAAAAAAATCTAGAACAAGAGAGAATTTTTTTATAACTTCGAGCGAAAACTTTGAATTCTATTCGAAATTTTATGTGTTTTAACATGGAAGCATAGGACAAAATTTGATATAATCATAAAAGGGATTATTTATGGCTCAATGATCACAGTTATCATAGTTGTTATCATAGTTTCAAACAATGTAGTGAAAGATAGTCACGAAACATTTGTTCTTGACGTCATTAACCTCCATCGGGGTTTAAGTTACCCTCCCTCCCAACCGGGGGTACATTGTCAAGTATGGTTTTTTGCAAGACTTTAAATGTGAAGGGTAACACGCTATAATTGTAATCATTTGGATCCACGATACCGATTTCTCAAAAATTTTCATGTAAAATTTGAAAAAATAAATAAATAAGCTACTAGAAATGGATTCTGGTATGAGAAAGTCGAGTTACTACATTTAATTTACAGTGTATAGAAATTATCCACATTCGAAGAAAAAGGTACATGGATAAGATAAATGTCTAAAAAGAGGTATTTAGATGAAGTAAATTTCCAAACGAAGCACGTGGATAAAATGAATGTATCAAAAGAGGCATGGAGGTGTTGGCAGTTGGATAAACAATAATCTATTTAAGCATCCATTTAAATATCCTCATTCGAAGAAAAAGGTACATGGATAAGGTAAATGTCTAAAAAGAGGCACTTAGATGAAGTAAATTTCCAAAAAGAAGCACGTGGATAAAATGAATGTATCAAAAGAGGCATGGAGGTGTTGGCAGTTGGATAAACAATAATCTATTTAAGCATGCATTTAAATATCCTCATTCGAAGAAAAAGGTACATGGATAAGGTAAATGTCTAAAAAGAGGTACTTAGATGAAGTAAATTTCCAAAAAGAAGCACGTGGATAAAATGAATGTATCAAAAGAGGCATGGAGGTGTTGGCAGTTGGATAAACAATAATCTATTTAAGCATCCATTTAAATATCCTCATTCGAAGAAAAAGGTACATGGATAAGGTAAATGTCTAAAAAGAGGTACTTAGATGAAGTAAATTTCCGAAAAGAAGCATATGGATAAAATGAATGTATCAAAAGAGGCATGGAGGTGTTGGCAGTTGGATAAACAATAATCTATTTAAGCATCCATTTAAATATCCTCATTCGAAGAAAAAGGTACATGGATAAGGTAAATGTCTAAAAAGAGGTACTTAGATGAAGTAAATTTCCGAAAAGAAGCATATGGATAAAATGAATGTATCAAAAGAGGCATGGAGGTGTTGGCAGTTGGATAAACAATAATCTATTTAAGCATCCATTTAAATATCCTCATTCGAAGAAAAAGGTACATGGATAAGGTAAATGTCTAAAAAGAGGTACTTAGATGAAGTAAATTTCCGAAAAGAAGCATATGGATAAAATGAATGTATCAAAAGAGGCATGGAGGTGTTGGCAGTTGGATAAACAATAATCTATTTAAGCATCCATTTAAATATTTCCGATTTTCTCAAAATATTATTTTGAAAAGCAACGGATTGGGAATGTATATTGCTTTGGAAGCAGAAATTTTAAAATTTGATATATTTTCGAGATTACAATACTTTTTGTATAACGCGAAACATTTGTTATTACTTCTGTTATAAAATAAATGTTTTAGAGTTTAAAGTATTCTTGAAAAACAATGCAAGAGATGTAGATAAAATTCAACCCGAGTTCATATATCTGAGTGATTTGAAACTATTTTTGGAACAATAGATATCTTTATTATCAGCAAAGCACTTCCATCTCCGAACATAAAATCTTCGTGAAGTGATACTTATTTGTTTCTTCTGATGCATTCCATTATTTTACGCATTCCACTTAATGGCGTGCTTAAGTTATCTCTCCGTGCTGTGCAGTGATACTTTAGATTATGATCGAAACTATGTGCCAGGGCATTTGATTGAAAATAAAAATGTATGGATTTTTTCCTATTTTGTTGGGGAAGGGGTTTGGTTAGTAGGTAACTTGAATGGGGATTTACCAATCTGAAGTCTGCCCTTGCCAGTCTAAAGTTTTCATTTGCCAGTATAAAGTCTTCACTTACAATATGTTGAGTAACGTGATGCTGATTGCATTTTGGTTCATGTTTACTGTCTTTTACGTCAGTGCTTCCTCGATACTCTGGTCTATTATTACTTTTTCATATTACGCAATATAAATAGAGAAAATATTGTTTTCATGAAAATTTCCGAATTCGATATTTTGGTGCCAATATATGTTTTAAGAACTCCTGAACACGTTTCGACTATTTTTGGAGTAATGTCCATCTGTTTGTCTGGCTGTGGCCGATTTCTTGCGTTACACGATAGCAGCTACAAATGTTAATGGATTTTCACGAAACTTTATACTTGACATTGTTACCAAAAATATCTAGAGCTAGATTGAATGTTTTAAAAAGTCGAGTGAAAACTTCGAAATTTTATATTTCGAAACAAAAATTCGAAATTTATTCGAAATTTCATATTATTTTAACATGACAGCATAGTACAAAATGTGGCGGAATCACGTATAAAAGTGTTTATTTATGGCCCAATGATCACGAGACTTAAGGGTGAGCGTCAGTAAATTTTCTGCCCTATCCGCGCTTTGTTAACTTTCACGGCACACATATTTCGCCGAAATTCTGCTCAAACAGTTACGAAATATTTTCTTATAGATAAAATGCTATGTTTAGATTATATTAAAACTAAATTTAATTCCCAATAAAACATAGAATATATGTTTTATTTTAATTTAAATATTTTTGGTGCTGCCATCTGTTGTCGTAATTTAATTCATACCGACTATTTTTATTTTTTTTAATAAACATTTTTAAATGTCTATTCCTTCTAATACGCTATTAAATACAACAACAGATCATATATAATGCCATAATCATGGAAACGTAATTGAACTTGGACTTGAAGACAAAGGAAAACTTGAAGACAAAACTGCAGTCCTCAGTGATGTACATTCAGATCCCTTATCAAATTTATAGAATGTTAAATTACCTTTTCGTGATTGTAGTATTATTATATATGATCTGTTGTTGTTATTTAGCACTGTATTAGAAGGAATAGATATTTAAAAATGTTCATTAAAAAATAAAAATAATCGGTATGAATTTAATTACAACAGATGGCAGCACCAGAAATATTTTGGATTAAAATAAAAAATATATTCTATGTTTTTTGGGGCATTAAATTTAGTTTTAATATAATCTAAGCATTGCATTTTATCTTTCAGAAAATATTTCGCAACTGTTTGAGCAGCATTTCGGCGAAATATGTGTGCCGCGAAACTTAACAAAGCGCGGATAGGGCAGAAAATTTACTGATGCTCACCCTTAATAGTTTCAATCAGTGTTGAGAAAAATAGCCGCGATACGAATTTTTTGCTCGTGACGCGCATAAACCCCCTTGGGGGAAAGTTACCCCCTACCCACTCACCGCGGTGTGCATTGTCAAGTATGGTATCATTCGAAAGATTATTTCAAGCCATTTAAAGCGAAAGATAACACGCTATAGTTGTATTAATTTGGATGCATACGATACCGATTTTTCAAATATTTTCTTGTAAATTTTGAAAATGTATGAGAATGTATGAATGTATGAGAAGGTCGAATTGAGGCACACTTCAGTAAATATTTTTACGTTTTTAGGAAGAAAAATAGTTCAGATGTTGTTGATGATAGTCGTCGCACTACTGACGAGATTTACGAATTCACTAAGGACTCAGATTTGTGTTGTTGACTAATGTGGAGATGTAGCCAGTAGTGTCATCTAGCCAGTTTCCACCGGTTTCCGTAAACAGGTTGTTAAAAATATGAATGTGTTCGAAAACTGCTTGTTATTTGACTGCAATGTATCGTTTGGTCCAAATAAAGTAAAAAAAAATGTTATATACGTTGTTGTTGTTTTTTATCCCACTTGATCGACAGCAACGTCAGATCAAGTTCATGATTCCGTGAGTCTTCAAAAGATGAAGAACTACTCCAGGACTGGAGTACAGCTGACTCCTTTGGCATCCAATACATGTCAAGGCATGGTCAAGAGAGGCCTGGGCCAAATTGCACTTCGGGCAAAGGGGATAAACTTTAGAACCCAACACATGCCGAAGAGCACGAAGATGGTTAAATGGTTATGTGGTTAAATTGTAAAATCAGTCACAACGAATGCGAAAAAGGTCGCTTTCAATTTGGGCGGAAATCTGTTGTTAAAAGATTTGAATGATACTACTAGATATACATCGAATTTTTGTCGGTGGTATGTTCGAGAACTAGTCTAGCATACTAAAACACCGAGTCTGTTTTGATTATGAATTCCTTCTCTAAGAACAGTGTTCTCTACCAAGTGGGTTCTACCCATCGAGATAGTATATGCTGAGGCTCCTCAATATTACTAAGGCTCCTCAATGTAGTAGAGGAACTCTAGTATATACTATCTCGTAGGTTCTAGTGTTTCTTTTAGGACTTTTTGGCCTGGGGGGCGAAAGAAATTTTAGGGGAGAGGGTCAAGTTTTCTATTTGCCTATATAAATATATCTAAATACTGTCGTCACATAAATAGAAACTAGGTTAATATAAAATGTGTTAACCTAGGTATGCTTGAATATATGGTATTCCTAACGTAGGTATATCTAGGTATGTCAACTGGAGGTATGTCTGAAGGAAACACTGGGTTCTACCACAAAAGGGTACATCACCTTAAGCGATAGTGCATACCACCACAAGGACCAAAGAGGTTCTAAAGGAATTAGAAATAGGAACGGGTCGTACCGCGTGGGATTTTAATCCACGCGTCGACTTGCGTGGATCAAAATCCTACAGACCTTGAGTCGAATACTTTCACAATACTTTCACAGTATTTTCTCTTTACATATGCTATGTACTGCAAGGAAAGTAATAAAGGATAAACAAATTTATTATTTTTTAAAAGAAAGTTTGTAATTCAATAAGTGGGTATTTTGCGATTTCATTAGAGCTATGAATGTACACGAAATATACACGGCACATTTTTTCATTTATAAATATACACATGAAATGGCATATAGTGTCCTTTTATTTTGATGGAGCAGTTTTACTGTTACAGTGCCTCTTATTACCATATAAGTCTCATCTTCTTATGCTTGTTATTATAAATGCATGAAAACCATTTTCTTCCTCTGTGTTATTTTAAACAAAGTAGGGTTTTAAATTTTCTCCCTTTCTGAGTTTTAATATTGCTTTTTTCAAATTAAAAGAATTCATCACAAGCATAAAAGAATCTGACGTGGCAGTATAAAACTTTATCTACATACATAAGTTGTTTTATTTTTTTATAATTTATATTCATTGAAATGATGCGCATTTGTTTTATCGCTAAAATAATATACAAAATGAATATTTTATTTACAGTTGTCAAAATTAATTAAAAGCTGTGCTATTTTAAGAAATGTGTATAGTAGCATATACTGTCAAGCAACCTTTTATCTCAAGAGGCGTTATGTAACGCATCAATGAATCATATTATGTTCAAAAATTGTCGAAAATTCGAATTCGAATTTTCGACTCCTTCACGATACCTTCCCAATATATTAAACAATGTATGCAAGAAATAGTAACAAGTGCTTGACTGTTGGAAGTTCTTATTAAGGGGACGGTGGAAGTTGAAATTCTTTTTACTTATTTGTTGACTTAGAAACATGAAAATTTGTATAAATATTTCTCTTAACGTTACAATATAAAATACCATTAAATATTTTTCAATTTTGTCATAATTTTGTATTTTCTTTTTTAAATTTAATTTTTTTTAACAAAACTTTGAAAATCCTCCTTGCGTGCCAATTGTTCACATTTTTGATTAATTCTACATTATGATCACTCAACACATTATGAACAAATTTGGGTATTCATTTTTAAATCACTTTGAAAGTTAATTTAAAAAAAATATTTTTATGCATTGAAACTTAATTTTCATCATTTAATTACGTCCTTATTCACTTTTAATTACCTTAATAGAGTCCCCAATTATAAAATGTATACCCAGTTTCATTAAAATGTATGAAAGGTGTCTTCTTGCCAAATTTCAAGCATCTCAGACAAAAATTAAGACGCAGAGAGCATTTTAAAAATGTGAAACCTTTTAAAATTTCGTTTCGAAAAAATATGCATTCAACCTCTTGCGTACGGGTGGGACAGCGTCAATCTCGAACGAAGAACCTCCCAAAAAGACAGGTATTTTATATACCCTATCCCAAACAGTTCGACCCCCTTTGCAGGCATTGGTGTCCATGGAAATCGCCGACAGAAACATTGCACCTCAGCACGCTGTCCCACCCGTAAGCAAATGTTAAATATTGTTATATATTAAAAACTTTAGTCGATTTATGCTCATTTCAACGTCCACCGTCTCCTTAAATAGAGATTTTACTGACAAATGTAATGTGAATAATTAATATTCTTTAGAGTATAATACAGTTCATAGGAAAGTCCTTAAGAACCCTAATAATTTTGTAAGGAAAGGTAATTGAGTGTACACGTTAGGTCCATCTATAGTAAAACGATTATGTCTGATTGATTAAAAGATATTGCAACGCCTTTAGAGGATATTTAAAGAAGATGTAAAGAACCTTACTGTCCCAACCGAAAATCAAGCACTGGATCTTCGAACTGGCCAATCGACGATCTACCGTTGAGCTACTGGGACGAAACTGCAAACTTTTATTGCCGAAGGGGACTCTGCAAAGGCAAAAATATGAACTCGTCAATAAAGCGAAATAGAAGTAAAATGTAAATTACAAAGTTGGAGCGCATTCTCTAATGAATAAGAATCGACGTTAAATCTGTTACAGAAAGCATTTATTTAGCACAATATGGTTATATGCGATTTGTTGCCATATTCAGAAATGATACATATAAAGCAACATTTATATGCACGGAAATCTAGTGTGGAACCCGTTTGTTTAAACAATAGACATTTTAAGGGTGAGCGTCAGTAAATCTTCTGCCCTATCCCCGTTTTGTTAACTTTCGCGGCAGACATTTTTCGCCGAAATTCTGCTGAAACAGTTGCGAAATATTTTCTGAAAGATAAAATACAATGCTTAGATTATATTAAAACTAAATTTAATACCCAATAAACAAAGAATATATTTTTTATTTTAATCCAAAATATTTTTGGTGCTGCCATCTGTTGTCGTAATTTAATTCATACTGATTATTTTTATTTTTTAATGAACATTTTTAAATATATATTCCTTCTAACAGTATTAAATACAACAACAGTTCATATATAATAATGTCACAATCATGGAAAAGTAATTTCTCAGACAATATATGAACAAAAGAACAGGTAGAAACCTTACATTTAAAACGTAGAAACTACAAAAAAATCTGGTGTGGACAGCACATGACTTTCCCACACACACACACATACACACATACATCACGCTAAAGTGTTTTTTTCGATTGCTAGGAATCCCCAGACATGTAGATTCGTCGAAAACCCGAGTTGCGATTTTCGACATAATTCCAATACTTTCCAATACATTATAATGTATTGTAGGGAAAGTAAAATTTTTTATAAAATTTCTAGTCCTATGTATTGACTAACAATTCGAGTAAAGAAGTAAACATAAATATATAAATATTTAAAGCAAATGAATGCAAAATAGATATTAATATAATAGCGGACCGGAAAGCTTAAAAATATTTTTCTTTCAATCACAAGGCGCATTTCCACGCTTGATGGCACCTCATTTCCATATAGGTCTTGTTTTTCCCTTTATGTGTGTCGTTATACATGCATGAGAACAGTTTTGCTTATCCTCTTCTGTTTCACGCATGGAATTTTTAACTTTTTCTGCAGCTTTCAAAATGCTATTTAAAGTTTGAAAAAAAAATTGCAGACATATATGCTTGATATGCTAATATGTGCAGGGCTACGGATCTAAGATATGCAGTTAAAATCTACATGTTTACATCCGTATTTTTTAAAACTTTGTGATAGTGCATCTAGCAAATAAATGAAAATATTTATTATTTTTAGTAAGAAGTGTTAAATGAGAAAATTATTTTCATGCAACGTAAAATCATTGAAATAGAAAATTTTATATAAAATTGTTATCGGGTGATTTTCTCTAAATTCTCTGATACATATTTTGGACAAAAAAAATACCGGTGTTGGCTCCAGTCCGATGTAGCCGAAATGGTTTTATGGGAATAACATTTTATAAAATAAAATTTGACTTTTGTAATAACGAAAACAAAATTTTATAGCTATCGCTATTAGTTAAGATAAGCCTTACAAATTTCGAAAACGTAAAATTTTCATACTTCTTCAACTTGACAAGACGATTACTCGAAAACTATAAGAGTTATTTAATATATATATATATTTATAAGCTAAATTTTCTTCTAAATAATTTTGTCACTTACTATTTCTATCTATCTTTTATGGTTTCAAAGATAATCCAACTGAATGTATGGGGGTTAAGGAAAAAAAAAACTCGTTAGGACAGACACTTTTAAAAATTTTTTCTCGAAATATAGAGCTCGATCCAAAATCCAATTATATACACTTGTAGTGCTACAAGTTCTTGAATATTGTTTAATGGTGAACGTCAGTAAATCTGCCCTATCCGCGCTTTGTTAACTTTCGCAGAACACATTTTTCGCCGAAATTCTGCTCAAACAGTTGCGAAATATTTTCTGAAAAATAAATTGCAATGCTTAGATTGTATTAAAAAAATATAGAATATATTTTTTATTGTAATCCAAAATATTTTTGGTTCTGCCATCTGTTCTCGTAATTTAATTCATACCGACTATTTTTATTTTTTAATGAACATTTTTAAATGCTAATTCCTTCTAATACAGTATTAAATACAACAACAGATCATATATAATAATGCCATAATCACGGAAAGGTAATTTCTCTTTCTATAAATTTGATAAGGGTATCTGAATGTACATCACTGAGGACTGCAGCCTTGTCTTCAAGTTCCTTTGTCTTCAAGTCCAAGTTCAATTACCTTTTCGTGATTGTGGCATTATTATATATGATCTGTTGTATTTAATACCGTATAAGAAGGAATAGACATTTAAAAATGTTCATTAAAAATAAAAATAGTCGGTATGAATTAAGTTACGACAACAGATAGCAGTACCAAAAATACTTTGATTTGCAATAAAAAAAATATTCTATATTGAGTTTTAAATTTAGTTTTAATATAATCTAAGCGTTGCATTTCATTTTTCAGAAAATATTTCGCAACTGTTTGAGCAGAGTTTCTACGAAAAACGTGTTCAGCGAAAGTTAACAAAGCGCGGATAGGGCAGAAGATTTACAGACGCTCACCCTTAAAGCTATCTTTTTTAGTTTTTGAGATATAAGTATTACAAACTTGTAAAACAGAAAATTTTCAACCTTCTTCAATTTGACAAGACGGTTACTCGAAAAATGTAAATGCTTTATCTTAAAATATAGTATTAAAATACAGATTTCAATACTATATTTTCTAGTACACATTTTTGTTGTTTACTATATTTATCTTTTATAGTTTACTATATATTTCGAGTGAAAGTTAGAAAAACGAAAAAGCAATCGCTTGAAGAGCTGCTTTTTAAACTTTTTCAATAATAAAAAGCTCAAAATATTTAAATATTGAAATTATTTTCATATACCTGTATTAATAATCTGGACCCTATTTCCGACAAAACAAGAAAAATGCTTTACATTTTTATCTATTAGGTTCGCGGATATAAGCGTCCAAATTGTTTACATTTTTAGTAACTCTCCATTTTTCTGCCAAGGAAACACCAATCAGATGCTGTTCACATGAAAATCAGCAGTGACTCCAATTCAATGGAGCCAAAATAGTTTTGGGTGAATAACATATTTCTTTGTGGGTGGTTTTTCTCTTTATTCGACATTTTCAAAACAATTCAAAATATTGAAATATCAAAATTATGAACAGTTTTTTAAAATATTAAAATTTCGAAATTATAACTATTATATTTCTAACCACTGTAGAACTCGATCTAAATAATTAAACATCTTTAGAAGTTATCTTTACTTTCTAATTTCTTTGAAACCGAACATAATATCTTGTGCCGTACCCCAGTATTTCAACATTGAGCTGTAACACTCGCGAAAGGGTTAAGTATTGCAGCTTTCCCTCTCATTGGGGAATTTTATTTATTATTAGCCAAAATATATTAAAATATAGAAATTATAACCACTATAGACCAAAACTAAGAATTTGATCCTAAATCAAATTATGCATTTTTGTATGGCTTGCAAAAGGATACAATTTCTGATTTACTATTCACAGTTACGAGTTATAAACACGAGTTATACTTTTAGTTTACGAGATATAAACATTATAAATTTGAAAAACAGAAACTTTTCAATCTTCTTCAAATTGACTCCTCAAAAACTATAAGAGTTTTGTAAAAAAATATCTGATGTGGGCAGCACATGACTACGGCACAATGTTTTTAACATTGAAAAGTACACTGACATTTGTACTTTTCTGGATGATAACATGTAAACTTATTTTGAAGACCCCAATTAACTTGTAACTTATTTCTTGCGTGTCCTGACGAAGGTTGTTTTTGCCTTCAAAACCGGTCGGTACTTTTTATTTTTTATTACATGCTCTTTTTAATGAAGTTATTTGAATTTTATGCTTTAACAGCAATTTGAACTTACGTAATGTATCTGGCGGATTTCGTCCACCTCGTGATGTTGCTGAGTTAATTCCTTGAATTTAAAAATAATATCCGCTAAGGGCGCTGCAATCCCTTATATTCTATCGGGCAGGGTCACTTTACTACAGATAGACTTAACTTGTATACTAAGCCATTTCCTTACTTATTATTGTGAGAACAGGAAACATTTGTGCAGTTTCAATATTACGAAGATTTATGAACTGTACTGTGAAACAAAGCGCAGACTCGTAGGTGCTAGTTTACGAATGTCTTGGTACGGGATGTCATGCCTGCAATAAATTAAGTGCACATAAATTGCAGCTGTGGTTGGGTCAGAAATCTCCTTGGGGGCCAAGGTTTAAACCCTGCAGATTGGTTAATAAGGTGGCCAATGAAGAAGTGTTGTTGCATCGCCTTGAGGATCACCAATAAAAGATAGGAAGGGAGTATCTGGACCTCAGGCGAAATGATGTGGCAACAAGGAGAGAAAGTTCAATATATATTCAGTCAATTCAGAATGACCGCCTAAGTGTGTTGTGCTTTACAAAAATATATATGCAAGCAATGGCCGTCCAGTAGCGGTGACATTCGACAATGAGAGTCCTAGATTATGTATCCAAAATGTTCAAGAAAGTGATTTATAGAATTGAAGACTGTCTAAGGGTGTGCTGTTAAATATAATTGGAGGCAATGGCCATCCATGAGTGTGCTTTCAAAGTCAATTGGAGGCTAGGCATGTCCAAGACGACAAACAGAGGTATGTGCAAATCTGCATTTATAAAAAAAGGTCTATTATACATAATTTGGGCATTATATGAAAATCCTGGTCTCATACGTGCAGTCTCTCCTCCTTAAGAGTGTTGAAGACCCAAGCCGTCCGACTCATCCAAGGACTTGAGCAACCAAAAGGACGCCCGGGAAACTCCTTAAGAGTGTATATAAAATTAAGAGTGTATATAAAATACTCCTTAAGAGTATATATAAAATAAATGTAAGTTTAATCAAAATAATAATATGTGTAATAAATAATGTTTAGTTTAAAATTAAACTTGTGGAATTCAATTTGTAGTATGGTAATTAATAATTACAGTTTAGGAATTCACATAAAGAAATAATGGTGTGTTATTGCGGCTACGAGGCAAATATATTAATATGCGATTCACGATCGCTTATTCAATTAAGAATGATTTATTCAATCCAAAGATATATTATATTTATAAAGGAGAAATAAACTCCAATGTTCAGTTTTTGTACACCACAGTTATAGTGCTAAAGTACTTTAATATGAGTCCTGCATATTGATCAAGAATTCACTCGTCATAGGGTACAATAAGAATATTCTAAATAGTTTATAAAGCGAACTGGAAAATACTGTATCAGCTTCTGACCCATACAAGAACATTACGGAAACTTGATCACAAATGCACATTCCTGCACCTGACACTCAGAGATAAAACACATTTTCCATTCATTCTCACTGCATACAATATTTCCTTCCATGACGCATATGGCTTAATAAATGGCACACATTTTTCTTATAGCTTCTGTTAAAAATACATAAATGTCATTTTCATGCTTTTACGATTTTTATTTTTGTCCAAAGAACATTCGAAATTTCGTCTGTTCTCGAATTTTCCCTCTTTTAAATCACCGCACATACGGGTCCCGAAGAATAGATCCGCATTCACCGAAATGGCCCCGTCTTTTAGGTTTATGGTGTGTGCTGCAATATACTTTCATTGGTCAAAAATATTTCATATTTCATTCCATTCTAAAAATGTCCTTACAAGATAAATGAAGAGCATATTTTTGCACAAAAGCAAACAGTTACTTTTCTATGCAGATTGTTTTATAACATTTGAAAGCTGCTTTATCCTGTTCCAACATCTTACATGGAAAAACATGTTTGTCTGTTTCTGTGTGTGTGTCTGTGTGTTTGTGCCTTTGACGTTTGTAACTGAAAATCGAAGAGTTAGACAGCTGTGAAATTCGCTACAGAGTTGCTTCGTAATGTGTACCTCGGCGAGATATTTTTAACATTTGAATTATTTTTGATTTTGAAGCACGCTTTTGGGCAAATTCAGCATAAATCGGTTTTTTAGCGATAGAAAATTTTATCACAGAGGTTCTATTTTGGCATCATCGGAGAGATCGAGGATGAAACGAATCCGTAGGATAATTCCTTCACATTTATTTTTATTTAAATACATTGAATTGAAATATGTATATTTTAGGTTATTTGATTTTTATTTAGCCGCATCCAAAAATATGAAGATTAGCATAATTCAAATTTAGTTTGGCGAAAATATGGGTGTGTGTATGTATATCTTCGCATGTATATTTTCTGATTTTCTGTTCATTATTAACGCAAGGCATAAAAACAAAAATTTCGATACTGTTTTTTTCTCTGGTTTATTGAGAGTTGTTATGGTGAGAAATGGATGTTTGTGCTCATGCGTGGCAAATAGTGGCATGTTACCACACATACGTTGAAACAAAACGGAAAATTATTACAGTTCAAAAATGGCAATTTGGAAATTGAGTGGTTTTATTTGTAGCTATATTTTCTACGTAGCGGGCGTTTACATAACACCCGGGCAACGTAGTGTACATTTTATAGTTATAAACAATGCATTTGAATTTAGTGAATTTATTGTTGATTACTGTGATATATATAGGGTAAGTAAAACCTGAGATTATTCCTGTTGATACTAACATATGATTATAAATGACATTTAATTTATAACCATGTTCTGTAATTGATATAAACATTTATGGTTACAAAAATTTACTGGGGTGTGGCTAAACTTGACTTTTTTTTATACCTGAATTCATTTTTACTTTCTGATATGTAGTATTGAGAAAGTATTGTTTTCCTGGAAATTTTCGATTTCGGGATTTTGACGCCAATATATGATTTTGCGATTGTACATTGTCAAGTATGGTATCAATCGCTAGATCTTGTCAAATCCTTTAAAGTGAATGGTAACACGTTGCAATCATTGGTTTATACGAATGATAACACATAAGATCTGGAAATCGAAAATTTTTGCGAAAACAATACACTCTCTATAATACGTATAAGAAAGTAATAAAATATGAAATTCCTATTGATACCAACATACAGTTATAAATCACATTAATTTTATAACTGTGTAAGCTATTTTATTTTCTCCTAAAGTAAGAATATAGTAGAACGCGGTTAATTTGAAGTTTATATTCGAAATACTGCATAATTCATGAATTACTGAGGGAATGATTACACAGCATAAATTGGTAAAGGTAGGAACTTGAAACTTTGCATACGTGTGATAATTGACATGTAAGTAATGAGAGAAATATGAAATCTTGGAATTCTGCTTGAAACAAATTTATAAATCGTGAGGTTTTGCGCTCTAGCATTCTTTCAGCCATGGAGTTAGAAAGAAGGAGATAAAACTCTATGGATGGCATGCTTGAAAATGCCGTAATGCTTTAAAAATTATATCTAGGTGTCGCTAGTGTTAGTAAAGAAGCTGCTATTGTTAGTTGACTCAACAGAAAGGTGTAGTATTTAGTGTATGTATTACTTTCCTTATATACATATTGTATAAGGAAAGTATTGTGACGGGGTCGAAAATTCGAGTTCGAGTTTTTCACGGGAGAGCACGTTTCAAGCATCCCTGATCGCGAATCAAACATTTTTGAGGTGATGTCTGTGTGTGTGTGTGTCTGAAAGTATGTGTGTGTGCGTGTGTGTCAGTGAGCCTGTGGAGATGATATCTCCCGAACGAATGGAGCTATTCGAATTAAATTTGGTACAAAAATCGCAATCCGTGCATACTGGAAGCCTATTGTTTTAAAACACAATCAAATGTTCAGAACTCCCCTAAATTTTCGAGTGAAATTTTGAAAAAATCATCAAAAAATCAAAGGCTTTAATAAAGTTACGCAAATAGACATTTCTTATGTAATTTTTCCTTATAAAACGATTGACATAAACTTTAGAACGCTAGCAGGAACCGTTCTCGAAATATTGCACATTTTTCAAATAAATTTATCAAAAAATTCCATAAATTAAAAAAAAAATAATAATAACTGTTAAGAAACATGTTCACTTTTCATATATAATACCATGCGATAAATTGGGTGGCATCATTCTCGGGGATCTTGCTCTTTCCATTCATGAAAAAAGATACTTTGAATAATACATTTGTATTTGAACGCCAATAGTCATTTATCTGCTATAAGAATAACTTATTTCTCCGTCCATAACGCTTGGCGAGATTTTAGCGACGAATTTAGTGGAATGTCGCCAATTTGGCGACATTTTTTAATGTTGCCAAATTAACGAAAATCTCGCCAAATGGATAAAAATGACGCTAAATCAATAAAAATGGCGACTAATTGAAGAAAATTCAATATCTTGGAAAGAATATAAGTATCTACTATAAGAATAACTTTTTTTAACTGTTAAAGTAGTAAATTCATTGCATTATATAAGGAAAGCCATGTGCTGCCCACATCAGATTTTTTTGATTATTTTTAAATTGAGGCTTTTCTAATTATGAGTATAATTAACCAATATTTTTTCAGTTGTAGGATAGAGTGTAGAATATAGGGAGATGAAAATAAGTTGAAAGGTAAAATAATTTTGAATATGTAGGAATATTCTTTATTGTTTCAGTTCTATTTTGCATTGCGTTAATAATTTAGTTTTACAAAATTGACAGTTTAAATAAATACTTTGTGCTTTTTGCCATAGAAATGCATATATTGCAGGACTACTTATCTTACCGCAGCGCCACCTGAATTATTGTCTCGAACTATATTGGCGTTTTCTTAATATGAAGTTCTATCTCCTTACTTTTACTTTCATGCTTTCAGCTATAGCTCAAAAACGGCTAGACAGACACAATTTGTGTTTATACCATCATGTTCAGAAAAAAAATATATCCTAAATTTTCTTAATTATTTCTATTCATATACAATCAACCATCTTGAGAGATTTTAATTTATAGTTACAGTAGACGATTTTGATGTTAATAATATCTATGGTTCTCTGGACATCTCTGGCTGAAATGTGAGCGTTACGAAAAAGTGAACACTTTGAACCATGGAGTTAGAAAAAAAGAGGTAAAACTCCTATGGATGAAATAATGCTTTGAGAATTATATCTAGGTGTCGCTAGTGTTAGTAAAGCAGCTGTTATTGTTAGTTGACACAATTGTTAGTGAAATAATTTGATATTGTTACGACGTATCCTAAGGAATCGTATTTGTGCTCTCAGGACATAAGAATGAGTCCAAACATTTTGGACAACTAACGCGTTTATTCACAAGCACAACATAAACAGGAATAATATACAGTAAAACAAGACTTAAATGCTTCACTAATTTCACAATATAACTGATACTATTATCAAAATATAGGTAAAAGTAATTTCATAAAACAACTGCTACTATTCTCAAAATATTGCCGAAAGTCACAGTTTAATGTAGCTCGTATCTCGTCAACTGATCTCCGACAAGGTGATGACTCTTTTTATAGTACGTCAAGAAGCTTCTGGAATTCTCGCATATCTCATAGAATACTCGTCATTTCGTAGTCTTTCTCGAACCTTCGAGAAGTCGTCAAATGTCGCCAAATATCGCCAAATTGGCGATAAACGGACAAATCTGGCAACCCTCCTCCTAACTTCAGCTTCTGGAAACCCTAGGCTCACGCCATGGGAAAAGAAGCGTGCACAGGTGTTTTCTCCGTCTGCTCTTCGAAAGAGATGAAAGGAGAAAAGAGATTCTGAAGCGTTTTACAAGTTCGCAGCAATGTGACATATGGTCGTGGTATTCTACTGCAATCGAAGGTATAACTAAAATTGTTATCTATAAACAGATTGCGACTAATTTATAGCCCTTTGAAAGCCCTATCAGGATATATAACTGCATATTGGATCAGGTTCTTAGTTTTCAAAATATAATGGTTATAATTTCTATTTAATATTTTGAACTGTTTTGAATGTGTCTAAAGAAGACAATCCACCCACAGAGAAAGATGTTATAAAGGCAAAATCATTTCAACTCCATCGGACTGGAGCCAATGCGGATATTTTTTAGTTACTTTATGTTGAAGCGCCATTTTGAGCGATATTCACAGAAATCGGTTTCTTAGCGAGAGAAAATATTATCTCAGAGTTTCTATCTTGGCATCACCGAAAAGCTCGAAGAACGTTTTCTCTAAAGAACTGCAGGACAATCTCTTTATATCTATTCATCATATTTTAATACATCGAAATATTCATTTTTTGAGTTGTCTTACTCTTATTTCGTCCCATCCGAAAATGGAAGATTAACACAATTCTACACTTTTACAAATATATGGGCGTATATCTTCGCATTCCAGTAAAACAAATAATAATAATAATTATCATATAAATTACTTTATTAATTATTATTTTATTACTATTTTAATTATTATATTATTTAATTTTCTGTAAATTTTCATGTAACCGCATAAAAACAGAAATTTTTAGGTTCCGCTGGTGAAGGGTTTCAATTTTCTCCCGTTCTTCGCCGCTATACAATGGGCTGGGCGTTGCTGTGAGGATAAATCGCGACTACGCATGCGTTGAAACTAAATGATTCGTATTGAAACGAAATGAGGAAATGGCAAAATAAGCGATTTGGAAATGATGTGGTGGTGTCTGTACTTGTATTATTTAAGAAGCATGTGCTCATTTAGGGCTTGGTCAACGCCGAGGAATTTGATTTAGTATTTCATATATTGTTATGTCTACTTGTATCAGAAAGGAGAAACTATATACTATTTTATGATTTTTCATAAATTATTTTTTTAAAAATCGTCTGGAGTTTTTTCTTACAATTTTTTTAAACATTTCTATTTTTAAGTTGACAACAGCCTAGTTATGCTTAGTGAGTTTAAGTTAGCACAGGTTACGATGAATTTTGAATAATGATTTGTGTTAATAAATACCACTTTAATATCAATAACTTTTATATTCATAGCGTAATTCAAATTATCAATTTCCTGCATAATACAACAACCACTGTTACATGAATAATAAGGTTTCTTGACAGAAAATTATAGTATATAAATTAGAAAGAAACTTGCTGCCCCCAACCGGGAATCTAGTCACGGATCTTCGTACTGGCAAGCCAACGCTCTACCGCTGAGCTACTGAAACGGAGATGCAAGTTCCTTATCGTCGAAATGTACTCTGCATTCTCCACCCTCTAATGTTAGATTGGCGTGCAACTGACAATCTGACTGACCATCTACTGCTATTCCCCCCCCTCCCAGGTTAGCCGTCTTCTGGTATTTTTATCCACAAGGTTAACTTTCTGAGTGGTCTTAGATTTTCCGATTTAAAATCGGCGCTCAATATCCGTGAGTCTACTGAATCCGTGCTGGTCGTACTAAGGTCACTTTCAGACACCGACATCGTCAACCCATGGCTCTTCATCCTGGCCAGCCGACGTTCAACCGTTGAGCTACTGGGATGGAACAGCAAGTTCTTATCCTCGAAGTAGACTCTGAAAAATCTTTAACTAATTCGTATTCTAATTATGAGAATTGTAAAATGTTCTATCTAATATTAGTTAAAAATTGCATAGCGGTAGGCGTATTCGTTCTTTAGTTATACTGTCCACTCTGCACAGCCGTACAGGGGTTGGACGAAATAATTCGAACACCAATAAAATATCACGATTTTATTACTAACTAGCAGCATGCCCGTTCTTCGTACGGAGTATATAACATAAATAAACTTAAAATTCACAATCATGTGCAAATTCCTATAGTATTCTAAATGACATGCTTAATCAAAATATTCTGTTAAAATATTTAATACAATGCTCCTAAAAAGAAACCTCAGGATCTCTGTTCTCACTATACAAAATTATCTTCACGGGTAGATCTGAAGAATAAAATATCCTGGCCTTTTTTGCAAGCAAATTTATAAGAAGTATGGAATTGAATCAATATATGCAAAATAATAGCGTATTGTATGGGACCCGTACTACTTATATACGCGAATATTAGAAGATATAACCTGTATTATGACATTACATGTATACATTGAAAATATCAATAAATCCGTAATCTTTAAACCAGTAGGCAGTAATTAATTCCAATATGTGCCCAAATGAAAGTACTAAAATTATATGGAAAGATAAACCCGTACTACTTATAATGTCATGGATTAGAAGATATGTCCTAGTGTTAGTAAAAGATTACCCGTATTATAATATTTAGTTTGAAAAATTTTTGCCAATATATAACAGATTACTTAATAAATTAAAAATATCAATAATCCGCGTGATCTTCATACCGGAAGGCTTGATTCCAATATATGCCAATATACATGTACTACTTATATTCTCTTACATTAGAAGATATACCCGTGCATTTGTAGAAGATTACTCGTGCAACGTACAATATATGAGTTTCAACCATTTTTGCCGCAATAAAACAATGCCATAAGAAATTGAAAATATCAATAAACTCTGAATCAATAATCCCCGAAAACATCAATAATAATAATGTTTAAACATGAAGATCATAATTGATATTATCCAGTCAAAAATCCGATGGCAATGAAATTTATTTTATATATATATCTTCATCATTAAAATCGGAAAAGATTTAACAAAAATCTTCTTCCTCATAAACACGTTAAATTTAAATCCGTTGTTAAGCGACATGTTATGATTTGCTTCAAATAAATTGGTGGTCAAAATATCGTCTGAATATCTCTAATGAAGGTTTGACGACATTTAAAAAAATCGCCAAATTTATCGCCAAGTGGGACTGTAGAACTGACAGTCCCATTTGGCGATAAATTGACGAACCATCATCAAAATATTATCCCCTAAAAAAACACAATTTCGTTTATTTAGGGCAATTTATCAATTTCAAAATATTTTTATGGATTTAAAAATATTTTTATCAATTTGGTGACATTTTAAAAATTCGCTAAATGGGTTACTAAGTAGGGCGGTTGGACTGACAGACAAATGGTAACGAAACACCGTTTCAGTACTTTCTTTTAACAAAACAAATTTAATTTCATTGATTTGCGTCACTTTTATTAATTTGGAGACATTTCCACTAATTTGGTAAAGTTTAAGAAAAGTTACCAAGTTAGCGCTATCCAGCCAAATTCGTAACTCTAAATTCGCAGATCTGAATAAAATATCGTGATCCAGTTTGTATATACTAAATGAAAACACTAAAATATTATTAGAATATATACCCATTCTACTCTTTTTCTGTTTAAACAATAGGATAAATGAATTTATTGGGTAAACAGAATATAAGTTTATTAGCTAAACACAATATATAAGCTTAAAACCTCTTTGCTAAAATACATGAAAGTGATGTATGCAGTTCGCAATTAATATAATAAAAAAAAAAATCATACCGTTCATTAATAAGATATATTTTAATATCCATTTATTTATTATTCAAATCGAAAAAATAATAATTATTAACAAACACATTTAATTCCATTCCTTCGTCGAGCAACATGATATAAGATAGAATCTTCCTCATAAAATGCGAAATTAAATAGCCATTTTAATTTCTTTATACTTCTAATCGTTGAGTAAAAGATTGTGAAATATAAAACATGGAGGTAGATTTTTCCATTTAAATTCATGTTTCATACAATTCATGCTTTCAGATAGTGACTATTTAATGCAAAAATCCTGCATCAAACTCAAAAATAAAGTTTTAATTCCCTTTGACGTTTTAAACAAACGATTTTTATCCTTTCCGTTTGGATAAACCACGGAGTTGGAGAGTAGAACTCCTATAAAAAAAGTTCCGTTTTTCAATAATATCTCGACAACCCCTGGTCTTAGAAACTCGAAACTTGGGCAAAATTTATGGGGGGCTATTTCAAGGCCACCCACAAAATTTCATTAAATTCGGTTCAGCCGTTCTCTCGTGATGATGAGACAAACGAAAGTTTCGTTTTTTACTAATATCTCGAGAACCACTGGTCGTAGAAATTCCAACCATAGACTAAATTTTAAGTGGGGCTATTTCTAGGCTAATCACAAAATTTCATCAAATTCGGTTCAGCCATTCTCCCGTGATGACGGGACAAACAAACAAACAGACAGACAGACAGACAGACAGACAGACAGATTTTCATTTTTATTTATATAGATAAAGGGTAGAGTTCCTCTTCGTACGTAATACAGCTGAAATACGTCGAGGAATGCTCATATATGTAAATCTCGAATAACATGGATGTCAATGTTGTACCACTCTTCAATTAATACGGAGGCTAATTCCTTGGCAGACGCAGATGGCGGGAATTTGCTCCTAACCTTCTTTTCAAAGATACCCCTCACAGGCTCAATAATATTTAGATTTGGAGATTGGGGTGGCCAGGTTAGAAGCTCTACTTCACTATCATGCTCCATGAACCAAGATTGGAAGCATGAAAGAGTGTGGATGGGAGGATGTCATGTTGCAAAATTGTATCATCTTGTGGGAGCAAAGACTGAACTATAAAGTTCATCGTTTTGAATCTGCAGATACTTATTAGCTGTAACCTTACCTTCGAGAACAACTATTGATCCCAATGATTCCCATGATATGGCTCCCCAAATCATACAGAAACCTCCGCTATGCTTGGCAGTGGACTTCAGGCGGTCAACGTCATATGCTTCACTTTATGATCGCCAAACCTGACGTTGGAACACAACGTTGGATACACAACCTGACGTTGAAAATACAACCTGACGTTGGACGCACAACTTGACGTTGAAAATACAACCTGACGTTGGACACACAATCTGACGTTGGAAACACTGTGAAACTTGACTCATCAGAGAATATCACACATTACCATGCTTCCAATGTCCATGTTCCGCGAGCATTGCACCACTGAATTCGGCGTTGAACATTCTGTGGTGATACGAAAGGTTTGGATATTGCAGCCCTCCCATGAACATTATCTTGCTGTAGTGCACGGCTAATGCTTTTCATTGAAACGGATTCCGTTAAATTTGCATTTAATTCTGAAGCAATTTGTGTTGCTGTTGTTTTGTGTTTTCGTTTCACATTTCGATGGAGTGTTCTTCTATCCATGGCGTTAGGTTTCAGATTTCGACAACAGCTGCTTCTGTCTGCATCTGTTTTGCTGGTCTTTGTGTACTGAGAGGTTATCAAGGATACCATAGACCTCGATACTCCCATGAATTGAGCAACTCGAGTCACGGACGCTTCAAATAAGCACGCACTAATAGTCATGCCTCTTTGGAACTCAGTTAGGTCTGACAAGTGGCGTCCTAAATATCAAACAACATATGCTTAGACAATTTCAACTATCTTTATCGACTATAATATAAGCTACGTAACTGGTAGCAAAAGCGGACATTCCCTCTTAATATACATACTTATGTCATGATTACTTTAATTTTTTTTTTATAAAACTGGTGGTGCTCGAATTACTTTGTCCAACCCCTTTATACAGATATACATACATTCAAACATGTTTCGGAAAATATGGGACATGTGGTTAGCAGATCTTAAAATTTGTTTTAGGTTAAAATCTCAAGTTTAAAAATTTTCGGAAAAGCCCTACTTTTTCTATACCAAAGTGACAGAAAGTAAAAATTCTAATCTTATTAATCTTCATTTTACTTGACTTAAAAATCTATCATTAATACAGGATAAGTGTTTAACAGCACGTGATTTATAACCATCCCGAATCAACATGATTTAGATCGCATCTTCTATAGTAAACTGAATTCGCATAATCGTCATTCAAATTTTTTAAACCAACTTTTGAATTAACAGCAACGTTCTTTATAATTGTCGTCAATGGGAAGCATATATTCGACGTTGATGAAGTCGTGTTCTCAAGAGTAGATTTACTTGCAAGTAAGTTTTCAGAACTCTCCAATTCGGGAGCAAGTCGCGGTGCGCCCAGCTCAAAGAGTTTGCGATAATTGATTTCCGAAACAAGTTTTGGATAATCATCCAGCCACACAATAACCGCAACATCCTCAGGGGAAAAGGATTTTAGGTTCAAATCTATTTGCAACCTCCCCAGTTCAGAAATGCACATTTCCACGTCATCAATCGATCTGGCACTTTCGTTGGAGGAAACATATTTTGCACTTTGTTCAGACTCTTCGTTTGTTGTCTTTTTTGGATCTGCATCTAAAGATTCGGCATTTTCTTTCCCCCTTCCTTGGAGTATATCATGTTCTGGTACAGATGTAGATGCTTTAAACTTATTTGAATCTGGGATGTTATGGCCAAAATCTTGAAGATGTCCTGTAGTATTGGAATGCTTTGTTTTGAGTTTACCAGATTCCGTTTTCTTTTGAGTGTAAGTACTTTTCTTGAAATGTCTTTTCGGTTTGTCTTTAGATTTAGGATCATCCTTTTTATAGTTCTCACTCATATTGTTTCTCAGAGGTCTTTTCAGTATTCGAATTGGATATCTTTTGCTTTCTTCAGCACCTAGATTCAGCAATTCATTGGTATTAACTTTATTTGATATGGGGCAGTTTACTTCATGAAGCCACTTTAACACTATTATGTCTTTTGGATGTCTTTTTGGTTTGACAAAACTTTTCATGTCTGGTTGAATCTGCTTAAAACTATTTTTATAAGATTCCCTGCTATTTTCTAACAGAGTATTTTCATTTATGTCGTTCTTTTTCCTTGCTTCTTGTAGGCCTTCCGATACTTTTTGAACTTTTGAGGTAAACGGTTTTGCTTTCTTTTGTGTTGTTTTAGAGCTTCCGATGTTCCAGACATTTTTAGCACGGTAATATTTAGAATGGTTCTTTGTTTTTTTCTGATAATTGCTGCGAGTTTTTACCTGATGTGCCTTTTTAGGTTCATTTCTGCCGGCTTTTCTAAGGGTTTTCTTCTCTGTTGTCTCAGTTCTGATCTTAAGAGCTTCGGCTGAAGCATTTAATTGTGAATTCGGAGGTTGTTTAAGAGAATCCAGAGATATTTGGTTCGGGGGTGGGATGTCATAAGTAAGTTTTGTGTCTTTCAGTTCCGCTTTTGTTGTGGAAAACTCTTCATAAGACACTTTTGGAACATATGCTTCATGATATTTACCACTTCGCTGCACATTAGGTAATGATAAGTTTTCCCTCCCTTTTCTATTTAATTTGGGTTGAGCATTCCAAAATGTAGTGTGACGTTTCAAAGTAGCTGCACGAATGCGATTAACATGATCCGATAGAGAATTGTCTAGTCGGTTTAATAATCTGAAATTTAAATTATCGATAACTTCTTCTTCGGCCATTTTGCTTTTATAAAATCAAATTAAATTTAAACATGCCTTTAACTATTTCAGTTTCAGAAATAAAAACACTTTAAATTATTACAACATTTTTCAAAAATCCAACGCAGCATTCGTAAAGAAGTTAAAACTATTATCATACCACCTTTCCAAAATAAATTTCAGTAAATCTGATTAAAACTATTCATCATCTATCTGCTTGCATGAATTTGAAAATACTGAAAAATAAATATAGCTTCCAATTTCAAACATATATTTATTGCCACTTGATTCAAATTTCATCTGTATAATCATTTGTACCAAGGAGAAACTTGGAGGTGCATACTTCGCGCTAAGATAACTCCATAGTAAGTACAGGGAACAATATGAACAGGACATGGAGGTAAAGGGAGGTTTCTCTAACTCCATGGTACAGGAAAAAATTGACAATAAAAGTAGGGGAAAATTTGGACCACCGCTGAGCAACGCATTCCATTTAGTTAACGTTATTTATAGTTCAAAAGTAAATTTTGCTGTATAAAAGTGATGACTTAAGTAATACTATTTGACTGTCCAATTTTACTTTCTTGCTTGGAGTTCCCTATACCTATTACCAATACTAGGCACAACATATTCCATAATACTATTATTAGACACAATTGCACAAAGAACTTTTCTATTTATACATTTGTTGATCTCCTTAATACATCACAAAATATAAAACTGCTGCTTGTGTGAACAACACTTTTAGTACATCCTTAAAGGAAGCCTACATATACAAATTGCTTGACAACAATTGTTTCGAGGGAGTTTGGAGCTTATCAAGTCAAAACAGCGTCCTTTCTTAACAAACGCCAAGCGAGAACTGTGAAGTAAACCTGTGTTTGTTAAGTAAAGACACTGTTTTGTTCGGGTTTGTTGGTTCTGTTGCACTGACGAAGGGGATTCAACGTTTCTCCAAAACAGCTAAATGCTGCATTATCATTTTATTTGTGCTAAAGTTTTCCATAAACCCTTATACCTCACTAACAGCTGTCTAATGCAACGGACAGTTTAGACGTCAAGAAATCCTTTTTTTTTTCACGTATAGCGATGTTTTTTTATTTGCAAATTCTCGGGTAATTTTGAAACGGATTCACTATCCTCAGTTTCATCCGGGTTTGATTTCATTTCGAACTTTTCAGTTGATGGGAAATAATATTGTGCAGAAAGAAGTCAATGATAAATGTTAAGAATTTTGTTGCTTTTTTTTACTCACTAGCTGGTAAATAATCTTGCTGCGCCAATCGGAAATTGAGCCACGGATCTTCGTATTGGCCAGTCAACGCTCTACTCTTGAGCTATTGGGACAGAATTGTAAGCTTTCCGAAGTGAACTCTGCATTCTCCACCTTCGAATGTCAGATTGGCGTGAGACTGACAATCTGACTGATCACTTTTTGCTATTTTTCTCCTTCCAGGTTAGCTTATTGCGTGGTCATTTTCCTGCCGATTTGAAATCAGCGTTCAGTATTCTGTAGTCCTTAGAATCCTTGCTAGGCGTACGACGGAGATAACAAAATATAGAAATACTAAAATGAAAAAGATCAAATTATTTGAGTGGGGAATAAAAAAACAGGGCATACTAAAGCTAAGTGAAAAATACCAAATGTGCAATACGAATAGAGATCTAAAATTGCACGTTGCACCCTTACTCTTTAGATTTCCCTTTGTGCAATAAGGAAATCCATAATAATTTATGGAGTGAACTTGCTCATATTGAATCAACTTTTAACCTAAAAAGAGCATAACCAAAACTTGACCAGAAATACATATTTCTGCGTCTGGTAGTAAGAGATAGAACAAATTTTTCATATATTCTTACGATACAATACTTCTTTCCATAACTTATACGACTTAATGGACACACATTGCTCATGCCCTCCGTTAAAAATACATAAATGTCATTTTCATGTTTTTATGATTTTTACTTCGGGAAAGAAAAAGAATTTAGAATTTCGCCTGATCTCGAATTTTTCCTCCTTCAAATCACCGTCTATACAGGGTCCCAAAGAATACACTCGCATTTACCGAAAGGGTTATGTCTTTATGGCGTGTGGTGTAATGTTTTTATGTCGCTCAAAAATGTTCCATATTTCGTGCTATTCTTCAACGATTTTTTTTAAAAAATAAATGAAGAGCGTACTTTTGAACAAAAACATGTGCTTCCGTTTTCAAGCAAATGATTTTATAATATTTGAGAGCTTTTTTATTCTTTTAGAAAGTAATAATACAGCACATTGTTAATTTGATGTTGGATTCATTCGAAATATTAGATAATTATATTTTTAATACGTTTTATTCTTTACTAGCAGTGAATACCCATCATCCGCATTTAATTAGAAATAGGTAATTATAAATACTAGACAATTAATAAGGTAACGCATGCATTAAAAACTGAAAGAAAATAGACTGACAATATCTTAGTCCTTAAACAAATGCCTGAATATGCCTTCGACCTCTGTGGCGTTGCACACGCGTCTGTGCATCATTCGCTGCGTGGATGTCATATGCTTTGAATATGCACACGTGGAGCATGCAGTCCAAGTACTACTTCCAATTGCTGCTTTTTGGTAGCTCAAGCTAAGAAAATAAGTCTTTAAAGTTAAGCTCTATCATAATTAGAATTTGAGATATGAGCAAATTAGTGAAAAATCCAAAATCGAGGGGAACGATATTTAATAAAATATAGGCCTAGCGGATTTGTAATCCAATTTTATGAAGAAATTCGGGTGTTTTCAATTTCAATTTTCAAATTGTACGACAGCAAAGCTGAATATTGAATTCTTTTCTAACTGTTGTATTACAATGATTATTCACAACAAGTTTATCCATATCCTGTACAATAGATAGAAGTATGAACGAAATATGGCAAAAAACTCGCCTCATCTAACTTCCTATATGGAGAAATTTCGAGTTTTGGGAACCTTCTAGTTGATTACATTACTCAAGCCATCCGTGCACTAAATTGCAAGTTTTTACTCTTTCTAGAAGTGGCTAAACATTTCATGGATATACATACATGCATGCATGTATACATACAAATTTTCTCTTTTATATATACATAGATTATTATTCACAACTATATTTAAAATTCCATTTAAATTGAATTTTTAAAATTTAGATTTTTTTTAAATTCAGTTTCTCAGTTATAATGGGTATTCTGGCAAACAAAGCATTACCGTGTATTGTTCACTTTTATTCATTGTATTTTGCCTGATTCGAAACAAAGATTTTTTTTAGTTAATTCTAGTTCTTGGGTACCATATGTAAAAACAAGAACCCTATTAACGAGTTTTTTGTATCTGTCTATACCTATCTATCCAAAGATGTCCCTGCATCCCAGAGTCCTTAAATGTGGATGAAGGTTTAAATTAGTTATAAAATTAAAGAGTTGAGTTGAAAAGTGGTCGGTAAAATATATTCAAATAAAATGAGTGAGATGCGAGAAAAATAGGCTCAGGCTATAAAGAAAATACTATAATTTTAATGTTTGCATATAATGGGGTAGGGGGTGGATAGAAAATGCGAAAATTTTGTTTTTTCCTAAATATTTGGAAAAGAGTGAAGGGAAACTCAATATTATAGACATTCACGGATATTTTAAGTTAGATTGAAAAGAATGGAGGTAATAAAATGCTGGGGTGGAAATTTAAAAATCAAAACATTCGAGTGCAGTACCAAAAATTCTGATATGGACAGCATATGACTTTTCTTACAGACTCAACTTCATTTTCTCTTTATTTCTTTAAAAATTCATTAAATTGAGTTTAACTGCATAAAATAATACGCATAATTATTTGACGTGGCACTGAATTTGAACTTTTAATTGAAATTCAGTGTCATTGAGGTTGGTTTTTTAATTCATTAAATTGAGTTTAATTTCACAAAATAATACGTATAATTATTTGAAATAACACTGAATTTGAACTTTTAATTCAAATTAAGTGTCCAATGAGGCTGGTCTTACTCTTTTTATCGTCAAAAATTACGCATCTAATAAACAATTAATTGATACATTTGAGCATACGTACTCTTCTACTTTAGATTTTAACGAATTTTGAGGATCATTTTTCAAAGCCAGGCAGGTTTTCTTCTCAATCGTACCAAAATCTAATCAGTACCAGTGTAACCTACAAGTTACTTATGTACCAAATTTTGTAAAATTTGGTCTATTAGTTTTTTAGCTAGAGTGGATACATGCAATTTTTTAGGGCCATTTCCCAAAAAAGGCAGATTCATTTATTCCAAATCGTACCAAAACCTAATCAGTACCAGGTTAACATACAAGTGACTTACCTTTAAAATTTTATAAAATTTGGCCTAGTTTTTCAGTTAGAGTAGATACATACATTGCACAGACAGAAACACACACAGATGTTACACTAAAATAATTTTTTGGGGGTTTCAGAGATCCTAAGAGGTGTAGTTCTGTTGAAAAATCAAGTTGCGATTTTCGATATGATTCCAATACTTTTCCTATACATTACCATGTATTGCAGAGAAAGTAAAAATATAAAATATTCAATAGAGATGCTCCGTTTCCTAAAATTATGCAGCTTATACAAATTTTCAGACATCATACTGCGCAATGAGTATATCAGAAATCATATACAGAGTTAATTAGAATACAGAATCAATTTCTGGTCTAAAAAAGCATATTGTGAAAATTTGCCTAGAATTACATATTTCTGTATCTGCCCACTAGAAGATAAACATTTTCCACCCATTTTTATGGTACAGTGTTTCTTTTTAAAACGTATATGGCTTAATGGCACATATTCTTCTTGTTCTCTCAGTTAAAAATGCATAAATGTCATTTCTATGTTACATAATTTCTGTTTTAGGCGCATAAATGTTTTTTTAAAATTCTTTCTGGTCTCGAATATTTACCTTCTTTAAATCACCGCTCACACAGTCCACACAGTTCTAAAGAATAGAATCTCATTAAATGAAATGGCTATGTCTTTTAGGTTTATGGTGTAATGTTTAATTTTAAATAATATTGGTACAATATAATTCTATCGTTCGAAAATTGTTTTAATATTTCATACTATTCTATATATTTTCCATTAAATAAATTAGTATATTTTTACACCCCCTCTCCTGAAAAAAATGGCGTGGTTGTCTAAAACACTATTAAAGCTCGTCCGACCATCTATATGTGTCAGTCAATTAGGATGACTGCCCAGTGATTTGAAACAAGAATTTTGGGTGTAGAAAGCTGAGAATGGTTTTAAATGAAAGGAGCGAATCTTGTAATGAAAGTTGCAAAAAGGAAAAATTACTAGAATTAATAGTTTTTAATTATTTGTAAGATACGGTCCAAAAACCACCATGTACTATTAATCAACTTCGGAATCATTAATTATTTTAAAACGCCAATACTTGACATATTATACATTAAAATAATGCGAAAAATTCGGAGTTAATATGGATACAATGGTTCACAATCAGTTGTGGAGAACTGTGGGACGAAAGTAAATCAATGTGCATGTGGAAAACAGTTCAGTCGACGTCGTCATGCGCAAAGCACCGGCGCACGTCGGAGCGAGTATAAAACGGCCTCGAGCGGCATGGTCAGTTGAGGCAGAATTTCGCGATTGCTGTGGTACGGAGAGTTGTTAACAATCAAAATGAACGGAAGATGTCACAAAGATGCCAATTGGTCATGTTTTTGAAGGGACGAATTATTGGAATTATGAATCCGGTCGATCCCAAACCGAAGCGTCTCGAATTCTGAATGTGCTTCAGTGTGTGATCTCCAGACTGTGAAAGAGGTTTCAAACCACTGGAAATGTTACCCGACGACCAGTACCATGTCGGACAAGGGTAACAACTGCTCGGCCAGACCGATATTTTCTGATAACTGCGCGACGTCAGAGGAACCGTTCTGCCAGGCAACTGGGTTCAGCCCTAACAGTCGCCATAGAAGTCACTGTTTCGTGACAAACTGTTTACAGGAGACTCAGACACATTGGTCTCTATGCCAGACGAACAGTAGTTTGTATCCCCTTGACGTCTGATCAGAAACGCACGTGCTTACAGAAGCGTTTGGAACATCGGCAGTGGAGTGGGTAACAGTGGAGCAATGTCGTGTATAGTGACGAATCCAGGTTTAGCCTACAAACTGATTCTCGTCGTACCACGATCTGGAGAGAACGTGGAACGCGTTTTCACCCGGGAAACATCAAGGAAAGACATCGTTTACCGTTTGGGGGAGTCACGATCTGGGCAGGCATCACTATAGACGGCCGCACAGACCTCCACATATTTGGCATGGGGTCGGTTACCGGTCAAAGATACAAAGATGAAGTCCTTGAGCCTACCGTTCGATTGTTTCGAGGTGCTGTTGGTCCTGATTTCATATTCATGGATGATAAAGGGCCTCCTCATCGTGCGGCCTTGGTCGACGACTTCCTTCAAACTGAAGATATCCAGCACATGCAGTGACCTGCCAAATTTCCTGAATCCGATAGAGCATGTGTGGGATATGCTTGGGAGGCATCTTGCAGCCCTCCGCTACCCACCAAGTTCCGTTCCGGGATTGAAAACTGCTCTCCATGAGACTTGGAACTCTTTGAGCACGCAACTTATCCAAACCCTCATCGAAAGTATGGGAAATCGTTGTACAGCATGTGTGGCTACCCGACGTTTCCACACACCGTATTAAACTGCAACATCACATTATTTTAATCATTCTGTTTTACTGAGATTGAAACTCGTATTGTGACCCCTTTTCTTTCAACACTTTTCTTTGGATAATAAAAGTCGTTATTATCCTTGTTTTGCACTGTTTTCTTCTTCTAAAATCCTATTACACCCTCATACCGCGTTTTCTTCCATTCCATGTAGATTTCCTGAAATTTTCACATAAACAACAACTATGCTTAACTTTTGGACATGCGTATATATATAGTATTATTTTATAATAATATAATAGAATATTCGCTATAAAGGAGATACAGATTTTGGGATAAAAGTTGTAAAAGTGAAAACAGAAGTAATAATAACATATTTTTAATTGTTTGCAATTAGTCGGCACTTTTTTCAGGCTACACTATTTGCTTCACTATTTTTTTTTACTTTCTCCTATTACAGAATATAGTAAAGGGAAAGTATTGTTTTCACGAAAATTTTTCTATTTCACGATATTGATGTCAATATATGTTTTAGGACCCTCTGAACACGTTTTGAATATTTTCAGAGTGATATTCGGCTGTCTGCTTGTAGTCTGTCGTCTGATCTGTTTTCGATATCTTGTGCATACGATAGCTGCCACTTTATTAATGAATTTTCATGAAACATTTCATCTGGCTGTGTTAACAAAAAAGCTCGATAGAATTTTTTTTCAATTCGAGCGAAAACTTATTCGAAAACTTCTATTTTCTTAACATGGTAGCATAGGACAAAATATGATATAATAATGTATAAAATGGGCTATTTATGGCTTAATGATAGTGAAATATAACAGTTTCAATCATTATAGTAAAAAAATTGCCACGATACATTTTTTATGTTCGAACATCATTAGCCCTCCTCGGTATGTGCGCGCGCGTGTGTGTGTGTATGTGGTGGTGGTGGTGGGGGAGAGTTATCCCAAGGTGGTGCAATGCCAAACTTGGTATGAACCGAAAGATTTTTCCAAACTCTCTTAAAAGAATGATAATATGCTGTAATTGTGAACATTTTAACCAATGATACATATATTTCATAATTTTTCTTGATAAAAAAATTACAAGACATATTCAAAGATTGTAGACGATATTAGAAAAAATAGAAGGGTATATATATCCAAGTCATGGAGTGACTTTCAATTCACGACTTGGGTCCCTCTGTTTCTTTTATTTGTTCCCATTTCGTTTGACTTCGGGTTTGTTTGTTCTCTAGTGAAGGCAAAGGAGATCCAGCGTATCCTTGAAACAGCCGTATGCTGCATTTTTATTTCATTTGTGCTTGAATACATTACTTAAATTTTTCTTATTCGAGTGAGGTATCAAAAAATAGTGGATACAGAAAATCTTAAAGCAAATGCAACATGTTTAATTCGCTTCTATAAGTATAGCACATCCCAATCTCTATACACCATAGTGCGCAATAAGGATTTGCGAAATAATTTATGGGACGAACTCGATCACACTAAATCAACTTCTGACTTAAAAAAATATATTTCGGCAACTTGCCTAGAAATACATATTTTTGCATCTGGCACTGAAAGATAAAACAAACTATTCTTATGATACAATGCTTTCTCCCATAAAGTATATGGCTTAATAAATGGCAGACATTATTTTTATGTCCCCTGTTAAAAAAACATAAATGTCCTTTTCATGTTTTTATAAATTTTACTTTGACGCAAAAAGTATTCGAAATTTCGTCTGCTCTTGAATTTTCCCTTCTGTAAATCACAGTTCATATAGGGTTCTAAAGAATATATTAGCATTTACTAAAGTAACTATGTATTTTAAGTTTATGGGGTGCAGTGAAAGAAGCTTCTAACTTTTAAAACTTTTCATATTTACTCTTGTTATATTATAATCTAGAAAATGTACCCGGCCTTGTCCGGGAGTTAAAGCAGGGTAGTTATATAAAATAATAAAATAAAAATCTGAGTAAATCGGAGCGATGCGGACATGATAAGAACCCCCCTTCCTCACCACCACAAGTCACAAAATCGAAACCCGTCAATTGCAGAGACAGTATATTCTACGTTAAAATTTACCGATGGAGTCAATCGCGCGATACAAATAAATGAAAATATTTGAAATCGCAATAAAAGTTCTTTTTAACCCGAAATTTATTTTTATCTTTGAATTTCCACCCAATTTCAGTCAAATTTTAACACAATACTTATAATGATAATATACTACCAAATTAAAAGTATTAGTACAACATCTTTTAAATTCGCAAAGTTAAAAACCTGCAGAAAACTAGCTATAATGCTAACAGAAGACGCCAGTAGTCAAAATTCGAAGCATCTTTAAATCAGTGGATATCTGCTATGAAGACTACAAAATTTGAAGACTTCGTATGATTAAACAAGAAAGATCAATCATGCTTAAAGCATTGATTATGAAACACTTTCCAACTTCAATGCAATTTTATTTAAACAAGTCTAAAATGCAATACATTCCTCGGAAATATTTTGAAACTTATCACAATACTGCATTAATTTATTATATTTGAAAACTTAAACCTTCATCGAAAAAAATGAACTTCATTCAAATGACGGTATTGAAATATAAATTGCCTGGTTTAAACATTTCTAAAATGTTATACATTCCTCGGTAATAGTTTTAGAATTATCATAATACTACGATAATTTATTATATTTGAAAACTTCATCGAAAACAACTGAAATTAATTCAAATGACGTCATAGAAAAAATAACGCGCCTGGATCTATCTATAAAAACAGGATTTCATTCATAACTTTCTCCCATTCATTTCATTCATCACAATACTATAATAATTTATTTTATTTAAACATTTTATTTAAGACCATGGAGCTACAAATAATTAAACTCTATGCTTAAAACTTCATCGAAAAAAATCGTCCTTCTCTTTATAAAATCAATTAATATTTCATTCATATCAGCCATGCAGACTCCATGGACTAAATATTTTGTGTTAAAAAAATACAGGAATTCTAATACAACTCATTCTACATATTTTGCTGTTTACATTTTACATAGGTGAAAAATAGGCTTAGTTGTAGAAATAATCAAATTTAGATGAGCATTTAAACTCAAATATATTGTCATTGCGTTGTTTCAGTATGTAGATGCACAGAATTTAAGCAAAAATAAAGTAGTTTTAGGACGGATACAACACTCAATATGAATTAAAAAGAACTTAAAAAAAATCACGATTTTGAAACAAGATGGATGTCATATATCATTTTGAAGTGGGTCATGTGATCGTTTCATATCATGGTCACGTGATCGTTTCATATAAGAGGTGTAATTATTATTTTAATTTTTATTTAAAAAACTACTGAATATATTTCGCTGATTTTTTTTAAATATTTTATGGAACAATTTGAATATTACCTAAAATTTTCGAAGCAATTTGTGAATTTTAAATCCGCTTAAAAAATGTTTGAAAAATTAGGTCCCATAGGGCTCAATGTATTTCATGTTTTCAACCCGGGTTCAATCCAAAACTAATTGGGTGATATTATTGATTTATATTCCCATGGGTCCTACAGACCGTCTGAACAACATAATAAAATTTCATTTTGATTAAGTCATTTTTACGGCAGTTATCGTGCTAACGGACAGACAGACAGACAGACAGAATGAACAAAGTCATAAACACTTTTCAACTTTGTTGTAAAGTGTTAAAAATTATAATTAATCAAAAGATGAGTTTATGAAATTATTTTTTTCTGGAGTGATCTGTGATATTTTAAGTGGCTGTTGGAAAGAAAATGAACTGAAAAAATGAAAAGAATGGCGCGTCAATTTTAATATATCGTATAATTTAATACATTTTAATAAATTTCTTATTTTACATAATTTATATTTTTATATTTTATATAATAATATATTTTATCGTATATTTTAATATATAACATTTTTTTAAAACAGAGGTTTTAAACGCACAAAAAGTACATAGCTTTTATAAAATTATTATTTTTTTACATTACCGTTTTGCAATCATAGATTCATCTATTAAATGAATTAGTTCTACATTGATCTGAATAATATGGAGTGTGAATGTTTCGGAATTTGCATATTTTTGTTTATAAGAACAAAAGAAGATTTATTTTTTTGAAATGACATATAGCATATTTTCAAAATATGGAAGTGCTTGTGAGTTTATTTTTGTCATAAGCCATTTGACAGGCATCTTGATAGAGGAGATTTTTAAGTTTGTAAATAAACCTGCTTTTATCTTGTGATGGATGAAAGAGGATTTTCCAGTACAGGATGAAAGGAATTGGTACTGACTTTATGTTTTATAGGAATACAATATAAGCAAGAAATTCATGGAGGAGCCTACATATGGTGGTGAATAGTCTTTGTACCTCTCTTTTGGTGGAATTATTAATCATTTTTAATCTGTTTTGTACACTTATTTCGCACAATGATACAAATTTTTTGGAAAAATCGGAAGTGATATCTATAGAACCAGAAGGAAAATCCTTAGCGAACGCTCTATCTTCTTTGGAATTTGATACTGAATCCAAACCAATCATCATCTAAGCTATATCTATACAGTCAATCTTGAGAAATAGATGTTTCAAGAAAATTTATTTCAACTGAGAGTGAAAATCCTTAGTAAACCATTTTACCTTCTCCAGAATTTGATGTTAAATTCATATCGGTTATCAGCTAATATATATCTATAGCCAGTCTTGAGAAATAGATGCTTCAATTAAAATGAAAAACGTTGAGATGGAAATGAAAAAAAAAAGAAAGAATGGGAAATTGAAATTTTTAGTGAACCCCTACCTCATCCGGAATTTGATGCATAATCCATATTAGTCATATTGCAGATTCCGAGCATTCCTATAGCAGATTCCAAGAAAGTGATATTTCTAGAAAAATTTTGTAGTAAAAACAATACTATGGCGAAATTTTTGCCACTAACAGAATTTTCACCGCCAATAATTGCAACATTGTTTGCATGCACAAACAGCTCACAGTTTCAGTTTTTATTTATTTGCTTGTTACTCTCTAAACTTCAGAGTTTAAAAGAAAAAAAAAGCATTTTTTTTGTTACAGTACGAAAAGAGAAGACCTGTAACAAGAAATGGTTAAACATGTTTACAAAAATTCTGACAATACGTACAAAACTAAAGCAAGTACAGAGTATGGAAAAGAGTGGCCTAGCTTGCACGCTGTTACGACACTTAGATTTGTTGCATTATGTTTCCTATGTCTGATATTTTTTTTTCTAATAGCCAGTCATTTGATTTTCATCATTCGCCTATACACCGTCCAGAACCGTGAACCTTTTAGCCGTCACATGACGTTGCCCCAGCGCACCAGTGGGGGTAGGAACACATCGCGCCCAACGACACACAGCATCCATGCCTGAAGGTGAAACTCGAACCCACAACCCGGCAGCCGAACGATCGCTAGGAAACACTTACCTTGACCATTCGATCACCGCGTCGGCTCTATGTCTGATATTTAATACGCAACTTAGCTGTAAAATAGGTGCTTCTGCTTTCAAAAAATGGTACCAACCACTTAAGAAAGTAGTCTGGAATGATTTAATTTCCTGGAAATTCCAAGAAAACAACAAGAAAGTAACCCTCCGTTCTCTATGTACAGCCTTCGCTTCAATTGGGAGTCAAGATGGCCACTCTTGCGCCAGTCTGTACATCTACGAGCCATAGGCTAGTTGATCAGCATAGTGTTTGATTTATAGTGCTTGGACAGAACGGGGTATAATCCGTTCCATTCGAAGTATTATAAACCCGTTGTAGCCCAAACATATTGTCTGAGAAAATGCTACATGGCCACAGAAAATATTTCAGATTATTATAATAACATATACGATTTAGCTACATTTTTCGAAAAACTACGTCAACCAAGAGCAGTGAACAACACGTCCTAATTGAACGACGCACAATGTACAAATTGAGTTTGAGAGAATGCCAGCCGATTCTAGAGCCCTTTGTGGCAAACAGTCCCCCCACCCCAAGGTACTTTATACAAGAGGTAGGCCAGAGAGTGCTTTTCGACCGGGAGAGCAACTTGAAGCATGAAGTCACTGAGTTAGAAGTCAAGAATAGGGAATATAGAGATGCGTGTATAAAGTTTAGAAAGTTCGCGTTTATAATTCGAAAAGGAGATAAGATCATTCTTAATAAAATTTTAGAAGAATGAAATTAAACGATCGCACTCATACATGCATAGGGCTATCATTCAAATATTCTAATACATATATTATTCATAATAAAAGCTGAAATATATCGTGAAAAGTGTAGTATATATGAAAGTTATATTTCAAGTGTTTTAATACAGATATGAATAAATATCTAATCATCGGATTTTTAAAAATATAGTATCCATTATCTTAAGCATTGATAATGCTTTCTACATGTAATATAAATATGTATTTCAAAAATATCTAATTGCGTAAAAAATCCCACTTACATATAAAATATATTGATGACTATGAAATATCATCAATCTAGTAGTTACATAACTATATACATCATTATATTAAAAAGCGTAGTTCTGATCTTGGGAAAAGGGAGGAGTTGACAGTCGAATGGATGGTCAATGGCAGTAGATTTATTTTATTTACCCAACGAAAAGACGATGCATTTTGTGAGTTAGTAGAAGATTATGACTCTTGGCTAAGCCACTGGATATGTCAGTTTTCACAAAGGTATTTTAAGCATGCAAACTTGATGTTAATACACTTTATAGAGTTTTAAATATGTAAACTATGTAGAGTTTTAAAATTTTAAAGCAATGTTCACATGGGTCATAAATATTAAATCAATATATACCATTTTTATACTATAATACTGCTTTTACACCATTTAGAGGCTTTTCTTTGTTTTTTTTCTGTCTACTAATTGTTGCATGGAAGTCTTATTTAAGTGTTCACTGCGAATGAATGTTCTGGTTCGTGAAAACAAAGTTATGGCTTTTAGTGATATAGAAGGTAAAATGTTTGCTAACTTTGACTGCAAGTTCTTAATGACGCCTTTCTCTTTTGATATATATATGAGCCATGCATTTTTAAGAAAGCATTCTCCCACTTTTTATTTCTTCTGAAAAATGTGCCGTTGGCTTTAAAAGATCGCCTTTTGATAGTGCCTCATTACCACCTCCCATGTCGGACACTACTGCCATGATTTCAGAGCTATTTTCCTCAGATTTTAAAATGAGCTCATTTAGCAGATCGACTGTCATGTCATGCGCTGGTGGAAAGCGAAATATATGGGTTGTTTCCATGGCCTAAACAGCCCTCTTTGCATTATAACTTGGATATTTTTGTCTGGTCCTAAAACTTGATCATTTACCATATCGTGACATATTTTTGCATCAAATGAATCTTTAATAATGAATCTTTAATAATAAAAAAATGAATGTGATAGACGAAATGAATCTTTAATAATATTATATAATATATAATTATATTATATTATTATATATTATATAATAATATTATATAATATATAATTATATTATATAATATTATTAAAGATTCATTTCGTCCATCAGTATAACTGAACATCTGGAAAACTCACCCATGGTTTGAGCTTTTTCTTTTTAATATCTCAAAAACAGTTTTTTGGATTCCCGGATTGCATGTAAAGTTTTTGGTCCAAGATTTTAAGGATGAAGTTGAAGGAAGAGGCCAATTTATTTTCTCCTTCAAAAATACATAAGCTTTTTTGACACACATCGTAATGCTAAAACAGCTGATATGTCAGAGTCCGTTCATGGCAAATTTTTATTCCTTCTAAGTATTCTGTGTATTTGTCCTTCATTAAAAAATGAGGCTAATTCATTGATAACCTCACTCCGTGCATGTTTAACTGTTGTGATGTGTTTAAAAACTTTAAACTCATCATAACACTTTATAACTTTACAACAAAAAAAGTTATTCTTTCCCATGAGAACATTTCCTCAAATTCATGGTGGTCTGAGAAAATGAATGTTTTTCCCACAGTGTCTTGGAATAGAAGGGCACTTAAACCATTAAAAAAAGCATTTAGGTCTAATCACTCAAAACTTTAAGTGACATTTTAAGGTGTGGAAAACCTTAAGGTGGGAATTCAAAGATGTGTTTGAATTGGTGAAAATATATATATATATATTTAGCACAGTGTAGTTTTTTTGAAAACCAGTGCTATGTGCAAGGTCTGTTCTATCAAGTTTTATATTCTACACTGTGATCATTTTACAACATAATGCTTACAATTATAATATTTTATCCAACAATGCAATATGTGAGTAGTAATCGTTTCATGATCTTATATTAATTTAATTATCTCAAAATATTATGTTTCATAAGAATGTTCTAAATATTGTGTAGTTTTTTTTTTTTTACATATTCAATCTTAATGTCTCTGGATTAAATAATAATTTATCTGAAAAAATATATATATTTAGATACGCAATTAATAAATAATTTTTTTTTATTTAAAATAATCATTGTATTTATTGTGCATGATTATAATTCATTTTAGCTTTATTTATTCTATTTTAAGGTTCTCATGTCAATACCTGGATAATTCCACTATACAAAAAAATTTTATAATTTTAATTGTTTAAATGGCCATTGAGATTAAATTGAATTGACATGGGAATCCGACCTGTGAAAATTTGTTGCAGGGATCTTGATTTGAATGGAGTAATTGATTTATAATATTTTCATTAAGCTCTTAAAGCAATTACTATTAATTTTCTAATTACTCTATTCAAATTGGTCCATGCAGCATGTTTATCACAACATCTCATGTTGTGATGTGTTTAAAAACTTTAAACTCATCATAACATTAACTTTGCTTTGTTCGGCATGCAAACAGCGACTTTCCAATTGTTTAATTTGAAGCACTAATGCCTTGATATATTTCGCATTATACTTTTGATTTTCTTTTTGTAAATTTGTATCATTCTCTAGAGCTCTCACTTTTTCTTTTAACTGCATATTTTTTTTTTAGAAAATTTATCTCTTCATTTAAATCTTTTATATTTTTAATATGATCATCAGGTTTCAAGCCATTCATAGTTTGATTTTCTTCGGTAGTTTCATCGTTTTCATAAACGATGCTCTCGTTTCTATCACCATTTATTAAGCTATTGGAAGAAATTTCATATTCAGAAACTTTAATTTCAGGTACCACACAGTCTGTTCTAAGCTTTTCCTTCGTCATAGTTTCTGCTTTTATTTTTCGTTTTTTTTTAATCTTACTGGTCGTTCACTTTTCACACTTTGATTATTTACAGATGACGGCAGATTAAGATGAGGAACAATTCCTTGGTTTAATCTTTTAATCGGCTTCAAATTCAAACATTTAGCCCGAAAATCTTCTTCAAAATCTTCATCAGAAAAGTGACTCGAACAGACAGCTGCGTTAGCGATGGTTATTTTATCCTCTCTTTTGCACTTCACGACCCATAATTTTTGGTGTGTAAGATATTCTGGAAATCTATGAAAACTGATAGATCCCATTGACTTTGCATGGTAATTTGAACGCAAAGCAACCGCGCAGTTAGGCATTTTTGCGCTCACAAAGCACAATTTATATACAACGATTAATCAAAATTATACTTTATATACATGGAAATACTAATATATATACATCTATAATACGCAAATTTATACTTAAACTTCACTTTTACGATAGAACTACATATTATATTAAGACAACGACTAACGCAGTCTATGTTTTTCCATAGAACTAAATACTACTCGGAGAATCTGGTACTTCTCCTTTTAACTCAGTGACATCACGAATGGCGATAACGTCCACCCTCTAGAATACGGTCAACAACGGTATTCCGGTCTTTTGATTTCTGACCCTCCCTGACCCCATCCCTTCTATTCCGATATCCAATTATAACCTGGTTTACCATATTTTATTTCAAAAACATTCCTGGAAACATCAGTAATTTTCTTAGTTGAATATAAAATGAACGTTATATGATTAAAACAGGCACCATAAACAGAATATAACAACAGATTGTATTTAAAATAGGAATTGCTTATTTGGCCACATACTACACTAGTTGAAAATGTCCGCTCTATTTTCCCAGAAATGAAAACCCGATTTATTTAAATGTTTCTTAATAATAAAAATCCTTTTAAACTAAGAAGTATTTTTTTTATCTCCGTGACTTTATTTTTTAAGACAAAGTAATAGAAAAAACAAGTTACTTTCTCCTTTAGTATCAGGAAAAATTGCTTAGTGTCACCTGAGATGTCTTGTGTATACTGTACTTTTCCAGAGAAAGAAGTATTGATCGGCATACTTCCTCTATATGTACAAGGATTTTCTGACCTTTGCTTTATTGCATTCTTGTTTTAATAGTCTGATATTGACTGCTTGGAAAATATTTTTACTGCCTGTCATTTCTTAGAATACAACTAATTCAGAGAACGTATCGTATATTATATAATTTTAAACAATTTTATACGATAAATATGACGATGAGCAATACGCACTGTAACTTGAAAATACAGAATAATTGTTCATTGCGTATGTCGAAGTGGCACTGAACAAGATGCGGCAAATAATGTTAATGTCACGGATAAAACTGTAGCGCCACCTAGCTGCAATTTTAAACCATAGGTATTGAATAATTGTTCTATATTTTTAAGTACCAGTCTTTATCGATATGCCGCACAGATTAGTACTTGAAAATACAGAGCAATTTTTCAACATGGCTAAGTGGCACTGAACAAGATGAGGTAATTAATGTTGTTGTCATGTCTCTGTGGAGCTACCTTTCTGAAACATTAAAAAGCATTGATTGTAAACATACCGCAATCTATACTTAATTTTTAAAAACCACTCATATAATAGACTTATACTCACATGAAAAGTAAAATGTAATAATTATTTCTCAAATAATCTATTTTTTTATTCTGTTCTGTCAGTTGTATTCGAAAAAGAAAAATGATAACCGTCATTAAATGCACTCGTTAAAAGTGAAATTGCAGCACTATGAAGGAATGAACGTAGCCATATGCTAATCACAATACCGGTAGAAGAGAGAGTCATAAGCAAAAAATTAAGTTTTCGCAGGTATGAGGTCTCTTGACACCCAGTTTCGGGTGATAAAGTCCAGCAGACGACTCGTAAATGCTATCAGCGACATTTTGCAGCAACCGAACTTTCGATAAAGTGAAGAAGCGATGTCTCGAAGACGTCAGCGAACTGTATACCAGCAGTTAATGGCGGGAAGAAGACCGTATCCTGGGGTTGCGTGATGTGGGTTTGTCGATGATTGCCACGCGTGTTGCGCACGATGTGAGTACCATCCAGCGATGCGTCCCACGATGGACGCAGGAACATCAGAGAACACACCAAAGAGGGAGTGGATTGAACGGACGCACGACAGAGCGTACAGACCGGTAGATTCGGTGAATGACTCGTCGAAATCTGTTCGCAACGGCAAGTGACATCCGAAATAGCCTGCCACCATCAATGGTTGCACCTGCGTGCATCCAAACCATTTGCAACAGGTTGCATGAAATACAGATGCGAGCACGGCGGCCAGCCACTGGGATGCCATTAAGTACTCGGCACAGGGATGCACGTCTGGCGTGATGTCGTCGCCAACGCAACTGGACTAATGAACGACATCGGGCATTGCTTACGGACAAATCTTGCTTTTGTCTGTGGAGGAATGACAGCCGTGGACGGGTGTGGCGGCTTCCCCGGGAACGCCATTTGCCAGCCCATATCACCGAGCGTCACACCGACCGTTCACCGAGCATCATGGTTTGGGGAGGTATGATGTTCGATCAGCGGACAGCTCTGGTGCACATTGAAGGTATTCTGACAACGGATCGGTACGTCACACAAGTTGTGATACTTGTGGTTCGGCCATTGGTGTAGGCCGCCCCGGCGTGGTGTCACACCGCACGGCTAACTCTCAACAGCCTGAACGGAATACTCCTCCTTTCCTGGCTGGCAGCTTCGTCGGATCTCTTTCCCATTGAACACGTATGGGCCCACATCGGACGTCAGGTGCATCAGGGACCACCGGTACATACCGTAGACGAACTGCGTGGCGCAGTGAACTCTGCTTGGTAAGCATTACCTCAGGCAACCATTAATAGCCTTATCGATAGTATGTCTCGTCTTTTAGCAGCCTGTATAGTTGCCCATGAGGGCCCCATTCTTTACTAAAACAGGTTTCTTTTGCATGTCTTTGTTTGTCTTTTTAAACATTTGAATATGCTCTCTTTCACCGATACTATGATTTGCACATGGCTGGCGATCATTGTGTTGTCATTTCACTTTTGACAAGTGTACCAATCTTTAACAATTAAAGAAATCATACTTTGTATCGTTGCTGTATTGGAAGTGCATATTTCTACCAGGAAAAATTAATTATCCTTGATTTAAGGAATTTTGCACTCTGTGGCCATCTCATTGCCTATTCCGTCCTGAGAAGCGTCAATGGTGGCGAAACTACATGAAGGTATGATAAGTGATCAGTTGAGCATATTCTTGTTTGCATGCACAGATATAGTACATCAGTTGCTTAATTGTAATATTTTATATAAAGCTAAATACTGTAATGAAGAAAAATTGCGAAATGCACCAATCATTTTTGGGCTGCAAGGCGCAATGGAAGTAAAGCGTAAACCATAATTAAATTAAGGTATAATGTTGTACGGTTAACATTTTTGAATACAGAAGTATTTAGTTTAGGTAAAAATATCTAAATATATTAACAGAAGAAGCACAATGTATAGCTTTAGCACATTGTTTAAATTCTGAAATCTAAACAACCGAAAATGGTGAAAAATGGAGCTGAATGCAATCCTCAGACGATGAAATGTATGAACACGGAAACTTGAATATACTTGGCGAAGTTCCAGCATACCGCAAATCTTGTAAAGTCTTAAGAAAGCGAACAATTTTCTTTTCTGAAACCAGACCTATTTTTCTTTGTTTCTTTCTTTTGCGTTTCTGTTTATCTAAAAGTTGCAAGTTTTTTACAGCGGTATAAGAAAGTTTTATTTTTTAATGTTTGATCAAAAATACTCATATTTAATTATTATTCAACTATGAAAGCTGATGAAATATTTACATGGCAATTTTTCAGATGTTATACTATAAACGCTTAAGGGAGTAGCACACATTTTCCATATATACCCATATTCATTTCTCCTTTCTTTATTTTTACTTTCTTATACCATGTAATATAGTATAGAATATATTGTTTTCACGAAATTTTCGAATTCAAAATTGTGATCCCAATATGTATTTTAAGACTTCCTGAACACGTTTTGACTATTTTTGGAGTGATGCTTGTCTGTATGTCTGTGATCGATTTCTTATGTATATGATAGCGGCCACAAATATTAATGGATTTTTGCGAAACTTTATATCCGGTTTCGTTATTAAAAAAACTAGAACTAGATAAAAAAAATTAATTAGAGAATAAAAATAATTAAAATATTTGCACTCGCTCCCGGGCAGTTGAATTTTTGAATAATTTTTTAAAACTATAAATTAAACAAAAATTCAGTGTAAAATTATCTCGATTTTGGATTTCAGTTAGTGCGGAAAACTTACTTTACAGACCAATTATATTACATGTGCACACACACAAAAAATCATTCAGATTGTTAGATATTTTGCCGCGTCACTGGAAGCTTGAAGTTTAGGATCATTTTATTAAAATGTAATTAAAGCAATACATTGCGAAAATTATATCACTTTAATTATAGATGTTAGATAACTCGGTAAATTTATATTACACGTGCATTTTAATCCGTAAAAATATTAATTAAAATAAATCGAATAAACAGGTTCATAAAAATGTTTATTCAAATGTAGCTCTTTGCGGAAGTGGAAACCGTACACGAACTATCTTTAGATCGTTCGGGCAAATTGCAAATAGTGTATTGTAAGTTTTATTTATGCCGGTAATCTAGCTTTGTGATACAAAAAATAAAGTTAAAAGGAAAATACATGAAAGTAGATCAACCATTTAACGTAGCAGAAGATGTAGACATTTAATTTAAAGTTTTAATTTAACGTCAGGGAAGGTAATACTTTGAAATTAGAAAGAAGGGCAGAAAAACATGACATTTGAAGGTTATATAAAAGCATGTGGTACTGTTAGAAACATTTATAGTAGCCACGAATTATCCGGACTATTTATATTAGCCACATATCTCTATCGTCAGGAACAGCAAGATATATAGCCTGAGGAATTTTATACAATTTAAAAGATAATGTTATGAATGTTAGCCAATCTTCTGCCATTTGATATGATGGAATAAATGTCAACTGTACTGAGGTTTATTTTAATCAGCTCACCAATTTTGAAATATGGTGTTAATTTTATTTTAAACGCCGACGTATGTGCAGTTATTGCATCCAATAACCTACCAATTTTATTTCTGCATGCACTATTTATAGAACTGTACTTACCTGGAGAAAAAATTAGAAAAGGCAGTGAAATCACCATTTATTAGAGTCATTATTAACTGGTATCAATTTTAACAAACATAGAAGGAGTACATCAATAACTTCATCATAACAATTTTCCACAATAATATATGTGAAACCAGATAATAGTAGTACGGCAGAAATAAGTTAATTGAGAATTGCTCGACTCGAGAGTCATATAAAGTTGGAACTAACCTTTAATATTTCAGATTTCGAAGGATCATTAGCACTTCATCACTTCTAGTGGCTCACAGAGTTGCACAGTGTTTTTGAGGATTGCCCCCGTACTGAGCTTCTTAAAAAGCCTAGAAAAAATTACTACTTTCAAGCTCTCACTTCGGGAGAAACATTTCAGATCTCTATACTAATTTATCGTCAGCGTCTCTTCTGTTTTCTTTTCTTACTACTCTCCACCCCTCCTAAAACATCTTCCCATTTCTCTTAGTATAGCACATGAAGGCTTTGTGTCAGACTTCCATCTTCCTGCGATTGATTGTTCAGTATCTCTATTGGTCCGGCTTTATGATTCGTATTGGTGGGCTATCTGTTCACCATCGTGAAGTAAAGTCTGGAGGAGACCACTTACTATCCTTGGTAGAGACTTGATGCTCTAGGTGACACAGTTTACTTATTGTATTTATGGATTCATAAATGCTCTTAGATTTTAACTTCTTGTTGCCGTCTGTTAACTTCATTGTTGTTTTTCGATGGTATCGATGGCGTCAGCAAGCTATTACCATCTCATACACTATTTTGGTCTCACATCAATGCAGGTTTCAAAAGTTATGTTATTTGACTATTCAACCCTAACTGCACAGGCTTTTATACGGGTACGTGCCTCATCTGGACCTTCTTCATTTAGTGGGCCTATTGGTAAATTCTTGCACCTTGTGAATAATTTTTTTTGTTAATTTCAAGTTACTTTTTTTAAATATTAATTCTACAGACATTTTGGTTTCAGTTTTGACTGAAGTTTCAGTCAACGTTACTTCCGTGAGTTATGCTTGTATAATCCCAGACATTGCCTCTTCTAGTATTTTAGTTGAAAATAGCCAGAGAAAGTTGAGCCATGCCAGATAGTTTAAACGGTAAACATGATATTACGAATATATGCATATATATATATATATATATATATATATATATATATATATATATATATATATATATATATATATATGTACAATAAATGTTATTTCAAAATCTAGACATTGAAACATTTTGATACAACATACGTTGGGTTATTAAAGGTATCAACTGGTTTCTGAGACAATAGTTTTTTTCTTCTATTCAGATAGTGTAGCACCATCAACCAAAGAAAGAGAGGCTTTGCACACAACTGCCTTATGCTGTTACACAGTATTTTAATTTTTAGATTAAATCAGTAGTTGGAGTGAATACTTCATATTTTTATATTTATTACCTCAATAGTTGCAACGCATATACAATACATCTTTAATCTTGTATTTACGTAAAATTTCTGTCTCGAATTACATTAAATTAAGATAATATTATTTATGCAAAAATAAATAGTTCATTAGTAACATAATGCAAGGTTGATTAAAAATATCAACTGCTTTCGGAGGCAAATATGAAGGATCAACCTCTTTTGTGTTCTTTATCACCGTTCCCAGTTCATTCTTTTAATCAACTCTGCAAGCTGTTGTAACTCGTTTATAAATTTATTTTTGCAAATAATTTCAAATAGCAGTTTGAACGAAATCTTTTAGATGTATATATTCTACGTAAAAGTAAAAAATATGGATGGTAATGTTGATGTAGTAGAACCATATTGAATTGCTCACTATTTTATACAATTCATGTTCGAGAATCCTTACCAGAGAAAATGGTGAAAAATAATGCTTAATGCAATTTCAGATGATAAAATAAACACAGAAATTCGGATAAACTTGGCTCAATTCCAACGAACCGCAACTCTCGGGAAGTCTTGAGAAAGCGAAGGGTTGGTTCTCAAATCAGTCGACGAGGTCTATATATTTTGATGTTTTCTTTCGAGTTCTGTTTTTCTTAAAAATGTATGATTTTCTAAGGTGTCTGAAAGTTGAACTTTTCTTGAATGTAGTTTTATAAAGTAAACTGCGTTAAATAATGTTGAAATGTGAGAACCAATGGAATATGTACATGGTTATTTTTCAGACATATTCTGTCTCGGAATACATACGTTTTCATTTATAAGGACGGGTCGGGCACATGTTATAATACATTCGCCCGCAATTGCGAAATGTTTCATAGAGCCTTGTTCTACGGAGTTTTATAGAAAATTTTACTTAATTTCGGATAAACCTTATGGAAGTTTATTTCTATAGAATTTCATGCAAAAGGAGCACAATGTTTGATAGAAATAATACACTAAATCTATAAAACTTCTATGAAACCCTCATTTCTATTGAATTTTCTTGAACACACTATGATCGTGATAATAAGTAAAATGCTGCAATGACAGCATAGGCAGAACAATCGGCTGCAGAATATCGTCGACATACAAGCGAGCCGTCTGATTGGCTTGTAGCACAACTAGAAGAGATCGTTTTACTGACGAACCAGACAGCCCGACTTACTCGAAGGTATAGTATTTGTTTAGACGGCCGGGACAGTGGCACTCAATTTAAACCATAATCCAGCGGAGGCGACATCCACAAGAACCGAACCCTCGTTCCTCTACCACCAGTCACTGGAAGGAAACTGGAGGAGATCGGCTGTTCCACAAGATGTATCTCCAGACGGTCGCTACGTGTGATAGATCCACGTGACAAATGCAAGATTGGAGCAATGGGCAGTCTTCCTCCACACTGGTATGCGGCGATTATTGACATAGAGAGAATCGCGATTCTTCGCAAAAGACATGTCTCTAATTGGGCACTATCCAGGTGAACCGAGCTCGACACTAATCCAGATGGCTCTGATTATGTTGAGGGGTCAGTTGTAGGCGCCTTAATGGGCGGCGATACATAATGCCTTTGGCAAATGCCTTCGAATGGAATGGCTGGTAGTGATGCCATTGTTGTGGACGTGGGTCCTCTCCTGATTGCACGATCCTCTTGAGTAGTTGTTTTTCTGAGGCGTACTGAGCCTCTGCGACAGTTACATGTGCCTTATCTGATCCATTGTTACCTACACCGAGCAATTACCATATAGCTTCCGACCAAGACGACGACTGGTACGTCTTTTGGACCAACCAGCTTCCCTTAAGCCTATGATGCGATCTCTCTGCAAATCTGACAATCATTCGTAGCTCCGTCGAGTGCATCTCAAAGGCATCTTTGTACACAACTTGCAGTATCAAAGCAGAGAATTCCGTTCCAACTACCCGTCAGTGAAAAGACTGGTCGTTTTAAAAGCTGCACAATGCGTCGTTTTGATGAGCATTGTATGAGCCCTATAACATCATTGGCTCTGACAGTTTAATTATTTGAATATCTCTTAAAATTATATTTGTATGTTAAGTTTTACGGCAATAGCTCAATTTATTTATGGGTGCATATATTTTTTTGCAACAGAGTGTTCAAATGTATGAAATATCACCAAGTGTGTAAAGAATTTCTGTATAAATCGCTATAAAATTTCTCTGGCAGACTCTATAAAATATTTGTTGAAATCTATACAGAATTTTAGTTTAACTCTCTAGAATTTGTATAGAAGTCTAGAATTTATACAAAAGCCTATAGAAGCTATATGGAGATGGAACAGAGATTTCCATAGAAACTTCTATTTAAACTTTTATAGAATCTTTTAAAGAAACCTCTTTCGCACTGTGTCTAGTGTTCGTATAGAAATTGCTATAGGGTTGTGTCAAAATCTCTATAGTTTCTCTCTACTTATTTATCCCTCTTGGCGTAGTCTGAGCTAAGCTGAAAAGACCATGAGTCTTGTGTTTAAAATTTGAAGGCTCCTTAACGTGGAAGGTTGATTTGGTCTCCTTGTCTACTAGCTTTAGCAGGGCATAGTGGAATAGCTGTCACTAAAGCTTGCTATAAAGGGCTTTAGTCCACACGTCTAGGCTGGCTCTTCTGTCATCACTAGGGTGGACCTACTAGAAATAAGCTTGTGAATGTGAAGAAGAAACGTGCGAAAAAATGTGAATGAAGAAGCGTGCTTTACCATCATAGCTACGATGAGGCAGCTTAGTAGGATTTGAGATTAGATATTTTATAAAAAATCTTTATAGATTGGAATCTCTAAATAATATTTATGAGAAGCTGCGATAAAGGGGTGATGATTCTATGGGACCATAATTCTATATTTTGTTTACTATTAAAAAAGTTGTCGAAGCAATATATCTTTAATAATGTATTTACTTCAAAAATCTTGTCTCGAATTACATTTTTTGAGAAAATATTTCCTCTACAATTGCATGAAGGAGTAAAAATATCGATAATAGATATAAAGTTTTCATGTTGACGTAGCCGAAACATATTGGTTTGTTCACTTTATACACAGTTCTAGTTCGAGTATCCATGCTAGATAAAATGGTGAAAAATAGAGCTTAACGCAATTTTCAGAAGATAAATTGAACACAGAAACTCGGATACACTTTGAAAAGATTCAACTTACCGCAACTCTTGCGAAGTCTTGAGAAAACGAGAAATTCTCGTATCTACGAAGGAGCCTATAATATTTTATTCTTTTTCTTTACTGGTTCTATTTATCCTAAAGTTTCGAGTTTTTATATGGAGCATGAAAGTTTTACTTTTACGAGTGCAGTATTTTAAAGTAAACTTTGTTGAAGAACGCAGAAATGTGTAAACGGGTGGCAAATTTACATGTTTATTTTGCAGACATATATTCTGTCTTGCAATACATGTGATTTCCTTCTCAAGGACGGTTTGGGTACATGATAAGCATTTGTCCAGCCTTACAAAAATGTTTGATAGATTCCTACAGATTTCTATAGAAAATTCTATAGATTGCGAATAAAGGGTTTAGAAGCATATTTTTTAAGAATTCCTTTCAGTGTTCTAGAGAAATAGCACCCCTGAATCTATATAAATTTTACAGAACTCATATTTCTATATAATTCTTTACAGCCTTGTAAGATTTAATTAATTAGTAAAAATTTACAATTTATCTCATATGTCATATAGTGTCTAGCATTTCTGGAAAACACATATCTATTAAGTTTATTTGGAAATATCTATAGTCCACACTTTGCGATCCCACCCCAGTAGCTCAATTGGGAGAGCGTAGGCTGGCGCATGAAGTTCCGAGGCTCAATCCCCGACTGGTACACCAACGAATTTTTACAAAATGCGCATAAATGTTTCCAAGGAAGTAGCTATAGAAACTTGACAAAAAATTCAATAAAAAATCTAAAGAGATGACTATAGAAACTTTCTTATAATTCATTAGAGTTTCTATAGAATTCTGTAAATAAATTTTATGGAAGTTTACGAAAATGGGTCAGTCTTCTATAGAATTTTATAACGTTTTCCTTATAGATTACTTATAAAATTGTATAGAACTTTTATTGTTTGGGGACATAAGTGTACGTCGCTTATGGAACTACGAATGATTCCAAAAGCCGTTAATGAACCAACTCTAGCAATGCTTTAAGTTACTCTTCACAAATGTCTCAAAATGAAAGAAAAAATATCTTTTAAGGTTAATTATAAAAAGTACAGAGTGATTTAAATAAAATGTGAGGTGTTTGAGCTTTCTGTATGAAAAACGAATTAGTGAATTGCCCTTCCATTGCAAATAATAGCCACCATGGACCGGCTTCGTGCTTTTATGTGCTCATCAGCATAGAATAACGGGTACTTTTCGTTACAATGACAGCTTTCTTTTTAAATTTGAAGTGGATCCATTCACTATTATCTATATGATAGAAAGTATAAAGAGAGAAACTGATACCTACAGCTCAAATTTCTGTTTATTTAATAAAGGAAAAATGCTTTTAAAGCAACATCCAGCATAAAATTAATAATATCGACTGCTGTTGAAGAGTCAATAAACAGATTTTTCCATCAGGACAAACAAGAAACTTAACCTTCATTCATCAAAGCAAGATTGACAACTGATTTTAGACTGATGGGCGACTAATGGACAACAGCTAAAGTGTTTGAAACATACATGACTGAATATGACCTCCTTTCCTTGTTTCAATCATGTTTGCTGTTCTAACATGAGTTGCCGATCGTGTTTTGACGAGTGAAGGTTGCGCTTCTTGTTTGTTTCGACAAGGTAGACAATATTAATTTTGTGTTGGATGTTGCTTTAAATAAAGTGATTTATTGATAAGTAAAATACACTTTATGCAAAGGATAAGGAACTTGAGAAATGTATATAAGCGAAAATAACACATACCCAAGACCTGGCTTTGGGTATATAACCCCTCCTGTATCTTCAATTTGCGCCCATTCCTCTTTTGAACTTCGAGTTTGCTGATTCACTTGTACTGAAGAAGGGGATCCAGCGTGTTTTCGAAACAGCTATATTGTTATTTGTGCTTATATACGTCGCTCAAGTTTCTTAAAGTATTTTTAGTTGTAAAAAAATAATACTGTTAATCATGTAACACAGGGTCCTTATAGTACATCCATCAGAATTTTTTGAATATTTACATATTTCTGAGAATAATAAAGCGTTATAATAATTTATGACTACCTAAGTATCTCGAGGAAAAGAGCGTGATTTATAACTTTTCAACATAGTAAAATATTACAAAGACCGTTCCATTAAAACTCTTTCAGGAAATGCTTTTAAAGTCGAGAAATATAATTTTGCTTGTCTTCAGGATCAAACGATCTAAATTTCGTCAAACGCCGGAAAATGAGCTGTACTGGCATGTTTACTAAATAGGATATAGCATGCTTAAAATTTTACTTTGTGAATTATTTAATAAAAGTGTCTCATACTGTAAAGTGCGTTGGTCTAACAATAAACAGAATATTTTGAAAGGGTCGCTTTATTATCTTTTGACTGGAGAAAATGTTGGTGGGAATTACTCAAATGATGTGCATTTTTCATGAAGTAGATTTTTAGTATTTGAAAAAGAAAAGGGGTGACGAAGATGCATTTGCATAATGCATTATAATGTATGTATTTGTATAGTTTCTAATGGATAAAATATTTGATGTGCGCAGCACATGACTTTCTCTTCAGACTCAAATTATTTTTTTTTTATTTGAATTTTATTAAACACTAAAAAGGCAAACACATAAAATGACTGCTTATTTAAAATTACACCGAATTTTCAGAACTGCCTTATTAAAATTATTTACCGTAAATTATTCACCTTATCATTTGACGACTAGGCACATTAAAATGGCGCCAAATAGCCAAATTTTCAAAATTTTGAAAGAAACTGAAATATCATTGAGAGCGGTTTATTTTAGCTGGAAAAGAATTATTGTTATTATATATTTAGCTGGAAAAGAATTGTTTTAACAATGTGTCGCTAAATTTGCCCAATATGTCACCAGGTTCCAAAAATATATCGCCAAACGTAACAGATATACAGAAATATTGGCTTTTTCTATGTATACAAAGTTCAATCAGCCGTAACAAGGAATCAAACTCAGGTCTCTTAAAGTTCGATCAGTTTTTTGCAACTATTACATCACTCTAGTAATGTAAGACATTACTTTGAACTACATTACAAGTAATATAAACCAAATATTACAATGAACAATAATTCCATTTCTTGATAGTATTTTTTTTCACTATGACAAGTTCATTAAAGTTAAAGATATTATAAATAATAATGGATTTTAAAAATGATTTTGAAGAATGCTGAAAATGTCATTTTTAAAATGTTATTTTTATTACTAATGCTTACATCTTTTAATATTCATTTGGAGACCATAATTAGGTAACCACCGACTTTTACTATTTTAAAATGCCTATAGTTGATTTTGCACTTGCTTAGTAAGGCAATTTATAATTAAGATTGAAACAATCGAATGCAATTTCAAGCACATACTTTCACTTAATAGATTTTAGAAGTTAGGAAAGTGAATAGGGAAAGTACCGTAATGGTGTTAAAATTTCTAATTTAAGCTTTTAATGGATTTGCATGTTTTTGGGTACATAAGACACAGATTCATTTTTTCAGTGTGGTATCTCTCTCTCTCTGTTTGTGTTGTTGTTGAGACCCAGACCATCCGACCTACCAGAAAGGTGTAAGGTTACCGTTTGGACGGCCAGGAAGTGCCAATCAATTTAGACCGAAACCCAGTGGGGGAGGCATCCACAGGGATCGTACCCTCCTTCCCCTACTACCAACCTCTCGGAAGGACTTACGGACCCACATGTTTAATGTGATCGTACTCCGCAAGAATATGGCGGCAGTTGTGGCAGCGTGCAAATTCAGGGCGCAAACCACCGGGCTACCGCGCCCGAAATGTGCCAACAGCACGCGGTGTTCCCAGGTGGTCACCCACCCAAGTACTAACCGCGCCCGATGCTGCTTAACTTCGGTGATCTAACGAGAACCAGTGTTTTCAACACGGTAGGGCTTTTGGCGTCTCTCTGTCTGTGTATATTTGTTCATAAATTTGTATCCACTCAAGCTAAAAAATCTAATGTGGGCAGCACTGACTTTCCTTATATAATGCAATGGATTTACTAGTTTTACAGTAAAAAATAATGTATAAGATCCACGGCGCTGTAATTTTATTGCTGAATTGCACATTTGGCGATTTTCCGGATTACAACATGTAAAGCTATTTCAAAATACTCAATAAACTTATACTTCTCGCAACTCTAAAACAATCATCAATATTAATAGCATCCTCAATAAGCGATATAGTCTATATATTAAAATACTTTAATAATTACTTTATCAATTAAGCGTAATTTTCATTAATTTAACGTCATTTTTTCAACTTTGACGCTATTTTTTTCAATCCGCGGCGAAATATCGCCAAGTTGGCAATACTTTGCTAAATTATTCTCTAAGTTTACGAAATGCATCACCAAGTGTTACAGACAAACGGAGAGAAGAGTATTTCTTATACACTAGAAGGTATGCCCGTCATATAATGGAAATCAGAATTTGCGATACATTACTTCCCATTTGGCGTCATTTTTATCAATTTGGCGACATTTTTTTCATTTTAGCAACATTTAAAATAGTCGCTAAGCTGGCGACGTCCCACTAAATTTCTCGCCAAACTTTACGGACGGACGGAGAAATGTGTTATTCTTATAGTCTGCGCTTATGTTCTTTCCAAGACATTTTACTTCAACATCTAGTCGTCATTTTCATTGATTTAGCGTCATTTTTATCAATTTGGCGACGTTTTCCTTAATTTGGCTACATTTAAAAAGTCGCCAAATCGGCGACATTATGCCAAAATCTCGCCAAGCGTTATGGACGGAGAAATAAGCTATTTTTGTAGCAGATAAATTACTATGGGCGTCCAAATACAAAAGTATTACCTAAAGTATCTTTTCTTATGAATGGAACTAGCTAGATCCACGAGAATGATGTTACCAAATTTATCGCATGATATTACTTATGAAAAGTGAACATATTTTACAATAGGTAATATTGTTTTTATTTTATATGATTTTTTGATAATTTTTTGGAAAATGTACAATTTCTCGAGAATGGTTTATGCTAGCGTTCCAAAATTTATGTCAATTGTTTTCTAATGAAAAATTACATAAGAAATGTCTATTTGCGTAATTTTATGAAAGGTTTTGATTTTTTGATGATTTTTTTCAAAATTTCACTCGAAAATTTAGGGGTGGGTCTGAACATCCGATTGTGTATAAAAGCAATAGGCTTCCAGTATTCATGGATTGTAATTTTTGTACCAAATTTTGTTCGAATCGCTCCATTCGTTCGTCAATTATCACCTCCATAACCTCACTGACACACACACACACATACTTTCACACACACACACACACACACACACACACATACACACACACACACACACATACATCATCTCAAAAACGTCTGATTCGTGCTCAGGGATGCTTGAAACGTGCTCTCCCGTCGAAAACTCGTATTCAAATTTTCGACCCAGTCACAATACTTTCCTTATACATTATATGTATATAAGGAAAGTAAAAACTATCCATCCCAATTACTTGAAATTTCACAGTTAATACTCATGTACTACACTGGAGCTGATTAAATTTTGGTAGGAACAAAATAAAATAGAATTTTGTGGGAAAAATATTTTATTCGCGAAAATAGAAAAATGGGAAATACCAGAATAAATGTCCTAAATTTTAATAGAAACTAGCCCTTTTGTTTGTAACTTTTCATGCCAAAACAGATGAAATTACTCCTACTATAATTGTATAAGCAGTTTTTAAAATGATTCAGTTTCATTCTTAAGAATAGGGGAGCATTTAAGGGGGGTTTAGGGGTTCACCTCTCCCTTCCCCGAAATTGAAAAGTTTTAAAGTGCTTATTAAACACACATGTGATAAATAAAAAATCGACTGAATCGCCATTCAGTTTGTCGCTCTGAAGTCCTTGAACTGGAAAAACAACCCGTTTTAACCACCAACAAATAATAGTAATAAAAATAAATAAAGTAAAAATAAGTATGAAGTAAATACGATTGGCATCATGTTTGATTTCAACCAGCAGAAACAACAAGATCCCAACTATAATAGAAGGTCTTTATTAAGGAAGACATTTACAATTGTCCTCTCTCCGTGTTAATGTTCGGCTTTCATCAGTTGCTACGCATATAGATCCGGTACGGAAACTACGGAGAAAAATCAAAACCCCTCACATTTCTTCATAGGGAGGATTTCAGGGTTTGCTGATTAGGGTGTATGTCCGTAAATTCGAAGTAACTCCCAAATGAGCTAGAATTCTGACAGTTGCTACACTTATAGCTCATGTACTGAAACTCCAGAGATAAATCGAAACCCCTTCACATCCCTTTAAAGAATGAATTTAAAAGATCATTTTTAATATAACCAAGATAAAATATTGAAAATTTCTACGCATATAGATAATGTACTGAAATTATCTGTAAAATTTGAACCCCCCCCCCCCCAAATTTCCTCATAGGATGGGATTACGGGCCGGCTAAACCTATCAGCCCTCTCAATTTCAGGCATTTTTCTAATCTGATCATATCTCAGCTTTTAATTAAGCTAGAGCTTAGTTCTAAAGGCTAAATTTCACAGCTTGAACTGAAAAAAACTGCGTAACCGGATTTCATGTACGATTATTTAGGGCACATACCAGGGCCCAACATAGCTTAACTGGGGACTGTGGCAGACAGTCCTACGAACCCCCTTCACCTCTGGACATACTATATGAAGTGAACAAACATATTTTTTATGAAACATAATTGCATTTTAGGAAATGGTAAACAAAATGATATTCTTACATATTTTAATGAAATTTTAATTACTGGTAAAATTCTCATTGTAGCGAAGAAGCTAATATGTTCTTGTTCGTATATATCCCAAAATAGAGACATCTAGATTTTAAAATCCCTAGATATCTCCAAATTTGGTGGCATAATTTCTTTTTCAATAAGCAGTCGTTTTTTTTATGTTCTACTTGCTTAATTTAAGGCTCATCTGATGGGGTCCGGGCCAGCTGCCCTCCATGCCCCTGCGTTTGTCAGGCCCTGTATATAACGTCCATACAGCGGTCGTTGTGCAGACTCCTGCGTGCTAATGTTCGGCGTGTTTAGGCATGTATTTAAGAACTAAATGATTAAAAAATAATTATGACAGCATATTTTTTTCAACATCTAATGCATGTGTTTGTTTGTCAAATGAGTGGGATTTATAATTATCGAATTCTAATTAACCTGTACAAAGAACAAGCATTCACTGTTAGTATTATATAAAATTTCAAACTGCGTATGCACATGCAGCGAATAATATGAATAAACTTTGCAAAAGCACAGTGACGTTCCTTTTACATTCATATTATAAAATAATCTGTTCCAAATTCTATTGTAATCGGTTGAGTAGAATTCAAGAAAAATTGATTTGTTTAAATTCGTTAACTGACAGACAGACAGACGGATGGCTAAAAAGTAGAGTATTCCCTTAAAACATTTAGATATTCAGTATGTCCAAAAAGTGTTTTCGTCATGAATACAATGTTTTTATATAGCGAAAGCAGTAAATATTGCTTTCAGGACTTTCCTACATTGCATTTTGTAAAATTTCGACCTTATGTTCTCAAAATGTTCTACGTAAAATGATTAACTAGCCACTTCCAAAAAGATACCTATGGCAGCTCTGGAAGTAAATGTATTGTTTACTAGTTAGTTATTGACTTTGGACTAATCATATTTCAACATTATTTATCATTTTTGCAGAATAAATTCATTGTATATAGATATAACCAAAGGCATTGAAACCGGAGTTCAATGTATTTGTAAAAAAACTAGTATTATATAAAATCTAGACCTATATTTTATATAATGCATCTGCAATAACATTTCATATCAATACTCATATTTGTTCTTGAGTTATATGTCCTGCCCATTTCTCTTACACACGTACATATCCATACACATATGCATATACACAGACAAATTGATATCTTTCAGTAAATGTTCGAAATATGCTAAGTAAGTTTGGATCTTCTATCTCCCTCAAATGACGAATTCAAAATCTTTGAAAAATAATTCTTTATACAATGATATAAGGAAGTAAAGATAAGCGATACAACTATTTGAAATAAATGCTCACGTTACTGCAGGAATACGACTTACGTCAATATAAAATCAAGTGAATGAAGAATAAAAACTATACACCGAAAAAATTGTAAATACAATGGTATCTCATTTCCTAAGCCTTGTTCGTTTGTCCAGAAACTAACTATTTTAAAAGATCAGAGCATACTACGTTCTTACTTTTTATGCGATATCAAAGGGAGATGAGGCTTATATAATAATCCCTAACATTGCACACATTTCTTTTTGACGTTTCCTATTCTATATCTGAGATATTTCGAAGAATTTTGAAGAACTTTGTGGAACAGAGCCGTCTTTTTCTGTTCTAAGGATGGGAATTATGTTCTGTATGTACAGAATTTCTTGTGAATATGCAATTTGTTTAAATACACATATATATACATATTGATGCTATGGTGGCAAAAATCTGATGTGAGACTTTCGCTATGGACTCAAGTTAATATTTCCTTTATTAATACTCATTAAATAGCCATTTCACATTCGTGTCGAGCGTTCTCAATACTTAGAGGTCAATAAATGTGACACCAGCACACGTAATAAAAGTTCTAATTATCAAAAACTATTTTAAATTTAAGCATGATTTTTACGGCATTGTTACGTTTCTGGGATTTAAAACATTTTAATTTAATGTGTTGATATTAAACATAATATATTTACATTTTGTGTAAACAGAAATTAAAAATTGTATGTAGTATACATAAAAAATAAGCCTCCTTAATTAACGAAGTGTACATAAAGTTATTTCAGTGCACAGCAGGTACACTAAAGTATGTTTTGTACAGTGAAAACCAAAATTTTGGTAAAACGTCAAGGTATATGGAAACTACTCTCGTTCTTTTTTGTCATCTTGTTTGTTTTGTTATAAGTATTGATGTTATAAGCATTGATGTGGAAAGCATTGATGGTATATTCCCACCTGGATTGAATCGCATTAGGCGCCAAAATATGTGATTTCATTTCTTTTTTTAGCTGACGCTCTTTATTACTGGCTGAATTTTTTTATAATACAGTTGTTTCTATTTAGAGATATCACATCTTTTTGTGGTGAATATTTTTTGTTAAAACGAAAGTGAGACTCGTGCCTGCATGTTTTGCTGTGTATTTAACCGTGGTTTATGTCTGGTTTAAATTTTTAGGAATGTAACATTTTTTTCAGTATGTGCTTCACACATGCATTGTATATGTATCGCTTTTCAACGCGAAATACTTTAGCTTGCGTTAAGGCAATTTTCTTTTTATGGAGCCTGCTACTGGCCTGATAATTATTTTCAGAGATTTGACATCTCTGTGCTTCTGTACTACTTCTAGCTTCTTCTTGTAGCGCAGTTTACTATACATTGCAGTGAGTTAATGTTTCAACTTACCGGAAGCTATAAGGTAACTGTTTGGGATGCCTGGTGAGATACCCGTAAATAAAAATGGCAACAATAAAATATACCTTCATTTTCAGAATGCAGTTATACAATCTCTGTAACTGCATAATTTCAAGTATCCAAAATTCTACCTAGTGCATCGCGTGTGAAATAAATGCAATTAAAATTAATCAAGATTGGTATCACGTCTGCATTCAATAGATAAAATCAAGGACAAAGCGTTTTAAAAAACGAAAGATCTTTTATTTAACACATCCTAAAAGACGTACAAAACAAATATTAAAAACTGCCAGAGCGCTTTCGCACGTATATACGCCCTTCATCAGTAGCTGCATGAATAGTAAAAACATGGAATGTTTATATATAGAGAGACCAGTTTAAAATTAATTTGCATAAAATATAAAATGGTGAATGAACTTACGAAAAATAATACAAGAAATATACGCGGAAATTATAAAATAAGTTTAAACGCTTACGAATTTTAAATTATTACAAGAAAAGAACTAATACAAATTTTAGACAAGAAAGATCAATCATGCATAAGCATTGATTATGAAACACTTTCCAACTGAAATGTAATTTCATTTAAAAATTTCTAAAATGTGATTCATTCAGTGGTAATATCTTTTACATTATCACAGTACTACAGTAATTTATTATACTTAAATATTTAAAACTGTATCGAAATATAAATCATCTGATTCTTTATGCAAAATCAATGAATATTTCATTCATATAACTTGTATTCCAGACTCCAGAGCTAAATAATTTTGTGTGAAAAAAATTCAGCAATTCTTATGTAATTCATCTTACAATCGCTTGAGATATTTGCATTCTGCATATGTTAAAATTAGGCTTCCTTGAAGAAATAATAAAAGTTTAGGGATCATTTAAAATCACAACTATTGTAATTGCATAGGCACGGAATTTAGATACACAGATAATACACAGATAATATATATGTGTATGTGTATGTACTCAAAGTATTGGAATCGTGCCGAAGATCGGAACTCGAATTTTCAAAGTATCTACACGTTTTGGGACTTCTAGAACACGAAAAAACTACTTTTAGGAAGACGTCTGTGTGTGTAAGGGTGTATCTGTGTATGTTTCTGTGTGTCTGTGTGGATATTACATCCACTCTAATTGAAAAACTAATGGACCGAATTTCATACAATTTGGTAGGTATGTTTTTTGTGGGAAATCCTGATGTTCATTAGATTATAGTACGATTCGTAATAAAAGAATCTGCCTTCTTTGCGAAATGGCCGCAGAAATTGCCTTTATCCACTCTAGCTAAAAACTAATGAACCAAATTTAACAAAATTTGGAGTATAATATTTCAATAACCTACAAGTGATTTATATACCAAATTTAACAAAATTTTGTATATAAATCATTTGTAGGTTATTCTACTACGATTCGGGAAAAAGGAACGGGCTATTTTTGCGAAATGGCCAGCAAAAATCGTTATATATAAAAATAAAAGACTACGTGTGCTCAATTATATCAATTAAATTCCTATTTTATATGTGATTTTTGACAACAAAAAGAATAAGACTAACTCCATTACTCTAGGACTAGCCGTTCTTGAGATATTCTAGTTTTTTCGCGTTTTCGCTACGCCACCTTTGACAATAAGTCCAGCTATCAAATGAGAACCAAATTTAAGTTTAACGTGTAAATTCAATGTCATTTAAAATACTTATGTTGTGCAGATAAACTCAAATTATCATTGAATAAATAAAGAGAACGAATATGAGTCTGCAGGGAAAGACATGTGCTGTCCAGATCAGAATTTTTAACAATATTACACCAATGATTTATAGAAGTGAACGGGGATTATTTTCAGGCCGTTTCGAAAAAAATGTATGATCTATATTTAAAGATCCATCAAATTTTTGTCGAATAAAATGTTCAACAAATTTAAGCTGTGTACCAAATTTTAACTCTCTAGGACGTAGGAAAGTGCATTTAAAATGCCATCAATTAAATTTATCATGAAGAGTTATATAAAATTTTAAAAAAATGAAAAATTGTTATCTACCAAATTTATTCTAAAATATGAAGCCACTCCCATATGCAAAACGTTTAAACAAATGGAGAGATATTTATTATATAATATCTCTCTCTTTTCTTTCTGGAAGATATCCCAAAGTCAGAATTTAATTGAATTTGTTTTTTTCCCTATATTAAATAATTTTTTTAATTAAAAAACTACTTAACATATTTTACTGAATTTTTTTTTATATATTGTATGGGATAATGTGAATATTTCCTAAAAATTTCGAAGCAATTCGTGAATTTTAAATTTACTTAAAAAATGTTTGAAAAATTAGGTCCCATAGGGTTCAATGTATTTCATTTTTTCAACCCGGGTTCAATAAAAAACTAATTGGGTGATATTATTTATTTATATTCCCATAGGTCCTACAGACCGTCTGAACAACATACTAAAATTTCATTTTGATAAACTCATTTTTACGGCAGTTATCGTGCTAACGGACAGACAGACAGACAGACAGACAGACAGACAGACAGACAGACAGACAGAATGAACAAAGTCATAAACACTTTTCAACTTTGTTGTAAAGTGTTAAAAAACGTCAAGCATGATATTCCTGAGAATGACGTCACAAATAATTTTTAAGAGGTTTGAATTGCATAGAGTCGAGAATGAGACGCCAACCATAACTTAAAATTTGAACAGGATCAGAATTACAAATGGATTCACGGTAAATATAAATAAACATGGATTCATAAAGAAGAATACTACGTAGATTGTTATAACGAACCAAAAGAAAAGTTTTTTCAGAAACGGGAAGAAATTTATCATTAACCACATATTGAGCAAGAGCCGTAGAAAGTTTACCAGATTTGACATCGCGATCATGTTCTGCTAAACGGATGCCAACAGTACGTTTTGTACTACCAATGTAAAATTTATAGTCACCAGCAGGGGATAACAGGGGAACGACATACACCCCAGCAAGGCTTTTGAAGTCATCAAAATTCCGAAATTTATCGGATAGAATACGATTATATAAAGTGGTAATATTAGAGTGAACGGGTTTGAAACCAAATTCATGACAGAAATTAATAAAAGGGCGGAAAATCTTAGGATGGTAAGGAACACTAGATTTATGGACTAAACGATCTTTAATAGCAACAAGTTTAGTATCATATTGAGTTAATTTAAGGCGAACGTGGGCGAAGATCTTATAAATAAATTAAAAAGAATAAGCAGCCTCATGGTCAAGTTTAAAAATAAAATTAATTTCATCAGTCAAAGCGGGGATAGCAGAGCAAACATTAAAAGCGCGATTAAAATACGCGTTTAAAGAAGCTTTTTTAGAGGATACAGGATGGAAAGAATTAGCGGGGATACAGGAGTTAGTAAAAGTGTATTTACGGAAAACGGATGTATAAAAACCAAAATCAGAAAGAGTGACCAGAATATCAAGGAAAGGCAAGGAACAGTTAGATTCATGCTCAACAGTAAAATTAATCGAAGAGTAAAAATTATTAACTTTATTCAAAAGGTGAAGGAGATCATTTAAATCATGATCCCAGATAATAAAAACATCATCCACGTAATGGCACCAAAGAATAGGTTTAATTGTTAAAAAAGGCAAAATCTAATTCTCGAACTCCTGAAAAAAGGTTTCGACCAAAATAGGGGCGCCAGAAGTTTGCAAGAAAACAGCGTCACGGAAAGCAAAGTAATTTGTCTCCGCAATAATATTCAAAGCAGAAGTGATTGCGTCGATAGCGGGGGTTTTAAATTGGTAATTATGAAGTTTTTTGGCAATAATATCAATAACAATATTAATTGAGATACTAGGGAAAAGGAAAACGACGAAAACTATGGAGAGTACTATTAGGATTAAATTCAGTTTTAAAGAGTAAATTGATGAAATTTTCAGTAGAGCTGATGGAAAAACTATGATTACTAAAATACGGCTTTAAGAAATGGGCAAGGGATTTCCCTAAAAAATAAATAGGTCCTGTACATTTAGAAAAAATAGGATGAATGGGATGATTTCATTTGTGAAGTTTCATTTGACCAAAAAATTTAGAGAGTTGATGTGAAGTGCGAAAAATGGCAGATTTAATATTGGGAGGAAGATTTGTGCATTTTTTAAGTTTTGCGATCCTAGTATTAATCAACGTAATTGGGAATTTTTTGACCTGGTTGCAGTCTATCTCGTCAATACACTTCTACATTGAATTAACATAATCAGTTTTACTGCAAAGAACAAGTTGCTTGGTCTTGTCAGCAGATAAAATAACAAGGTCGGGGTTGGATTTAAGTTTCCTAATTTCCGCTATTTCAATGTTCAAAGCAATATCAGAACTAGAATGCATATTTTTACTTTTAAGCTTATTATCTTTCTGAAGGGCAGAAATAGACCGATATAAAACAAAATGGCCACGCTCTCTATGGCCTTGAGCCACATTAAGATGAGCTTCTTCCACAGGGGGAATTAAATTAATAAAACTGGGATTAACACAAGGATATGCAAATTTGTGGCCTCTCTCAAGAGCGTTACGCTGAATAGAGGAAATATCAAAGGAGGTATAATTAACGTAAAGGCTTTTTTAACCGAGGAAACATTTTAGGTTTTAAAGCAAGGATTTCAAGACGGAAATTATTAAACCATGGAGGTAAAAGTGAGGAGTTAAATCTTCATATTAAGAAAATGCCAATGTCGTTTGAGACAATAATTCAGGTGGCGCTGGGATAAGATAAGTAGTCCTGAATTATATGCATTTATATGGCGAAAGACCAAAAATATTTATGTAAACTGTCAATTTTGTAAAAATAAATTATTAGTGCAATGAAAAGTAGAACTGAAGCAATAAAGAATATTCCCAATTATTCAAAATAATTTTACCTTTCAATTAATTTTTATGTCCCTATATTCTGTTCTCTTTCCTAAAACTATGCAAAAATACTGGTTAATTATACTCATAATAAGAAGGCCTTTAATTTAAAAATAATCAAAAATACATATACTAAATACTACGCCTTTCTATAGTGTCAACTAACAATAGCAACTACTTTATTAACACTAGCGACACCTAGATATAATTCTTAAAGCATTATGGCATTTTCAAGCGTTTCATCCATAGGAGTTTTATCTCCTCCTTTCTAACTCCATGATTTAAACACAGGGTGTTGAGAAGAAAGGAGCATCACTCACAAGAACAGCTTGACGGATAGCAGAATTAGAAGAGGGTAAGTGCGAAGGAATTTTACGGGGATACCCTTTTAAATGGTTCGTCCAACTAGAACATTTTTTAGCATGCTGTATTTCTAAATCATTACGAACTTGAATTATGCGAGTATAAATATACTGGCAAAGAGAATCCACAAGGGTAAGATGTGCGCTAGCAACAATTAAAGTGATTAAAATTGCTGAATTTCACTGTGGGGTTATTTTATATCGCCAAAGCCAAATGACCTACAAAATTCCTACCCAATTTTTAACACTTTCCAACATAGTTGAAAAGTGTTTATGACTTTGTTCATTCATTCTGTCTGTCTGTCTGTCCGTTAGCACGATAACTGCAGTAAAAATGACTTTATCAAAATGAAATTTTAATATGTTGCACCTTATTAGTTTTGGATTGAACCCGGATTGAAAAAATGAAATACATTAAACCCTATGGGACCTTATTTTTCAAACATTTTTTAAGCGAATTTAAAATTCACAAATTGCTTCGAAGGCTTAAGGAAATATTCAAATTATCCCATAAAACATATAAAAAAATTCAGCAAAATATATTCAGTAGCTTTTGAAACAAAAATTAAAATAATAATTACATCCTTTATATGAAGAGATTACGTGACTATTATATGAAGAGATCACGTGACCATTATATGAAGAGATCACGTGGCCCACTTCAAAATAAAATATGGCATCCATCTTGTGTTAAAATCGTGATTTTTAAAGTTCTTTTTAATACATTAGTGTTGTCTCTGTCCTAAAACCGCTTTATTTTTGCTTAAATTATGTGCATCTACATAATGAAACAACGCAATTACAATATATATGAGTTTAAATGATCATCAAACTTTAATTATTTCTAAAACGAAGCCTAATTTTCCCTTATAGAGAATGTAAACACAAAAAGATATAGAATGAGTTATATAAGAATTGCTGCATTTCTGTAATGCAAAATTATTTAGCTCATGGAGTGTGCAATATAGCTAATATGAATGAAACATTCATTGATTTTACACAGAGAAAAAGACGATTTATTTTATGAAGTTTTAAGCATAGAGTTAAATTACTTGTACCTCCATGGTTTTAAGTTTTAAATAAAATAAATTAGTATAGTATTGTGATGAATGAAAGGAATGGAGAAAAGTTTATGAATGAAAAGCTGCCTTTATAGAGAGATCTAGGCGAGTTATACTTCGATGACGTCATTTGAATAAAGTTCATTTGTTTTTGATGAAATTTTCAAATATAATAAATTATTGTAGTATTATGATAATTTAAGAAATATTACCGAGGAATGTATCGCATTTTAGAGATGTTTAAACTAAGCAATTTATATTACAATGCCGTCATTTGAATGAAGTTCATTTTTTTCGATGAAGTTTTAAGGTTTCAACCATAATAAATTAATGTAGTATTGTGATAATTTTAAAAATATTACCGAGGAATGTATCGCATTTCAGGGATGTTTAAATAAAATTGCATTGAAGTTGGAAAGTGTTTCATAATCAATGCTTTATATATGATTGATCATTCTTGTTAATTCCTGACGTAATTCCTACAGAAAATAATCGAAAATTAAATTTCTTTTTAATTGGTACACCCTTAGATCATAGGAAAAAACAGTAATAAAAAGATCATCAAAATCGGTTTGGCCTGCAGGCCCATTAACAGTAAAACGCGACGCCAATGAATAAGAATAACGAAAATTGTTCAAAATTGTAGTTTTTAGCGGTATTTTACTCGTTCTTTTCTGATTTGGTTATTTTTTATTTTCGTCTTTAAGCTTGCACCTTGATAGCATGGACAAGTATACCTCTAGCTTTAATTGCGGCCCATATCTACGGGGTTGATAAACCCATCTTGTGGTGTAAAGTAAATACAGATTGTCATTCATATTTCATCGCCATTTCAATTTCATTACTTAGCGTGGAATGCTCCCGCGTTGGTAAATATGTGGATTTTTTTCTTGTATTTTTTGTATTTTGTTATAAGTAATTTTTGCTATGTTATTGTAAGTTTTGGGCCATAAGTTTGTTCAATGAAGATAAAGTATAAGCATCGATGGCAGTTTTCCCAAAGTTATTTTTTCAAATTATCCGATTTTGCTTACATTCTTATATTTATTTTCCTATAAGAATTTATTTTAATCACAAATCAGCAAATCAACACACAAGAATAACACTGTCGCAACTGCAAATATTACAGACTTCTTTGTAAGAGTGTTACCCGTATGAAAAATTTATCTGCAGTTCGAAGAAATTTATTTCTGTAAACCTATAGTTTCCATACACAGATCACAATAAATCACACACGCTTTATTTGACATGTATTTGTAAATTCGGGAAGTTTTAGAAATCTAAACCGTTAAGTAATGAATAAAAGCCTCGAATATAATGTACTATAAGTACGTAACCGTAGATTTTTTATCTTGGTATTTTATCCTTATTTGCATATGTGACTAAGGTATGATTTCTGTTCTCTGGAAAGCCATGAGGAAAGCCAGAATTATGAATAGATTATCACCGCAGGTCAACTTTATCAGATAGTCCATCGTTTTTGAATTCTAGAGTAATATAAAAATACAGATTTAACAATAATTATGTTCATTTTGAAATGTGGTATAATATCAACGCACAAGGGGTTCATAGGAATGTTCTTAAACACTCCAATAACTTTGTAATGAAAGGTCCACGAGTGTACATGTTACGTCTACCTAAAGTAAAGTGATTGTGCCCGATTAAATAGCGTCCTTAGCGGAAAATTAAAAAAATTAGCATAACGAAATTGGCAACAAAGCGAGGTAGACGAAAAAAAAAATACAGGCAGGCTCAGTTCTGATTGAGCTGTCAGCATATGACTACGCCTTGCAGATCGGACAGTTGAAATGGTCTAATCGAGAATGGTTTTAAAGTGTTTATTTAATTTATTATAACCAACACAGGTCAAGGAAAAGTAGCTTACATAATTTTTACTACCAATGCTGGATAGATTGCGAATGCAAAGCAGATCCATACAGAATTATCCAACGTGCTACTCTGCAAGGTATCGGTCACAGCGTGCCAAGATCTTAGGACGTAACCTCTTTAAATCCCTCGTAAGTGACTTTGCCTTTGATGTTTAAGTTGAAATCGCCCAACATAATGATCGGTATATGTTGCCGAATCACTTTCTGGCCAGTTGCGGGAAGGCTTTTGAAACTTTTGTGGCGTTTTCTGTACTCTCCAGTTCATTAGGCTGCAGTCTTCTTGGGTTTGTTGCATACCTCGTTACTTGCTTTTGCCTCACGTTTTAATTTTTTACACTTTTGCTTGCTTTCATTCTGCGAATTTCGGAAAATATTGTCGAAAATGTTAACCCGTTCAAAGCAAGGGAGCAAGGGGATCGTTGCAGCACGACGTAATCGCAGTACGCAAATTGAACTCCCTGCTCTTTTAGTTGAATATGCTAACACGATTGCTGTTCGTCACGTATTTTTAACGATATAATGATTGCAATTGGGACCTATTTTTGTCTCAGGGAGTTGACTGTAAATCACCCTATAATATCCGCGGAGTTAGACGTAGTTCTACCGTTCTACGTCAAAAGACAATTACGAAGTTATAGAGCATCGTATAATTAGCAGGAATTTGATACCTGGAATGAACGAAACGCGTACGCTACAGACAAGAAATTCCCATCAGAAAGTTTTATAATCAGAGCCTCTAACACTGTGCCATCTGTAATACTTGTCAAAGTACGCTTTAAAATTATTTTTAGAATTCAAATGTGCATTGTTTTCGACGAAGGACATTTTAAGTAGGTTCTAAACTGGAATTCTCTACATGTAAATGTTTTTATTGCATTTTTACTGAATAAGACAGACAGTTGCCAATAATTATCGAATAAACAATGCCTCCTCTACCAATTTTATTCCCGATTCCTACTCATTAGACCAGTAGTATTTAACCTTCCAAGGTATCTATGGCCAATTAAATTCTTTCTACGACTTCTATGGTCATTACAAAAGTACCGGTAGTCGAAAACAATGGATTATTTAATAATTTCTGGAATAAAAAGTGAAAATTACACCCATACACGGCGCACCTGACTATCATTTAAGGCGCTCCAGGGATCCAAAACAGACATGCTCTATAGTTACTTACTGGTCTCGGCCCATATGCACAGTACCTGCATCGTTTCGAACACAGACCGTTACCATAATGAAGTAGCAGAGAAGAAGGTTCAGTAAACCATTACATCCACAACTGCTCTCTCACTTCAAACTATCACATAGCACCATCAGCACTACAGTTCAGGCTGAAATGAGCACAAAAAGTGCTATCAAACAAATCAACAATGGAGAAAATTACGTGGTAATTATCTACCGCAGAGAAAATTAATACACGTAAATCTCATTCTGCTATATAAAACCTTTCCTTTCATCATTCTCCCTTAAAAAGTAAATGGAATTAGCATCAAAATAAGCAGCCTGCAACCACTTTCATGAGCACATAACATAATTAGCTTCAACAAAACAAGCGGTAAAAATAGCTCTAGGAGTAAACCTTTTCTACCGTCATCACCAACCTACCTGATTAACCTCGCCGAATCAAACTTCACTGATAGAAACCTCACTAAGCCTCGAAGAACACAGACGTTCCATTCCGCTTTACACTGTTTCCGAATTTCATCCAAGTCTTACAGTTATTTCTCCATTCCTTTCTTTTATTTTTTTAACACTTTACAACAAAGTTGAAAAGTGTCTATGACTTTGTTCATTCTGTCTGTCTGTCTTTCTGTCTGTCCGTTAGCACGATAACTGCCGTAAAAATGTCTTAATCAAAATGAAATTTTAGTATGTTGTTCAGACGGTCTGTAGGACCTATGGGAATATAAATGAATAATATCACCTAATTAGTTTTGGATTGAACCCGGGTTGAAAAAATGAAATACATTGAGCCCTATGGGACCTAATTTTTCAATCATTTTTTAAGCGGATTTAAAATTCACAAATTGCTTCGAAAATTTTAGGTAATATTCAAATTGTTCCATAAAATATATAAAAAAATTCAGCGAAATATATTCAGTAGTTTTTTAAATAAAAATTAAAATAATAATAACACCTCTTATATGAAGCGATTACGTGACCATGATATGAAAAAATCACGTGACCCACTTCAAAATGATATATGGCATCCATCTTGTCTCAAAATCGTGATTTTTAAAATTCTTTTTATTTCATATTGAGTGTTGTATCCGTCCAAAACCCACTTTATTTTTGCTTAAATTCCGTGCATCTACATACTGAAACAACGCAATTACAATATATTTGAGTTTAAATGCTCATCCAAATTTGATTATTTCTACAACGAAGCCTGTTTTTCACCTATGTAAAATGTAAACAGCAAAATATGTAGAATGAGTTGTATTAGAATTGCTGCATTTCTTTAACACAAAATCATTTAGTTCATGGAGTCTGCATAGCTGATATGAATGAAATATTCATTGATTTTACAAAGGACGATTTTTTTCGATGAAGTTTTACGCATAGAGTTTAATTACTTGTAGCTCCATGGTCTTAATTTTTAAATAAAATAAATTATTATATAGTATTGTGATGAATGACAGGAATGGGAAATTATTTATGAATGAAATGCTGTTTTTATAGATAGAGCCAGGTGTGTTATTTTTTCTATGACGTCATTTGAATGAATTTCAGTTGTTTTCGATGAAGTTTTCAAATATAATAAATTATCGTAGTATTATAATAATTCTAAAATTATTACCGAGGAATGTATCACATTTTAGAGTTGTTTAAACCAGGCAATTTATATTTCAATGCCGTCATTTGAATAAGTTCATTTTTTTCGATGAAGGTTTAGGTTTTCAAATATAATAAATTAATGTAGTATTGTGATAAGTTTTAAAATATTACCGAGGAATGTATTGCATTTAAGACATGTTTAAATAAAATTACATTGAAGTTGGAAAGTGTTTCATAATCAATGCTTTAAGCATGATTGATCTTTCTTGTTTCTTATTTATCTGACTTTATAAATCTGCTCACTTATCCACAGTACCTTCACACTCAACACACAAAATGTCCAATGGTTTCATGATTACTCACCATGCACTTGTATACAAAATGTAAGTGAATTTTGTGTGTCCTATTTGTACTTTGTCTGTTTTTCATTATGTTTAGTAGTAATTGGAACACTTTGGAGAGATCCCCTTTTACAAAAGGTTAGATGCCTGTCTGCATCGAAGTCCCCAGTATGGTTACGGAACAACAAAGTAATTTTCGATCATTAACTGTAAATGCAGTGTGATTAAAAAAGATGGGTCAAACTTTACGAGATGGTAGTATACACCAAACCAAGCATTTTCGTCATAGTTTATCGGGTCGGAAATGAAACGTAAAGGCTTTACAGGTCTTTTACTCGTTGGGAAGCTCCCATAGCTCGTCCCCCACAATGGCCCGATCTGTCGTGTCTTGACTTCTTTTTATAGGAATATCTCAAGAGTCTCGTCTATGACACTCACTTGAACCTGAAGAGGAACTCATTGCCAGAATTTCGGTCGCTGCTGCTGAAGTGCGCGACATGCCTGGTCTGTTCGAGAGAGTTTGCCAATTCCTCCATCGCCGCTGTGAGATGTGTATTCAGGTTGGCGTTTGCTCTTTTGAACCATTACTGTAATTATTGTATATTAAATGTCATTTTATAACTTCTTAGTCATTCTTGTTTTTTCGCCTCATCTCATCAGTTTCACCATTAAGCGCCCACTGGTGCTTTTACGTTTCATTTCCGACCCGGTAAACAATGACGAAAAATGCTTGTTGTGGTGTATACTACCACCTCGTAAAATTTAGTCCATCTCTTTTGAATTACCCTGTAGAAGTGAAAATATTCCATTGTACAACTTTAAGTATCGCTGCCCCGCAACGCGTTTATCGCCAGCGGCCCAAACTTCCACAGTCGATTTAGGTTTTTATAGCCCCAACCCGCAATGGGTCAGCTCCTATGGTTCGACATAATTAAATAACCAAATCAAATCTAATCTATCTCTATAAGAGTGAATCGACGGCAATCTCCAAAGCACGAACGCTTTCGCCAATTTTCGGATTTCTGTTTGTTGACGGCCTGCCAGGACGGTGCTTGATTTCGAATATTGCTCGCTAATTGCAAAAATTTCTTTCAAAATTTAGTTTTTTACATAATGTATCTATCTAAACAAAAAATTTCTATACCCGCATTCGTTCTTTAGTTATTATGTACACACCGCACAGACATATAGACATATGCGTACAATCGAACATCTTTTAGAAAGTATTCGAAATGTGGTCAAGAGGTGTGCTTTACCTTCAAAATCTCGAATGTGAAAAATTTTCCGGAAAACCTTATGCTTCTTATACAACAGTGACAGAAAGCAAAAATTCTGATCATTTTAAAATGCGTTTAATTTGACCTCAAAATCAATCAATAATACAGGACAGGAGTTTAGCAATATGCGCTTTATAACTACTTCGAATCAAATTTGATTTTGATTACATCTTTTATAATAAATTGAATTCGTATAATCTTCATTCAAAATTCTTAAACCAACTTTTGAATCAACAGCAAGGCTCTTTAGAATTGTCGCCTGTGGAAAGCGTATATTCGGCCTTAATGAAGGCATGTCCTCTAACTGGCTTGTAAGTAAGTTTTCAGGACGCTTAGCAAGCCAGGGGCGTCGGATTAAGGGTTTGTGACTATTGATTTCAGAAACAATTTTGGGAAGATCGTCCAGCCACACAATAACCGCAGCATCCTCAGTGCAAAGAGATTTTCGCTTCAAAAATATCTGCAATTTCCCCTGTTCAGAAATGAACATGTCCACATCATCAATCGATCTGGTGCTTTCATTGGACGAAACACATTTTGCACTTTCTGCAGACCCTTTGTTTGCTGTCTGTTTTGAATCTACAACTAAAATTTCGGCATTTTCTTTCCCTTGGAGTATATCATGTTCTGATACAGGTGTAGATGGTTTAAGCTTATTTGAATTTGGGATATTATGGTTAAAATCTTGATTTATGCCTGTAGTATTGGAATGCTTTGTTTTGGGTTTAACAGTTTTCATTTTCTTTTGAGGGTAAGTAATTTTCTTGAATTGGCTTTTTGGTCTGCCTTTAGGCTTAGAATTCTTGATTGGATCTTCCTTTTCATCATTCTCACTCATATTTTCCCACATAGGTCTTTTCAGTATTCGAATGGGATATCTTCTGATATTGTCAGCATATCCATTCAGAATTTCATCGGCATTGACTTTATCTGATATGGGGCAGTTCATTTCACGAAGCCACTTCAGTACTATCATGTCTTTTGAAGATCCTTTTGGTTTGACAACGCTTTTTATGGCGGGTTGACCCTGCTTAAAACTATATCCATAAGATTTCCTGCTATTTACTAATGGAGTTTTTTTACTTATGCTTTCCTTTTTACTTGCTTTTTTCAGATTTTTAGATACTTTTCGAACTTTTGAAGTAAAGAGTTTTGTTTTCTTCTGTGTTGCTTTAAAACGTCTGCTTTCTCCGACATTTTTAGTGGAATGTTTTGCAGTTTTTTTCTGATCATTTCTTTGAGTTTTTATCAGTGGTGCTTTTTTCTGATCATTACTGTGAGTTTTTACCAAATTATTCATTTTAGGATCATTTTTGCCTGTTTTTCCAAGAGTTGTATTTAGTGTCGTTCCCGTTATGATCTCAAGGGCTTTGGTTGAAGTGTTTAACTGTGAATTCGGCGGTTGTTTAACAGAATCCAGAGATATTTCGTTTTCTGGTGGAATATCAAAAGCTACTTTTGAGTTTTTCAATTTTGATTTTGCTGCGTAAAACGTTTTATGAGACTCTTGGGGAATATTAGTTGCATGATATTTACGGCTTCGATTTGCATTAGGCAATGATAATTTTTCACAAAGTTTTATATTAAATGTAGGTTGAGCATTCCACTGTGGTACATTTTGGCGTTTTAGAAAAGTCGTACGAATGCGATTAACATGATCCGTCAGAGAACTGCCTCGTCGATAGAGTAATCTGGAATGTAAAGGATTGATAACTTCTTCTTCAGCCATTTTACTTTTCATAAAATCAAAATAAATCAATGCATGATATTAACTATATTTTCAGACATAAAATCCCTTCAAATTATTATAAAACTTTTCAAAAATCTATCACAGTTGTCATAAAGAAGCTAAACTATTATCATACCTGCTTGCAAATCTAAATTTCAGTGAATCTGATTAAAACTTTTCATCATCTATCTGCCTGCGTAAATTTGAAAAATTCATTGAAAATAATACATATAGCTTCCAATTTTAAACATACATTTATTGCCATTTGATTCAAATTTCATCTGGATAATTATTTGCACCAAGGTGGAACTCGAAGGTACATACTTTGCGCTTAGCTAACTTCATAATAGATATAGGGAACAGGACATGGAGGTAAAGGGATGTTTCTCTAACTCCATGGCACACGGAAAAATTGACAAAATGTGTAGGGAAAATTTTAAACCTTCGCTGAGTCAATTTATTAAACGCTACTTATAATTAAGAAGAATTGGAATTTTGTTGTAAGTGTAGCAGTAGTGAGCCACTTAAGGGCATTTAATCAATTATCATTGAAACTTTAGGGAATTATAACATAAATATATTTGTTTATCATTGGTAAAACTATTATCTATAATTATTATCACATCAAATTGCAAACAAAATATTAATTTTTTTTAAATAAAAAACTTAACTTCCTTTATGTTCCAGTAGTGGGCCTATTAAATTTCTGATGTACCTATAGTGGACCCACCCAAAGTGGGCCACTTAAATAATGTGTAAGATTTGTTGAAAGTTATATTTCACTATATATTATCATTAACATAATTTCTAAAATATATGTATAAAAAAGGTACCTAATTAAAAGCGAATGTAGTTTAAATCTTACTTTACAATTTTTCTTTTATTGCCAATTTTTTACAAAAAGTGAAGAAGAACAAGTGGAAGTTTTTTGGTTCACTTTTTCTTCTGATATGCAATCATTCTTTTCTTTTCTTCCATTTCAATTTTTTTTCTTTCTCTTTCAGTTTTTCTCTCTCTTTTTTTACGGCTGTAGCAATTTTAATATCTTCTTTCTTCTTATAATATTGAAGCATTTAAGGAGAAGTCACAACTGTAGGAAGCTTTTCTCGTCTTCTCTTTTTCTTTATCTTGTCACCCTCCCCCTCTGGCCAGAAAAGAACTCACTTGAAGGGAGATGGTACATTTTTGGATGGACCTGCAATAGGACGGACAGTATTTAATGACATTGAATGCATTGCATCCCTAATAAGTTCAATTGAACCTTCTTGAATACTAAGATTCCCCTCAGCAGATTCAACGGTACTTTCATCATGCTCCAGCTCAAAAGGCTCTTCACTGCATGTCGCCTCAACAGAGTTGACTGGTGCACCCTGAAAATAGGGTTCCATGTTCGAAGTTTCCTTTGTCTCCAACCATAAATAGTAAAGGTATTTTTGCTCCACAGGGCTTTTCCATTCTCCTTTTTTTTCTAAGAATGTTTCTAACTTCACTTTTCCAATTTTTTCTTCCAAAATTAAAAAAAAAATATTTCTCTCTTCTTTATCGATGATACTGCCACTTTTTTGGATTTTAGTTCAGTTGCAACAATAACTTTCTAACCACTACTAACTCCTAGGTCCACTACTGGAACAATTTAAAAAGTAATGACCCAAAAGTGGGCCTCCCCTCAAAATCAATAATCTATTCATTTTATGTCTTTTAAGCATAATTTACAAAATATTAAGTATACAAAGAAATAGAAATATGACATTTTAAAACCAAATTAAATATGTTTTTAGAGAAAAAAAATTTAATTGAATACTTGCCTTTTGAGGAAAGCAATAAGAATGAGCTAGAAAAATCCCTTTGCGTGATCACTTCAGAAAAGCATCCTTCTACCTCAAAGATTAGCAGGTTACTGAGATTGTGCCTTTGTCAGATGGGTCTAGGTCGTAATCCCGACAGCCGAAATCCCGACAAGCCAGAATCCCGACAGCCGAAATCCCGACATGCCAAAATCCCGATAGGGTCGAAATCCCGACAAGTCAAAATCCCGACAAGGTCGAAATCCCGACAAGCCAAAATCCCGACAAGGGCGAAATCCCGACAAGCCAAAATCCCGACAGCCGAAACCCACTCTTGCACAGACTAATACAACACTAAGGCGGTCGTCGCAGTGACGTCACAAGGGTTAGAATTTACTAATCAGCACCCCCCCCCCACGCCCATGCGCTGGACTCACGCTCCCTCTTGTCTCCATCCGCTTGCTACGACAATAGCCATATGCTATTTGAATATGCTATTTGAACGTATGCAGAATGTGTAAGTGTTTTTTTTTCTTTTTAATAAAATGAATTTCCTAAATCTTATACCGACATGTTATATCATTTTAATCTTTGTCATTTCAATTTGCCAAAATTTATTTCAGTAATGGCATTATTGTTATGATTTAGTGATTAAAACTATTAATTTGTAAAATGTAGAGATGTGAAAACGCCGATAATTTTGATCAAGCTATACATATAGGTGTAGAGAGCCATGTGCGTGGGCCCACCGTGAGTCCAGCGTATGTGCGTGGGGGGGGGGGGGGAGTGCTGATTAGTAAATTCTAACCCTAGTGACGTCACTGCGATGACCGCCTTAGTGTTGTATTAGTCTGTGCAAGAGTGGGTTTCGGCTGTCGGGATTTTGGCTTGTCGGGATTTCGACCTTGTCGGGATTTTGGCTTGTCGGGATTTTGGCTTGTCGGGATTTCGACCTTGTCGGGATTTTGAATTGTCGGGATTTCGATCCTGTCGGGATTCTGGCTTGTCGGGATTTCGGCTGTCGGGATTCTGGCTTGTCGGGATTTCGGCTGTCGGGATTATGTCCGGAACCGTTGTCAGATAACTGATAAGGGTTTCAACCAGTCAGACGTTGTTCTGTTACCTTACAAGTATGACCTTAACGCCTGTTTTTTCACTTTGAAAACTGGTGGTCCACTATTGGTACATGGCTCACTACTGGTACACTTACCTTATATAAATAATGTCTTAACATGGAATCAATTGATTCCTAAAATTATAATTAAAATTATATATTTTTCATATTTCAATAAAAAATAATGAGTAACTCTGTTACTCGTTATAGATTGATATGAAACATTTTGCATATTTCGAATGGGAAAATGTGTATGTGTGTTATGTTTAACTATGTTACAAAGTACCTATGAAAAACGGTTTCGATATGTTTTGATTTGTAAAATATTTTTTAGTTATATTATATTACAAATAGACTGTAATTTTATTATAATTAGAAGACAGTTTACTACAGTTAGTTAATAGAATGCAGCAAATAGAATACAGCTGAAATCGCTATAGAATTGCTTCTGAATTCACTAGAGTTTGTATGAAAGATCTAATAGAATTTATATCGAACTCCATGTAAACTATATAGAATCGAACAGAAATTTATGAAGAAATTTATGTAGAATGTTCTATAGAAGCTTCTTTCGCAGTGGGTTTAGAATTTGTATAGAAGTTTCTGTAGAGTTTCAATGACAATTTCTGTAGATTGAAATCTTTTTATTGAAGTCTACAAAAAATTGGGGATAGTTCTATAAGACCATAATTCTTATTTTCAATATATTATAAAAAAGTTGACGAAACAATACATCTTTAATATTGTATTTTTCTCAAAAATTTTGTCTTGCATTACATTTTTCTTAAGAAACATGTTTCTCTATACTATTGCATGAAAAGTGAAAATATCGATAGAAGACATAAAGTTTTTATGTTGACGTAGTCGAAACATATTGGATTTCTAACTTTATACACAGTTCAAATTCGAAAATACATTCTAGATAAAATGGTGAAAAATAGAGCTTAATGCAATTTTCAGACGATAAATTGAACACGGAAACTCGGATGCACTTTGGAAAGATTCAACGTACCGCAACTCTTGTGAAGTCCTGAGAAAACGAGAAATTCTCGTTTCTACGAAGAAGCCTATAATATTTTATTCTTTTTTTCCTTTACCGGTTCTATTTATCCTAAAGTTTCAAGTTTTATATGGTGCATAAAAGTTTTATTTTTATGAGTGCAGTATTTTAAAGAAAATTTTGTTGAATAACAAAGAAATGCGCTAACCGATGGCAAATTTACATGGCTATTTTGCAGACACATATTCTGTCTTGTAATACATGCGATTTTTTTTCTTAAGGACGGTTCGGGCACATGATAAGCATTTGTACAGGCTTACAAAAATATTTGGTAGATTCTTACACATTTCTACAGAACATTTTAGAGATTGTTAATAAAAGTTTTAGAAGCATATTTATAAAGAATTTTTTATTGTTCTAGAGAAATATCACCCTGAATCTGTATAATTTTCATAGAACTCATATATCTATAAAATTATTTACAGTCCTTAAATTTAATTATTCTATGATTTAATTAATTAGTAAAAATCTACAATTTATCTCATGTATCATCTAGTGTTTATAGAGTTCATGTGGAGATATCTATAGTTCACTTTGATGATAAGAATTTGCGATTTTGTCCCAGTAGCTTATTTGGGGAAGCGTAGGCTGGCCAGTAGGAAGATTGGAGTTTCGATGTTCGACTGGAACAGAATTAAGCCTTTTTTTACAAAGTGTTTTTACAAAGTCTTTAAGGAAGTATCTATAGAAACTTAACCGAAAATCTATAGAGATGACTATAGAAACTTTTGTAGAAATCTAAAGAGTTTCTAAGTCTGTAAATCACTTTTATGGAAGTTTACGTAAAATGGGTTGCACTTCTATTGAATTTTAAATCGTTTTCGTTATAAATTATTTATTGTATTCGTTAGAACTTTTTTCTATGGGCACATAAGTGTACGTCCCTTATGGAACTGCGAACGGCTCCAAAAACTATAAATGAATCAATTTTTTCAATGCTTTAAGTTACTCTTTGCAAATGTTTCAAAATTAAGGAGAAAATATCTATAATAACTTTTAAATTTAATTGTAAAATCTATACACGATTAACATCTCTTTAACTAATAATTTTTTTTTCAAGCATCGGCTGGCATTGATGTCTCATTATAAATCTTATGGTTCTGAAAGATAAAACAATATGGTGTTTTCATAGATATGGCCCTGAGTTTGGAAAAGGTTCTCGACCTTTGCATTAAGACACACACAGAAATAAAGAACCTGGACTTCTACTTAGGGATGGCCACATGTTTTTATTTTTAACTACTCACGATATACGTTTACAGATCCTGGTTTTTGGGACTCATTATCTCAATGCAATATTGGGATGATGTGAATTTTAAAGGGGGGAAACAATCTTATACAGGGTGTTTAGGTAATGCGGCGAAGAACTCAGAGGATTGTTAGTAGATATTAAGAGGAACAAAAATTGAAATGGAACATGGTGTCTTAAACCACATTTTGTTGGTGAAAATCGCTAAAATACGTAGGCAGACTTTGGCTTCAGAGAAGAAGGAAGACAGATATCAATGCATCAGTGAATGTGTTAGTGGGTTCGCTCACAATATTTGATGTAAGCAGCGTCGCGTTTCCTGCAACACGTCATACCGGAATTGCTGCCGAGTGTGCCTGCCGCAGTGCAGCGAGGCATGTGGTTCATGCATGATGGTGCTCCAGCATATTTTCCCTAAGTAATGCGTAACCCCTCGATGCTACATACCCAGGGTGGTGCATTGGACGCGCCGAACACGCTGCTTGGCCTCTACGTTCGCCAGATCACAATCTGTTGGACTTCTTCATCTGGAGTCACCTTAAATCACTCGATTATGAGACTCCTGTGGAAACATCGAAGGATCTCATAGCACGGATTGTCGTCGCTGCGGAAGACATCAATAGCACAACCGGTATCTTCGAGAGGGTCCGGGAATCGATTTTACGTCGTTGTAGACTGTGTAATGATGTCAGCGGCCGCCACTTCGAACAACACCTGTAATAATTTCGTTCTCATTATTCTCATCGTTCCCTTTCCAGTATTGTACTGTGTACCACAAGCTGTGCTGTAAACATACTGTTAAATAAATCGCTTTGCAGTTATTATTGTACTTTTTGTAGTCCCCGCGTGACATCAAAGCTTGCAAACGTATTTTTGCGATTTTCACCGACTAAACGTGGTTTGTGACACCATGATCCATATACACTTTTGTTCCTCTTGATGTCTACTAACAACTCTTTGAGTTTGTTACCGCATTAAATGAACATCTTGTAGGTAGTTGAGAGTAGAAGTGTATGGACATTTTCAATCAGAAAGCTAGCTTCAACCATACAGCTAGTCATCATTTGTGAAGGGAAAACAACTATCATTCCACAGTGTCGAATACGATGGCATTTTGGGTATTGGAATTCAAAATCTGAATCCATGAAATACTATTTTGTCTGGAAATGTTGTACCAATGAGCTCTAACTCACGGAAATTCTTAATTTTTACCAAAGCACTTATTTTTCTTCTTGCCATGAGTTCACGGGCTGTTGAGGATCATAATAAAATATTGAGAATATTTTATAATTTTTTTTCACATAAAATTGAAAAAGAGAGTATATAAAGTAGTCAGAAGAAATGAAATCAATTAGGTTCACATTTGTATGAAACGCAGTAATTGTTTAATAAAAAAATCTGATGTGGGCAGCACATGACTTTTCTTATATAATGCAATGAATTTACTACTTTTACAGTAAAAAAAAAATAGGCTATTCCTATAGTAGATACTTATATTCTTTCCAAGATATTGAATTTTCGTCAATTAGTCGTGATTTTCATTGATTTGGAGTCATTTTTATCCATTTGGCTAGATTTTCATTAATTTGGAAACATTTAAAAAAGTTTCCAAGTTAGCGATATTCCGCCAAATTCGTCGCCAAAAATTACCAAGCGTTATGGACGGAGAACTAAGTTAGATAAATGATTATTGGTGTTCAAATTCAAAAGTATTACTCAAAGTATCTTTTCTCATGATTGGAACGGGCTAGATCCCGAGAATGATGTCACCAAATTTATCGCATGATATTACATATGAAGAGTGAACATGTTTATCAACTTAATAGTTTTTTTAATTTATGCGATATTTTGATATATTTATTTGAAAAATGTGCAATATTTCGAGAACGGTTCGTGCTAGCGTTCTAAAGTTTATATTAATCGTTTTTTAAGGAAAAATTACATAAGAAATGTTTATTTGCCTAACTTTATTAAAGTTTTTTTTGATGATTTTTTCAAAATTTCACTCGAAAATTTAGAGAGGTTCAGAACATTCGATTGCGTTTTAAAACAATAGTTTTCCAGTATTCACGGATTGTAATTTTTTGTACCAAATTTCGTTCGAATCGGTCCATTCGTTCGTCAGTTATCGTCTCCACAGACTAAGTGACACACACACACACATACTTTCTCCCCCACGCACAGACATTACCTTAAAAACGTCTGTTTCGTGTTCAGGGATGCTTGAAACGTGCTCTCCCGTCGAAAACTCGAATATATATTCGAATTTTTCGAACATAATAATATTAATGAACCATGGACTAGTACCAGCTTACATTTAAAATTGAAATAAACTAACACACTTTTATAAAATTTACCCACAATATCTATTTTTACTTTCCTTGTATACTATGATGTATAAGAAAAGTATTGTGACGGGGTCGAAAATTCTAATTCGAGTTTTCGACGGGAGAGCACGTTTTAAGCATCCCTGAACACGAATCAGACATTTTTTTGATGATGTGTGTGTGTGAAGGTGTGTGTGTGAAAGTGTGTGTGTGTGAAAGTGTGTGTGAAAGTGTGTGTGTGTGTGAAAGTGTGTGTGTGTGAAAGTGTGTGTGTGTGTCAGTGAGCCTGTGGAGACGATAACGGACGAACGAATGGACCGATTCGAGCGAAATTTGGTACAAAAATTACAATCCATGAATACTGGAAGCCTATTGTTACTTTCCTTATATACATAATGTATAAGGAAAGTACTGTGACGGAGTCGAAAATTCGAATTCGAGTTTTCGACGGGAGAGCACGTTTCAATCATGCCTGATCACGAATCAAACATTTTTGAAGTGATGGCTGTGTGTGTGTGTGAAAGTATGTGTGTGTGTGTGAAAGTATGTGTGTGTGCGTGAAAGTATGTGTGTGTGTGAAAGTATGTGTGTGTGTGTGTGTGAGTGCATGTAGCCTGTGGAGACGATATCTCACGAGCGAATGGAGTGATTTGAATGAAATTTGGTACAAAAATCCCAATCCGTGAATACTGGAAGCCTATTGTTTGTAAACCTAATCGAATGTTCAGAACCCCTCTAAATTTTTGAGTGAAATTTTGAAAAAATCATCAAAAAATCAAAACCTTTAATAAAGTTATGCAAATAGATATTTCTTGTGTAATTTTTTTTTAGAAAACGATTGACATAAACTTTAGAACGCTATCAAGAAACGTTCTCGAGATATTGCACATTTTTCAAATAAATGTATCAAAAAATTCCATAAATTAAAAAAAAAATTAACTGTTGAGTAACACGTTAACTTTTCATATAAAATATAATGCGATAAATTTGGTTGCATTGGTTCATTTGAACGTCCATAGTTATTTATCTGCTATAAGAATAACTTATTTCTCCGTACATAAAGCTTGGCGAGATTTTGGCGACGAATTTGACTGAATGTCGCCAACTTGGCGACTTTTTGAAATGTTGCCAAATTAACGAAAATCTTGCCAAATGGATAAAAATGACGCTAAATCAATGAAAATTACAACTAATTGATGAAAATTCAATATCTTGGAAAGAATATAAGGTTCTACTATAAGAAAAACCTTTTTACTTTCCTTATATACATAATGTATAAGGAAAGTATTGTGACGGGGTCGAAAACTCGAATTCGAGTTTTCGACGGGAGAGCACGTATCAAGCATGCCTGATCACGAATCAAACATTTTTGAAGTGATGCCTGTGTGTGTGCGTGTGAAAGTATGTGTGTGTGTGAGTGTGTGTGTGTGTCAGTGAGTTTGTGGAGACGATAACTGGCGAACATATGGACCGATTCGAACGAAATTTGGTACAAAAATCACAATATGTAAACACTGGTTGCCTATTTCTTTATACGCAATCGAATGTTCAAAACCCCCCTAAATTTTCGAGTGAAATTTTGAAAAAATCGTCAAAAAATCAAAACCGCTAATGAAGTTACGCAAATAGACATTTCTTATGTAATTTTTCTTTAGAAAACGATTGACATAAATTTTAGAACGGTAACATGAACCGTTCTCGAGATATTGCACATTTAAAAAAAAATTATAAAAAGGCATATGAAATAAAAAAAAATATGTCCTATTGAGAAACATGTTCACTTTTCATATTTAATACCATTCGATAAATTGAGTGACATCATTCCCGTGGATATAGCTCGTTCCATTCATGGAAAAATAAACTCTTGGCGAGATTTTGGCGACAAATTTCGTGGAATGTCGCCAACTTGGTGACTTTTTTAAATGTTGCTAAATTAGCAAAAAACTCGCCAAATGGAGAAAAATGGCGCTAAATCAATGACGACTCACTGATGATGACATGGGAAAATGACGACTCATTGACGAAAATTCAATATCTTGGAAAGAATATAAATAACTACTGTAAAAATAATCTATTTTTTTTTACTGTAAAAGTAGTAAATTCATTGCATTATATAAGGAAAGTCATGTGCTGCCCACATCAGATTTTTTTAGAAACGGAAAGGTTTCCCTCAAAGAAACCTCTGTGGTATCTCTATGTGTCTTAAACATAGACTCATAAGGACATTATGTGACCTGCAAGATCCACCTAACAGAGTATTATCATATTTTAAAAGCAAATGATGCCATAAAAATATTATTCTTCGAATAATTCGAGTTATAAGCAAGCTAATCTCTCTCACTATTCTGTTTTAAAATCTTATAAAATGAATCTAATTTTATACGTGCACGTGCATTTATTTTGCAGTTTCATTTATTACTCTCCTTATATACAATAATGCATAAGTATTGTGACGGGATCGAAAATTCGAATTCGAGTTTTTGACGCGAGAGCACGTTTCAAACATCCCTGATCACGAATCGAACATTTTTGAAGAAAAGTCTGTGTGTGTGTGTGTATGAAATTATGTGTGTGTGTATGTATGAAAGTATGTGTGTATGAAATTATGTGTGTGTGTGAAAGTATGTGTGTGTGTGTGTATGTGTGTGTGTGTGTGTGTGTGTGTGTGTGCGTGTGTTTCAGTAAGTCTCTGGAGACGATAACTGACAAACGAATGGACCGATTTGAATGAACTTTGGTATAAAAATTACAATCCGTAAACACTGGAAGCCTATTATTTTTATCCGCAATCGAATGTTCAGAACCCCCCTAAATATACGAGTGAAATTTTGAAAAAATCGGCAAAAAATCAAAACCTCTCATAAAGTTACGCAAATAGACATTTCTTACGTAATTTTTCATTAGAAAACGATTGACATAAATTTTAGGAAGCTAACATGAACCGTTCTCGAGATATTGAACATTTTAAAAAAAATTATAAAAAAATTATATAAAATAAAAAAAAAATATTTTCTATTGAGAAACATGTTCACTTTTCATATGTATTACCATGTGACAAATTTGGTGACATCATTCTCGTGGATCTAGCTCGTTCCATTCATGAAAAAAGATACGTCGAGAAATACTTTTGTATTTTAACGCCAATAGTCATTTATCTGCTGTAAGAATAATTTATTTTTCCAACCATAACGCTTGGCGAGATTTTGGCGACGAATTTGGTGGGATGTCGCCAACTTGTTGACTTTCTCCAATGTTGCTAAATTAACGAAAAATTCGCCAAATGGATAAAAATGACGCTAAATCAATGAAAAGGACGACTCATTGACGAAAATTCGATATCTTGAAAAGAATATAAATATCTACTATAATAATAATCTATTTTTTTACTGTAAAAGTAGTAAATTCATTGCATTATATAAGGAAAGTCATGTGCTGCCCACATCAAATATTTTTTTATATGCAATCGCATGCTCCCTAAATTTTCGAGTGAAATTTTTAAAAAATCCTCAAAAAATCAAATCCATTAGTAAAGTTACAAAATAGGCATTTCTTATGCAATTTTTAATTAGAAAACTATTAAAACAAATTTTAGAACGCTAGCATGAACCGTTCTTGCGATATTGTACATTTCTACAAAAAATTATCAAAAAATTATATAAAATTAAAAAAAAATATTACCTATTGTTGAAATATGTTCACTTTTCATAAGTTCTCCGTCATGCGATAAATCGGGTACATCAGTCACGTGGATCTAGCTATTTCCAGTCATGAAAAAATATACTTCAGGTAATAGTTTTGTATTTGGACGCTAATAGTCAGTTATCTGCTACAAGAATAACTTATTTCTCCGTCCATAACGCTTGCCGAGATTTTGGCGGAATGTCGCCAACTTGGTAACTTTTTAAATGTTGCCAAATTAACGAAAATGTCGCCAAATTGATAAAAATGACTGAATCAATGAGAATGACTACTAGATGATGAAGTAATTATTAAAGTATTTTAATATATGGACTATATCGCTTGTTGAGGATGCTATCTATATTGATTATTGTTTAGAGTTGAGCGAAGTATAAGTAATTGGGTATTTTAAAATAGTTTTACATGTTGTCATCCGGAAAATCGCCCAATGCACAATTCTAGGATAAAAACACAGCGCCATGGATCTTATACATTATGTGTTTTATTGCAAAACTAGTAAATCCATTGCATTATACAAGGAAAGTCATATGTTGCCCACATCAGATTTTTACATTTATACACATTCCTATCTGAGCCGTGAGCGGACAGCATACATACACAGAAACTTGAAGTAAGAGAGCTATGACTCTTATTATACTATTTAAAAACTATTATGAAACTACATGTAAATTTACTGTACAGCGATGTCGATTACTACATTGCTAGAAATAAATTTTGAATTCCCCTTCTTTCTATGAAGAAGGCACAGTTTACAAAAAGAAAAGAAGTAGGGAATATACAATCTTGCAAAACATATATGCACCCATAAGAAATTGAGCTACAGCCGTGAAACTCGGCATGCATGTATTGTTTGAGGAGATATACAAATGATTAGAATTTGGAGCAAAAAACCTTTTCATTAAGAAATGGTGGCAGCAAGAAAACGACATTGTAATAAGTGGTAAATTCTCCCTTATACAAGCCAATATTCAATACGGCATAGAGTCATTTAAGTTGCTTATGTCCTCCTAATATTCACCCACAGATGTTGTAACTGGTCAGAAAATTCAGTGGTATTCTGAGAAAGTTTCAATTGCCGTCTCAGAAGTGTTCTATTTGTGATAGGTCTGGGAACATGGATGGCCATGGCAGGGTATTAAATCCTCGAAGACGTTGTTGAAAAAATCGTACAGTATGTGGTCGAGCGTTGTCATGTTGGTAAATGAAACCTAGAATATCGCTGAAGTACAAACGAGCTGTCATAGTGGCTTATAGCAGAACTAGAGGAGATCGACTGTCACATCACGTGTGATGGCCGTGCGCCGCTGGATAATAACTTCGGGATCGGAACGCTGGCCAGTTTCTGTTCCACACATGTATGCGGCAGTCGGCGACTATCAGAACTGAGAGAAAAGCGGAATTCGTCGCTAAACACAACATGCCTCCAATCGTACATTTTTCAGGCTGACCGATCCCGGCCTCAATCCAGGCGGCTCTGCCTGTGTTAAGGGGTCAACGGTAGGCGCCTTAATGAACTTCAACATCTGATCTCACCTTCTGACAGTCGTCTCCGAATAGTATCCATTGATTCAGAATGAATGGAGGATGGCAAACACCTTCGAATGGCTGATAAGCAATACCATTGATGTGGACCTGGCTCCTCTCCTGACCGCACGATCTTCTTGAGCAGTTGCCTGTCTCGTGCGTCCTGAGCCTCTGTGATGGATACATATTCTTTTTTTCATCCACTCTTGCCAATACTGGGCAACTATCATATCGCTTCGACCAAGATGGCTACTGATACGTCTGTTGGACCAACCAGCTTCCCTTAAGCCTATGATGCGATCTCTCAATAAATCCAACAATTTTTCACAGTGTTGTTGAGTACGTCTCAAAGACATTTTTGTGCACAACTTGTAATATCAACGCAGAAAATCCATTTCTAACAGACCGTGAGTGAGAACACCGGTTGTTTTAAATGCTACACGATGCGTCGTTCTCATGCGCGTTGCATGAGCCCTATGACTTCATTAGCGCTGGCAGTTTGATCATTTGCACAACTCTTAAAACGACATTTAAGAGTTGTAGCTTAATTTTTTATGGGTGCATATATATTTTTGCAATAGAGTGTATATTTTTAACCCCCAGAACTGCTAGGAAATTCAGCAGCACTTGTAAAAATAATTCATATTTCAGCGGGATATGAAATCATATCTGCAGTTGGATAAACGAAATTCAACCCATTGAGCTAATGAGACTATACGTTTCCTTCTATAAATGCCGCACTCATTGTAGATAACAGCATCCATGCATTGCAGAAAACAGCATCTTCGTGTTTTCCATATGCTCATTAGTACGAAATAGCCGGTACTTTTTGTTACAACGACAGCTTTCTTTTTATATTTGAAATTGACTCTTCACTATGACCTTTATGATAGAAAGCATAAAGAAGGAAATTAATGCGTATAGCTCAAACTGCTGCCAATTTAATAAAAGTAAAAACACATTTAAAGCAACATTCAACTTACAACATCGTCGGCTGGTGTTGAAGGCAAGAAACAGACCTTTCCGCCAGGACAAACAAGTGGCGCAGTTTTCACCCGTGAAAGCAAGATCGGCAACTGATATTAGAACAGCAAATGTGACTGAAGCAAACGTGACCGCTTTTTATCGCTTCTCTCACGTTTGTTGGTCTCACGTTTGTTGGTCTTTGAAGACTGAAATTTGCTTGTTTGTCTTGACGAAAAAGTACGTTTCTTGCTTTCGAAATAGGTTGAAACTATTAATTTTGCGTTGGATGCTGCTTTAAGCAAAGTGTTTTCAGTTTTAAAGAACCAGATACTACTAGCTGTTTGTAACTCAGAGCCTTACATTATCTTAATCAGAATTTTTAGAGAATTTATATATTCCTAAGAATTATAAATCTTGATAATATATCATGAATTCCTACGTATCCCGTGGCAAGGAGCGTGTTTTATAACTTTACAGCATAGTAAAATATTATAAAGGCTGTTCCATTAAAACTCTTCCAGGAAATGCTTTTAAAGTAGAGGAATAATTTTGCTTGTTTTCAGGATCAAACGATCTAAATTTCGTCAAACGCCGGAAAATGAGCGGTACCGGCATACTTACTACATATGATGTAGCACGCATAAAATTTTACTATGTGAATTATTTAATGAAAGTGTCTCATGCTGTAAAGGCCGTTACTCTATCAACAATCTGAATATTTCAAAAAGGTCGCTTTATTTTCCCTTTGATGGGAGGACTGTTGGGGGATTTACTTGAATGATGTACTTTCTTGTATGAAGTTGAATTTTGTACTTGATCAAAAAGGGATTACGAAGAAACAGTTTCTTTATATATTATAATGTGTTTAATTGTATAGCTCTTAATGGATAAATAATCTGATGTGGACAGCATATGCCTTTCCTTATAGTCTGAAATTATATTCTTTCTTAATTTAAATTTTACCAAACACTAAAAAAAATCAAACACCTAAAATGAATGGTTATTGAAAATTGCACCAAATTCTTAAAATACGAATACATAATTTACCTTCTCATTTGGCGATTGCGCGTAATAAGAAATGGGCCAAATTCTACAAATTTAAAGCGAAATTGCAATATCACGAGAGCGGTTTATCCTAGCGGTGTATGAATTATTTTATACGTTTTGTATCCAAAATTTTGCCAATGTCGCTAGATTTGTTACCAGTTCGAAAAATGCCCATCATGATCGAAAAATATGCCGCTAAGCTTGACAGACAGACATTATCTTTTCCTATGTATATAAAATTCAATCAGCCGGACACAAGAAATGTAACTCAGGTCGCCTGATTTGCGCTCAGTTATATTACATCACCGTAGCAATGTAAAGAATTACTTTGTATTACATTACAAAGCATACCAAGCAAACATTTAAATAAACGATGATTCCAATTCTTGATATTAATGATTTTCCTTCTAATAATCTCATTAAAGTATAAAATTATATATAATATTTGATTTTAAATGGAAATTGAAGAATATAAGAAAAATTATTTTTAAGATATTCTTTCCGTTATTAATGTTTACAGTTTTCAATAAGGTTATTTGAAGGTCGTAATTAGGTAACGACCAACCTTTACTATTTTAAAATGCCTATAGTTGATTTTGCACGTGCTTAGTATAAGAAATTTATAGTTTAAAAAGTAGAAATTCATAGTTAAATTTTAAGATAAAAAAATTTATAGTATTTCAAACGAATTTTCTTTCAATTAATTGATTTTTAGATGTAGGGAAAGTGAATTGGGCAAGTCCTGCAATGGTGTTGAAATTTCTCTGAGCTTCCAATGGATTGTAACGTTGTAGGTACATAGAATACGCATACATTTTTGCAGTGGGGCATCTATCCTTCCTTCTCTCTCTCTCTCTCTCTGTGTATGTGTGTGTCTGGGCAGAAATTTATATTCATTCAAGCTAAAAAATGTTTCATCTTAATTCCTTAAAATTTCGCAATTAGGAGTTTTACGCTATCCTAATGTTGTTTAACTTTTTGTGAGAGCAAAATTAAAAGGAGTTGGCCTTTTTGTTGGAAAAAAACGTGACTCACGAGAACAGAAAAATATAAAATAAAAAAATTTGATGTGGGCAACACATGTCTTTCCTTATATAATGCAATGAATTTACTACTTTTACAGTTAAAAAAAAAAACGTTATTCTTATAGTAGATACTTGTATTCTTTCTAAGATATTGAATTTTCTTCAATTAGTCGTCATTTTCATTGATTTAGCGTCGTTTTTATCCATTTGGCGAGATTTTCGTTAATTTGGCAATATTTGAAAAAGTCGCCAAGTTGGCGACATTCCGCCAAATTCTCACGGATGTTATGGACGAAGAAATAAGTTATTTTTACAGCAGATAAATGACTATAGGCGCTCAAATACAAAAGTATTACTCAAACTATCTTTCTTCATGAATGGAACGAGCTAGATCCACGAGAATGATGTCGCCAAATTTATCGCATCCTATTACATATGAAAAAAGAACATGTTTCTCAATAGGAAATATTTCCTTTTTCTTTTATATGACTTTTTAATGATTTTTTTTAAAAATGCGCAATATCTCGAGAACGGTTCATGTTAGCGTTCTAAAATTTTTGTCAATCGTTTTCTAATGAAAAATTACATAAGAAATGTCTATTTGCGTAACTATATTAGCGGTTTTGATTTTTTGACGATTTTTTCAAAATTTCACTCGAAAATTTAGGGGGGGGGGGGGTTCTGAACATTCGATTGCATATAAAAACAATAGGCGTCCAATGTACGATTTGTGATTTTTGTACCAAATTTCGTTCAAATCGGTCCATTCGTTCGTTAGTTATCGTCTCCACAGGCTCACTGACACACACACACACACACATACACACACACATCACTTCAAAAATGTTTGATTCGTGATCAGAGATGCTTGAAACGTATTCTATCGTCGAAAACTCGAATTCGAATTTTCGACCCCGTCACAATACTTATACATTATGTATATAAGGAAAGTAATAATAATGAATATGCTAAACTTTATTCGATAATAGCTCTTTATTTCTAACTTTTTATGACAAAACAGATGAAACAACTAATATTCTTCTTCCACAAAATGCTTTTAAAATAATTTAGATTCATTCTCACGATATTTACGTCTTTCAGCAAATTTTTTTTCTGCAAATTTACGTTGTCTGCAAATTTGTCAATAGCGTCATTTCAAAGTGTGCCAAATCGCCAAATTAAAATGGAAATTATTTTAAAGCTGAAAATTTGATGTAATTGTAAATAAATATCGATTTCAAAATTGTTCTCTGCTCTAAAATACAAGGTGATACAAATCAAGACAACATTAATTTGAGTCAGTGGCGGAAATTATGTGTTCTTCTCTCTAAGGATTTACTAAGCAGGCTGGAACATAAAACATAGCACAAAAGAATTTAAAAAGTTCTTAAAGAGCACCTCATCTTAATTTTTGTTTCCCATCCTTCACTTCGGAATACTTGAAAGAAGCGATCTTTAATATATGGATAAATAATAGAGGTTGAAAGGTTTTTATCTCCTTTTAAGTGTAGAAAACTTATTATTTCTTTACAGCTGGATGATAGAGGATCAGAAAGAAAAGTAGCGAATAGGAAAGGATAATAAACCCACAAGAATAAATATCTACCAAATAAAAATAACATACTAAAGAAATATATGGGGTTATTAATGTTTTTAATTAGTTTGTAGATAAAAAAGTAAGATAAGGTATGTGTTATATAATAAAAAATAATATATGAGGGATGTAAAAGTTAAGTTTTTTTATTCGTTGAAATATTTAACTTTTCAGAATTGTTTATACAAGTTGAATCAATATAAAAATATTGATATGGAAAGCACATGATTTTCGCTACTTACTGTGATGAATTATTATGATATATTTAGAAAACATTTGTTTCCATCTGCATTAACGTCCACCATAACGAATTATCTTCACATAATGTAAATTTCAGTTTTAGGCCGACGCGGTGGTCGAGCGGTCAAGGCGAGCGTTTCCAAGCGATCGTTCGACCACCGCGTTGTGGGTTCGAGTCCTATGTAAGGCATGGATGTTGTGTTGTTAGGTGCAGTGTGTTCCGCCCCCCTCTGGTGCGCCTGGGGCAATGTCCTAATATGGCTAAATGGTTCACGTTCCTGACCGATGTATAGGCGAATAATGGAAGTCAAGTGCCTGGCCATTTGATAAAAAAAAATTCAATCTTTGCTGTCTAAATAAAAGTTATTTATACAAACGTTCAAAATCCAAATCCATATCAAATTGGTGTTAAAATAATCATGCAAAATAACTAAAATTTGGCAAAATAGTAGACGTTGAAATGCAAAACTAATGTCTTTTCTCGTAAATGGTACGTAATAAATCGTCAATAATGATGTAAAGGAACTTGCCGCATAATATTTATATATAATGCATAGTCAACCCGTTTAATGGTATATAGAGCTTCTTTAATTTTAGGTAACATATTTTCATAAATTTTTTCAAAAAACGTGTTAAAATCTTGAAAACGGTTTGTGCTAACTCTCTAAACCAGGTGCCATTCGTTGTGTTATGATTGTTTTTGTAACGTTATAGTCTGTCTTGATTTTTTAACGATTTTTTTAAAATAATTTTTCTAGCATTTAGGGAAATGGATACGTCTGAATCTTTAACTGCGTTTATAATCAAAATGGTTTCAGAATTTACTATTTTTGATAATCGTACCGTGATTCATTCGTTGGCGAGATACAGCGACAACAGCGCAGCTTGCGGTGACATTTTTATTTATGCAAGCGCTACATACAATCAATTCTGGGATATAAAAACCAGAAGAAAAAAATCCGTATTATTACAAAACATTTATTTTTTTTCTGTTGGATTTATTTATATATAAATTCTAATCTTTTATTTTCCTTTGCAAACACATTACGGACACTTTCGTGGAAATTAGAATTCTTTAGAATTAGAAAACTAAATTAATAATTAGAATTTAATAATTAGAATTAGAAAACTTTCTAAAATACAACAAAAGTTTGTATCTGTGCTACTAGATGGCGTCAGCATCACATATAATTAATCAATTGGCAAATTGTTTTTATGATCAGAGAATTATGTCTTGCCAATTAGACTTAAAAATTTAAATAATCACTAATTATAAATTTATTTAATGTTTAATTTTACTTACCAACAAATTACCTGGGGAAAACACGAATTTTCAGATGATAAAAATGTCCGAACGTTGAATTTATTATGAAGCCGGTATCATCTTTTAAACAGCAGACTACGATGCAATACTCATTTTGATTCTGATTTCAGACCATGACTGGCAGTGACATAATAAACACGCCAAGTGGCATCGAGATCGGAAAGGTTAATTTGAGTTGGGCTACCAATGGTCTTGGTCATTAATCAGAGATGGATCGAATGGCATCATATCCACGAATCTATCTATAGTGGAAGCGCTAAATGATTTTGAGATATCATCCCCCACTCTTTAATTATCTCTTCGTACTGTGTGTCACCCTTAATTCAAATTTAAAAGTTTTCAGAATTTTCTTTTGTCTCGAAACTGAGACAAATCGAATGACACCCAAACCTAAATTTCTGCTATAGTGGGAGTACTCTATAATTTTGATACATCAGTCCCTCAGTCCGCTCAGGGTATATTATAGTATAAATACGGCAAATGGTGTAAATTTAAAAAGATTCGCATTCGTGTCACACCCTACGTTTGCATAATATTTGCTCTCAATTAGCTGAATAGTTGAGATCACCTCTTTAAAATCACAGTGTCAGTATGTCAGAATACAAGAGTGTTAGTATGCAAAAGCACAGATTCCAACTCCTAGTACTGAAAAACTGTATACTGATTCGACCAGGCTGAATACGAATCTTAAATTCTTTTATCAGATTACCCCTTGGATCTGGAGATATAGTTAGTCTGTTACAGTTTGGCCTATTTTGCCATTTTTGTGTTTATAATTCCAGACTGAAGACGTTGCCACAACATGATGCAAATACATGGTCATGACCATGAGACTTTAATGTTTGAAGAAACTAAAAAAAAAAAACTATACTCAGTTCATGGAGTTAAAGATGAGACTAACCCTTTATCTTCATGATTCAGTTGAATAGAAAAGTTAATATTGAGAGGTCATCTCAATTAAGAAATCACAGAATATGAATATTTAAACTATGGAGTTGAAGAGATTTGCTTCCCCCTTTGATCAAACTTTGATTTCTACAACGAAGCCTAATTTTCACTTATGGAGATTGTAAACATGTCATGCTGTAAGATGAGTTGTATAAGAATTCCTGAATTTCTTTAACGTAAAATTATTTAGCGCTGGAGTTTGCAATATAGTTGATATGAATGAAACTGTCATTGAGTTTATATAGAGAACAGACGATTGCATAGCAGACTTTTTCGGTGAAGTTTCAAACAGTGTTCAATTACTTTTACCTCCATGGTTTTAAGTTTTTAAGTAAAATAAATTATTGTAGTATTGTGATGAATGAAAGGAATAGAATAAATGTTTATGAATGAAATTTTTACTGCTTTTTCATAGAGCCAGGCAATTTATATTTCAATGACGTCATTTGAATAAAGTTCATTTTTTTCGATAAAGTTTTCAAATATAATAAATTATTGTAGTATAGTGATAATTTTAAAATATTAAAGCATTACCACTGAATGTATCGCATTTTAGAGACGTTTAAATAAAATTGCATTGTAGTTGGAAGGTGTTTCATAATCAATGCTTTATGCATGATTGATCTTGTTTAAATTTAACCCCACTTTTCCCAAAATGTTCTGCTTACAACGATTTATTAGATACATCCGAAAAGATAGCTAAGACATCTCCGGAAGTATTTATCGTTTGCTAGTTAGTGACTGACTTTAAACTACCCATATATGGATACTATTTCTAATTGCAATAACTTCGTTATCTATTGGTATAACCAAAAGCGTTATAACCTGGTTTCACTGTATTTGTAAAAATTATCATTATGTAAAACCTAGATATATTTTTTCTAGATAATGCATATGCAATCAAAATTTTATAGCATTACTTGCATTTTTCCTTCAGTTATCATGTCCACTTCTCCCACACGTGCACATATCCCTACACATAGGCATATACACAGATAAATTGATATCTTTTAGTAAATGTTCGAAATGTATTAATTAAGTCTTAAAACCTCTATCTCCTTCAAATATTGAATCCAAATTCTTGGAAAAACAATACTATATCCTATGGTATAAGAATTACAGTAAATACAACTATGTGAAATAAATGCTCTCATTACTGGAGGGACACGCTTTACATCATCATAAAATCAAGTGAATGAAGAATAAAAACTGTACACCGAAAAAATTGTAAATACAAAAGTATCTATCTCATCTTCTAAGACTTGATCTTTTTTTCAGAAGCCAACTATTTTAAAAGAACAGCACATACTATACGTTCTGACTTTTTTTTTTGCGATATCAGAGAAAGATGGAGGCTTATAAAATAATCCCTTATATTGCAACATTTTTTTCGACGTTTTCTATTTTATATCCCAGATATTTCGAAGAATTTTGAAGAGCTTTGCAGAACAAAGCCGTCTTTTGCTATTCTAAGGATGGGAATTATGTTTTGCATGTGACAAATTTCTTTGCTCTTGTGAATATGCAATTTGTTTTAAGACACATATATAGAAGCATTTCAGTTATAGTGTAAAAATATGATGTGGAACATTCGTTACAGACTTAAATTCATATTTTACTTGGTAATATATATTAATTAACCATTACGCCTGAGATTCACGCATTTTCAATGACTAGTGGCCTATGCACTTAATTACCAAAAAGTCGGGTTGTGAACGGGCTCTCGCATATGAAGCATGCGGACTGTGGAATATTTCAAAATAAAACTTCATTTAACAAATAATTAGGAAATTAGACATATAAAAAATTAATTTCAATATTTGAGAATCCCAATACGAAAGAGTCTATAAGTGTTTAGAATTTGAATATTGAATGAAACAAATTAGAATACATAAAAATATGGAAATCTCAGTAACACATCTAATTCGCAAAAACGCATTTAATATGCAGGAGCGCGTTTAATTCAGAATGCATACAAGGGCACACGCTTTGATGAGCTGGTTAAAAGTTCTTGTTTACTTGCTATATTTGAACGAAATGTAGCGAGCATGCGCGGTTTAAAAGTGGGCTTTTCATACTGTTACAGTTCGCTTTAGTCATTTGTAATCGTGATTCTGCATAGTTGTGTGCAATTTTTTTTCTTGGTACTTATTGTAATTTTCGAGTGAAATGGATCACAATATTCAGACAATTGTTGATTTTGCTTCGTTAGGAATGGGGAATGGAATTCGCTTCACTTATCCATAATCAAATTCTGACTATCAAAAAATGTGTTGCATTTAAGTTTAAAAATAGAGTGCCGCACATTTTTGAAAGTGAAAGTGGCGCAAGTTTTTTGAGAATCCATTAGTATCGACATTCCTAATTTGCATTTTCGAAAGTTTTGATTTTGCCGTTGATCTGCAAGCTAAGACGGATAGAATGTGAATAAAAAATGATTTCGAATTTTTTAATTGTTCCTTTGCATCGTCATTTATAATTCGAATTTTCGAAATATCAGATTTTTTTCGTTGGCCTGGAAGGTGGGTCGAATGAGTGCAAAATAAAAATTCTTGCTAAAGTGGAAGTGCTAGATAATTAAGCAAAGTGATTTATGGGTTTTGATTATTCCTTTTCACTGTCACACGTATTTAAAAATTTTAGATTTTTCTTTTAGTCTCGAAGTTGAGTCGAATCAAAAGACGCTAAAACCAAGGTCCTAGCTATAGTGAAAATGCTCTATAATTTTGATACATCACGCCTTCACTCACTTTATCTTGTACTCACTCACTTATTTACTTCAGTCTACTTTTCGACACGATTCCAATACTTTCCCTATACATTACCATGCATTATAGGGAAAGTAGCAATAAGTCTTATAGTTCTACATGTACAGTATATGCAGTACATAAGTATATACAGTATATTAATATATATACAAAAACGTACATTTACTATTCGTTACGTTGGTACTCGTATATCCATATGAAAATTGTAATTGTTTAAAAGAATATTACATTCTCTAGCACACTAAATAAAATAAGCGAAACAATTTCTCTCAAATTATGTCTCATAACAGGCAAATAACGATATTACTCAAAGTATCTTTTATCGTGAATGGAACGAGTTAGATCCACAAGAATAATGTCACCCAATGTATCGCATGATATTACATATGAAAAGTGAACATGTTTCTGAACAGTTAATATATATTTTTTAATTTATGGGATTTTTTGGTAAATTTATTTGAAAACTGTGCAAATATCTCGAGAGTGGTTCATATTAGCTTTCTAAAATTAATGTCAATCGTTTTCGAAGGAAAAAATACATAGGAAAAGTCTATTTGCGTAACATTATTGAAGGTTTTTATTTTTTGATGATTTTTTCAAAATTTCACTTGAAAATTCAGTGGAGTTCTGAACACTCGATTGTTTTTTAAATCAATAGACTTCCAGTATTCATGGATTGTGATTTTTATACTAAATTTCATTCGAATCGCTCCATTTGTTCGTGAGATATCGTCTCCACACACGCACACACACACACACACACACAGAGCATCACTTAAAAAATGTTCGATTCGTGATCAGGGATGCTTGAAACGTGCTCTCCCGTCGAAAACTCGAATTCGAATTTTCGACCCCGTCACAATACTTTCCTTATACATTATATGTATATAAAGAAAGTAAAAATCTGATGTGAGCAATATATGACTTTCGTTACAGACTGAAATTAATTTTCTCTGTCTCTTTTTTATAATTCATTATTATTGAGTTTGATTGCACAAAATACTTGTAACATGGCTAATTATTTGAAATTACACCGAAGTTGCATTTTTATTTCAATTTGCGTTTTCATTTGGCGATTTTTAGTTAGTAGTAGTTTTAAAGGCAACGTGAAAAAAATATGAAAAAACTAAAATATCTCAAGAACGGCTAGTTATAGAGTTATGAAGTTGATCTTATTCTTTCCTTCGTCAAAAATGTATAAAACAAGTATTTAACGAATAGATTTGAGTATACGTAGTCTTTTATTTTAGATTTTAGAAAAAAAGGCAGGTTTTTTCTGTCGGAATCATACTAGAATCTAATCAGCAGTTGAGTATCATATAAGTGACTTATTTACCACATTTTGTGAAATTTGGTCATTTAGTTTTTTAGCTAGAGTGGGTACATACATTGCAGACAGACAGGCAGATAGATACACAGACAGACACATAGATACACAGGTAGACACACACACACACACACACACACACACACACGCACAGACGTCACGCTAAAAATAGCTTGTTTGGATTCTAGAGTACTCGAAATGCGTAGATCAGTCGAAAAATCGAGTTGAGATTTTTGTCACGATTTTTCAATACTTTCCGATTTTTCAATACTTTGCGATCTTTCAATACTTTCCCTATACATTACCATGTATTGTAGGGAAAGTAAAAAGGGCTGTAAGAATGAAACATAAATATGTCTCTGTTGAATTATTAAACGAGTTAAAAGTATAAAAAACTTTTTTGGTTGTCACCAAAGTTCTTGAAAAAGATGAACTTACTTTCGTGACGGTAAGTATTACAACTTTAAAAGCCTATCTGCAGTGTTGGGAAGTGGTGGAAATGTTTTCTAAATTATAGAAATTTTTAAGAACGTTTTTTAACAATAGGAATTTGTAAGTTTTGGGGTAAAGCGTACATGTTCAGAAACTTTTACGTAAACTCCAGTTTGTGTTATTTTTGATTCTTATATTTAAAGTTCTGTTTTATTTTTTATTTTTCTGGACTCACATTTCTGATCATATTGTCTAGCGAATTGCGAAACATGTTTGATAATTCTGCATAGCACCTAGTTAATCAAGGAAGTATTCTTAAGTCTGAATCTGAAGTTTGTAAGCGAGCGTCTACAGTAAGTCAAGCAAGTATCCTCAAGTCTGAAATTACAGTTTGTAAAGAACCTTGATGTCTCTGCCGGTGATTAAGCCACGGGTATATATGAACCTTGATGTCTCTGCCGGTAATATTGGCCAGTGGACGTTCTCTTAATTGAGCTGCTGGGACGGAACAAGCGCTTATCGTTGAAGTGGACTACGCATTCTTCTCCCTTTAATGTCGGATTGACGTGCATCTTGATAATCAGGCTAACTCCGTGTTCACGCGGAGTACAGGCACGTTAAATTTGTGGGTCCGTAAGCCCTTCCAAGTGATTGGTTGTAGGGGAAGGAGGGTAGGGTCCCTGTGGATGCCGACCCCACTGGCTTCCTGAGTAAATTGGGTGTCACCTCCCGTCATCCAAACAGATATCTTGCACCTTCGGGTAGGACGGACGGTCTGGGTCGAAGAAGAATAATCTGATTGACTACCTTCTGCTATTTTTACCCCAGGTTAGCCTCCAGATGCTATTTTTATCCTTCAATTTATCTTCCTGGCTGGTCGTTGGCTTCCCGATTTGAAATCGACATTCAATATCTCAGAATCCATCGTATTAGGATCGTTTTCAGACTCCACATATTGTGCTAATTTGCAAGGTCACGTTGTTGCAAGGCCAACTTTGATCTCAAGGCGGGTGACCAAGCCGTGAAACTTCGTACTGACCGGTGGACAATCTTCAAATTAAGCTACTGGGATGGAATTGCAAGCACTTATCATCGAATGGGACTATAATTAATTTTAAAACTTCTTATATGCATACTGGAAGGTACAAAGGGGAGTTGAGAAACGACAGCAAAAATGTAACACTGAAAAGACGAATATGGAAGATGTTACTATTGTAAAGAAAATTAGCTTCGTCATAGGAAGTGGCAAAATATAAATTCGATTAGAAAAGCGTGTAAGGGAAATTAATTGAATGTGCAATGTTAAGGCAATTTGATTTCTCACTCACAGAATCCACCTAAAGGGGGAGTTCCTGTTTTAGAGTGAGTTTCTATATGTGGATTACAGAAATATGAACGTGGAAATTGCAACCCCGTGTCTGATATCAATCTTTAAGAATCTTGAAACTGGCTGTGTCGTAGAAAGGAATCTCTCCGTCTCCACAGAGGTTCACAATATTGTGGCACATAGCGAGTTATTTCTTGCTCTTATAGTTGACATCGGCTATTTCATGAAAATAAACATATAATAAGTACGAAACCGGTCCATCGATGGTGCTATCCGCAATGAGAGAGCTATTTGAACATTCCGGTCTGTTTCGAAGCACCTTTTAGAGAGGCCACTTTCCAGTGAATGGATGTTGATTTTATTGCAATGCTAGCATAATTATGTTAAAAATTAATTAACTACAGGGTGAATTTGATTGAAATCGTCATATAACTTAATAAGAAATCATAAAACCTTGCCACAGTGCCGTAATTTAAAACGCTGTAGTGACTGACGAAGTCAGTCATAAAACGCAACTGGGGTCATATTTATAGAAGACAAAATTCTATAAATTTTAATGTGTGGTTATCACAAACTTCGTAGATCACTACAGAAGCTGATTCAGGTTGTTTCCCTAGGAGAATTTTTCCAAGTTTAGAAATGTTTTTAATTGTTGCGTTTTGTGGATTTAAAATATTCAAGTTTAATATGTTGATAATAAAACATAATATATAATTTACTTTTTTTGTGTATTAATAAATTAAAAATTATATGTAGAATACATCAAAAATAAAACTTGATTTAACTTTTATTTTGCACAAAGCGAAATAAATATGAATATATCGCAGTATGTACTTGACGAATATCCAACTTTGTGAAATTTACTTATTTATGAAAAGCGAACAACTTTCTAAAAATTCCGGTTTACATATTTTTAGTTACCCACTTTTATATATATATTTTTATTTACTGTCTAAGAGCTACAATTCCGTTTTCAATAGGACTTATGGTTCTCAGATAGTAAATAAAATATGTGGAATTTTTCATCTATTTTTTGTATATAGTTCTAAATTTTTCTTATAATTTATTGTAAGTTTTAGTCATAAGTTTGTTCAATGAGGATAAGGCATAAGCACTGATGGCAGTACCATCCAAGGTTATTTTTTCTTGTATTTTTTATTTAGTTATATGTAACTTTTGTTATAAGTTACTGTAAGTTTTAGTCATAAGTTTGTTCAATGTGGATAAGGCTTAAGCACTAATGACATTATTCCCAAGGTTATTTTTTCAAATCATCTGATTTACTTACATTGTTATGTTAATTTTGCTATAAGAATTTGTTTTAAATCATAAATCAACAAAGTACCATACAAGAATAACACTGTAACAACCTCAAATACTATAGACTGTTTTGCATGAGTCTTAAAAGCATGAAAATTTTCTCTGAAGATTGAAGGAATTTATTTCTTTAAACATATTATAATCTCCATATATGAAAAACAAAAAAAAATTACCACTTCTTCTAACATGTATCGCTAAATGTCTGAAGTTTTAGAAAACCGTGAGGTAATGAATAAAAGCCTCGAATATAATGTCTTGTAACCATGTAACCGTACAATTTATTTTATCTTATATTTCCATTATCATTATTTTTATAATTACACATGTGACTAATATATGACATTGATTTATAGCCTCTGGAAAACCACGTGGAAACAGAGCAAAAATTACGAGACCGTTACCACAGGTAGACTTTATCAGATGTTCCATACAGTTGGGACCCGGAGACATCGCATTCGAATTTTAGGGCAACATCAAAATATGAATTTAATAATAATTATGTTCATTTTGAAATGTGGTATGATATCAACACCTAAGGTTCTACGAAAAGTTCTTAAACACTCCAATAACTTTGTAAAGGAAGGTTCACGCGTGAACATGTTACGTCTATCTAAAATAAAGTGATCATGCTCGATCGAATAGCGCCCTTAGGGGGGAATTTTGAAAGTTAGGATAACTGAATTGGTAACAAAATAAGATAGACTACAAAAAGACAACCACATCTCCATATATGAAAAAAAAATACCACTTCTTCTAACATGTAACGCTAAATGTCTGAAGTTTTAGAAAACCGTGAAGTAATGAATAAAAGCCTCGAATATAATGTCTTGTAACCATGTAACCGTACAATTTATTTTATCTTATATTTCCATTATCATTATTTTTATAATTACACATGTGACTAATATATGACATTGATTTATAGCCTCTGGAAAACTACGTGGAAACAGAGCTAAAATTACGAGACCGTTACCACAGGTAGACTTTATCAGATGTTCCATACAGTTGGGACCCGGAGGCATCGCATTCGAATTTAAGGGCAACATCAAAATATGAATTTAATAATAATTATGTTCATTTTGAAATGTCGTATGATATCAACACCTAAGGTTCTACGAAAAGTTCTTAAACACTCCAATAACTTTGTAAAGGTCCACGAGTGAACATGTTACGTCTATCTAAAATAAAGTGATCATGCTCGATCGAATAGCGCCCCTAGGGGGGAATTTAGAAGTTAGGATAACTGAATTGGTAACAAAATAAGATAGGCTACAAAAAGACAACCACACAGTTGTAGAGCATTGTATAATTTCAAATGCACATTGTCTCTCACGGAGGGCAGTTTAAACACCACACTTGAACTCTGTTCATGTAAGTGCATTTTATTGTATTATTCGTGAATAGGAAAGTGATTCGCCGGTAACCACATTGTATCAAATAAATTCCTTCTTTAACTGCTTTATTGCCCATTCTTACTCATTGTAGACCAGGGAGGGGGTATTCAACCTTTTTGAGTCCACACCATATTTGTCCAACTGCATTCTTTTTGTGACTTCGATGTGTCCCCAATAGCCATCACAAAACTATCAGTAGTCTGACACATTAGGATATTTAATATTTTTAGGAATAAAAAGTGATAATCACGTCCACCCATGGCGCCCCCGACTATTATTCTAGGCGTCTTTGTCCTTCAGATAGTTCCATTTAATATAATTTTAATGACATTCGTGGTTGAATATATATAATTGTTTGAGAAACATGCATAGATCTGAATACAAAAATGTCTAAACTTATGGGTTATTAATATATATCCAATACATAAATTTCCAATACATATGGAACAAACTGATATCTGCTTACATTTTAATGGGATATGTTCTGCTTCTCTATTTCCCCCCTACATTATTCTTCAATTTCCCATGAACTCTGCTTGTCCATTCTTTCAGTTTTGACGTTCAGCTTGTCCATTCGTTCAGTTCAACAGTTTTGACAGGCTTGTTATTGGCTCTCAGAACACTTAGAGAGCTTAAACTCGGCACCTTGGGGAAAACTTTTACCTATTAAATTTACGTGTCATTATATTATATATCTATATCATTTACGCACATCATGGCTATATTTGGCCACTTTCATGTATTTTCTCTACAAACTGCGGTTCAGTGTTTTCAGTTGAAATGTCATGACGTCATTTAAGTACGTCATCATTTACGGGCTCGTCCCGGGCTCACAGATCACATGGAACTGAAACTCGATACGCAGTTTCATACCTCGAAACATTTTAACCTATAAAGTTGTAACACCGTTACGTTACGTCACTTACGTACACAATTTTACGGCTGCTTCTACGGTTCTCAGAATACGTTCAGTGTTGAAATTTGTCGCATAGTTTCATCTTACCGAACATTTTCATCTATCAAATTTTTGCATCATTATGCTATGTCTTTGAGTAATCTATGAACATTATGACTACATTTTTACCTGTTTGATGTATTTTCTTTGAGTATTACGATTAAGTTGCTTTATATGGAATGTTCTGCCTTGAACGAGTTGTCCATGTATAACACAATATAGGTTTGAATGTAAATTACTTATGCGTTATAACATGAAAACTAAAAAAGAAATTATGAGGAAAAATAAACACATTTTTCAGTGTTCTCCTCTATACAACAGTGTCGCAGAGTTCATTTAAAATTGAGCTTTAATCAGACACGAATTGGTGTACGTAGATTCAATTATATATAAATTTTTATCCTTAAATGAAATTAATATTATGTAAAAGTGCCGAAACTATTTCATTTACCTGCACTCCGATTTCGCTTCCACAATTCTGCATAATAGCATTATTCGATAATGATAAGATTTATAAATTATTATTTTGAATTAAATCTGCACCATTAATGTCGTTCAATTTCATGGCGTGTGATTAATATTTACTTTCTACTTTTCCGTACGCCACTGCTCTGGACAGTGAGGACAGTGAAAATAATTTATTCTCAATAAATTATTTATAATACAAATAATTTATTCTCAATTTATTTCGCAAAATATTTGAGTTTTGAATGGTATTACATTTGTGGTCAAATTTCACTTTAAAATGGAGGCGCTATAGGGCAAAATTCACTTCACTGTAATCCTGATCTCTTAATATTTTGCTAATGGAGATTAATGCTATGCATAGTGTTTGGATCAGAAGATATTTTTTTTACTAGAAAAATTTTAAAACCCCTGTTTTAAAGAGTTTTGTGTCCACCAAGCATCCGACCACGAAACTATAATACACAAATGATGATGTATGATTAATTGAGTACTTTCTTGTTAAATTGGAATGTAACACTTAATAAATATTGAACATATACTTTATGAGACATGATTATATTATTAGATTTTAAGCTCATGAGTCAGTTAGACTGAGTGAATAAAGTTATGTTGTTGTTGAGAGCCAGACCGTCCGACCTACCAGAAAGGTGTAAGGTAACCATTTGGACGGCCGGGAAGTGCCATCCAATTTAGACCGGAAGCCAGCGGGAGAGACATCCACAGGGGTCGTACCCTCCTTTCCTTACCACCAATCTCTCGGAAGGACTTACGGACCCACATGTTTAACGTGATCGTACTCCGCATGAACACGGCGGCAGTTGTGGCAGCGTGCAAATCCAGCGCGCAAACCACTGGGCTACCGCGCCCGAAAAGTGCCAACAGCACGCGAATAAAGTTATGTATAAAAATTCCCCCAATTCGGTCGCGTTCAGCTGTTGCTCTCGTGCAATCATCGGGCGCACCTCAACCACGCATTTCTCGCGATCAATAACATTAATTAGTATGCGATCCCCTAAGCATAATCACTGTACGACCCATTAACAAAACGCGATGATTTTGCGACCACCCCCTTATAAAATGTACTCACCTTATAAAATGTATCCACCCCCTTATAAAATGTACCCACGACCCCCTTATAAAATGTACCCACGAACAGCGAAACTTGCTATATTTTGAATTAAATATGTTCAATTAATAATTCTCACAAAGCGGCAGGAAAACTAAATTTAATTTTCACAGATTATCATTAATTTGACGACATTTCCAAAACATCATTAAGTTAGGTATGTTATACCAAATTTTCCACCTGGGTCACCAAATTGGCGCCAATTTGAGAGGCAGATAAAGATAAGGGATATTCTTATGTAGCATTAAAAATGTTTAGAGTTTCATCAGGTTAACAATTGAAGACAGTGAAGGAAAAGCAAATGAGTTAATATCACATTGTTGTTCATGTGACTTTCCTAGCACATTTTCTGCATTAACCGATCTTTTTTTGTGGCATACAGATATTTACTTTCCCCGCAATACATGGTAATGTATAGGGAAAGTATTGGAATTATGTCGAAAATCGCAACTCGAGTTTTCGACGTATCTGCACGTTTCGAGACCTTAGAATTCGAAAAAACTTTTTTTAGCTTGACGTCTGTGTGTGTGTCAGTCTGTCTGTGTCTCTGTGTAATGTATATATCCACTCTAACTCAAAAACTAATGGACCGAATTTCATAAAATTTGGTAGGCAAGACCCTTGGGTGTGACCCTGGTACTTATTAATTTTTGGTATAATTCAGAAAAAAAAACCCTCCTTTTTTTGCGAAATGGCACGCAAAAATCTCTCATGTATCCACCCTAGCTAAAATACTAATTGACCAAATTTCACAATATTTGGTAGATAAGTTACTTGTGGGACACTCTGGTGCTGATTCGATTTTGGTACTATTCGGAAAATAACAGCCTGTCTTTTTTTGAAATGGCCCGCAATAATCGCCAAAATTTAAAATAAAAAAGAACACTACGTATGCCGACACGGCCGTCCAAATAGATGCTCTAAGTCCTCGGACGAGTCGGACGATCTGGGTCTTCAACTACGTATGCCGAAATGTATCAATTACATTCTTGTTTTATACACAATTCTTGACAAGGAAAAGAATATAACACACTCCATTATACTTGAGGACTAACCGTTCTCAAGATATTTGAGATTTCTTGCATTTTTGCTACGCTGTTATCGGAAAAATATCCAAATACCAAATAAAAACAAAAATTGAATTAAAATGTAAATTTAGTGTTATTTGGTGCAATTAAACTCAATCTAATGAATTATTAAAGAAATAAAGAAAATATGAATTTAAGTCTGAGGGGAAAGTCATGTGCTGTCCACATCAGATTTTTACTTATACCAGAATATTAGTTGGATCTTGTTAAATGAGAATGTCCAGTATTTCAAATTGAGCCAAAATGCAACACCATATATATTTCAAATCCGCTCATGAAATTAACTTTCGTGATATAAATTTTTTTGCCCCCCCCCCCCTGCAATTTTTTCTTTTCAGTTTAACGAAAAATTCAAACAATGTAAAAGTCAATTGAAGTTTGAAAACATAACTACTGAAAACTTGCTTAAGGCAATCTTTTTCTGCAAAACTGGATATTTAAACTTTGTTTGCTCAGAAATGGAATATTTGCATACGTTTTAGTTTAAATAGTTCATACTGCAAATGGATTTAAGGTAGAACTCTCAAATTTGAAGTATATTTATTTTGTGATATTAACTTTAATGTGTCTTCCGGATTTGGAATTTTAAACGTATATTTCTAAATGATAGTGCTCAGTAAAATATAGTTAGTAACTCATTAATTTTTTTTGTCAGTAACTTATTCATTAATTAATTAATCAGTAACACATTAACTTATTTCGATATATTAAAATATCACGAGATTAAATTGAAGAACATATTTGTGTGATTGAAAAAATATTTTTATTTTCGGAATCAAGCTTGCTTCTGCATTTTAAGTAATATCAAACTTGAAAATGTCTAAAATTCTAATATTTTTCAATTAAGTTTTTTAAATTTTAATTTACATAGCCTAAGCGTATCTATATAAAATTATATTTGTGAAAATAATTAAATTTAACACTCCATAGATAAGAAAAATAACGTTTACGATCCTGGGATCCTATTCCGAGTTTGTTGTTCCTAATTCTGCATCGATAGATATCTTGTCTACAGCGGAACTCCAATCGCTATTATATTTTGAATAGCGTTTGTTGCTCTGCTATAGTGCCCTCTATCTATCGACTCAGAACTATGAACGACAAGTTTGGAATAGGGCCCCTGATTCTATTTAATGTAGAAAATATTCATGAGCAGATTTAGCATGATGCAGCAATATTACATTAAATCTAACTCCATTTCAGAATTGCTCATGCAGTGAGGAAGTGTGAAAAGCCATTTGTGTAATGAGATATAAATGCATAATTACACCATCTTACAATTTACTAAACAATTTTCCCATTGGTTTTAATATCCTTATTCTTTTTATCAACACATCTTATTTATAATTTAATTTATCGTATTAAATTTAGCGTTTAATCGTATATACAGTATATTCTTTTTCTTGGACACTACAGTCTAGACTCTAGAGCATGTCTGGTCATTACCTATCATTTTCCGTCAGCTTGATCTATCAAACGGCACACTTCACCAATTGGTAATTCCAAAAAGCTTGAGGTCATTCTCAACATATATACCTGTAGTATATTAAGGTATTGAACATTTTTAGGGTCATTCTGTGTATATGTATGGGGATAAGTATTAAAAATTTGATAAGTCGTTTTTTAGTATACGTTTGACATTCTAGTTTGGTACCAAATTTAGTATCAATCAGTTGAGCAATGTTGGAAGTTAGTTATTCAAAATATTGCGCATATCACTCGAATGTTAGAAAAATTGCGATGATTCATAATATGTATATGACATTGCATAATTGAACCCAAATTAGTCTCAATCAATGAGTAGTTTCCGATAGATTGCAACGAATATAAAAAATCTGATGTGGGCAGCACATGACTTTCCCTGCAGACTTATATCCACGTTCTCTATATTTCAATTAAATTTATTTCATTTTTAATTCAATTTTCGTTCTCATTCGGTAACCGGATTCATTTTCAAAGGTGCCGTAGAGAAAATAGGAAAACTAATCAGCACCCAAAACTAATCAGCACCAGATTCGCCCACAAGTGATTTACCTACTAAATTTTTTAAAATTCGGTCCATTAGTTTTTTAGTTAGAGTGGATACAAAATCTGCACAGACAGACACACAGACAGACAGACACACAGGCAGACAGACACACAGACACACACACAGCCGTCACGCTAAAAATGGTTTTTTCGTATTCTAGAGGTCTTGAAACGTTTAGATCCGCCGAAAACTCGAGTTGCGATTTTCGACATGATTCCAATACTTTCCCTATACATTACCATGTATTGCAGGGAAAGTAAAAATCTGATGTGGGCAGCACATGACTTTCCCTGCAGACTTATATTTACGGTCTATTTATTTATATTGAATTTAATTCACTTTTAATTCAATTTGCGTTATCATTTGAAAACTGGACTTATTTTCAAAAATGGTGTAGGAAAAATACGAAAAACTAAAATATCTTGAGAACGGCTAGTCCTAGTGTAATGGGGTTGGTCTTATTCTTTTCTTCGCTGAAAATTATGTATTAAACAAGCATTTAATGGCTATATTTGAGCATACGTAGATCTTAAGTTTAGATTTTGATGATTTTTGCGGGCCATTTTGCAAAAAAGGCAGGTTATTTTTTTCCGAATTATACCAAAATCTAATCAACACCAGGGTGGCCTACAAGCGACTTATCTACTAAATTTTGTGACATTCGGTCCATTAGTTTTTCAGCTAGAGTGGATACCAGCTTTTGCGGGCCATTTCGCAAAAAAAAGGCGGGTTCTTTTAACCCGAATCATACCCAAAACTAATCAGCACGAGATTCGTGCACAAGTGACTTACCAAATTTTATGACATTCGGTCAATTAGTTTTTTAGTTAGAGTGGATAAAAAATCTGCACAGACAGACAGACAGACAGACGCACAGACACACAGACACACACACACAGACAGACAGACACACAGACGTCACGCTAAAAATAGTTTTTTCGTATTCTAGAGGTCTCGAAACATGTAGATCCGTCGAAAACTCGAGTTGCGATTTTCGACATGATTCCAATACTTTCTCTATACATTACCATGTATTGCAGGGAAAGTAAAAGTCTGATGTGGGCAGCACATGACTTTCCCTGCAGACTCAATTTCATATTTTTTTTATTTCTGTAATAATTCATTAGATTGAGTTTAATTGAACCAAATAACACTAAATTTGCATTTTTAATTCAACTTTTGTTTTTATTTAGTAATTGGACATTTTTCCCAAATCGGCTCAACAAAAATGCAAGAAATCTCAAATATTTTGAGAACGGTTAGTCCTAAAGTATAATGGAGTGTGTTTTATTATTTTTCGTTTCAAAAATTGCGTAAAAAGCAAGAATTTATTGATACATTTGAGCATACACTACTTAATATTTTTTTTAAATTTTCGCGATTTTGGGGGACCATTTCGTAAAAAAAGGCAGGTTGTTCTTTTCCGAATCGTACCAAAATCTAATCAGCACCAAGGTAACCCACAAGTGACTCATCTACCGAATTTTGTGAAATTCAGTCCATCAGTTTTTCAGTTATAGTGGATACAAGTTTTTGCGAGCCATTTCGCAAAAAAAAGGCGGGTTCTTTTATTCCGAATCGTACCCAAAACTAATCAGCACCAGACTCGCTCACAAGTAACTTACCTACCAAATTTTGTGAAATTCGGTCCATTAGTTTTTTAGTTAGAGTGGATACAAAATCTGCACAGACAGACACACAGACGTCACGCTAAAAATAGTTTTTTCGTATTCTAGAGGTCTCGAAACGTGTAGATCCGTCGAAAACTCGAGTTGTGATTTTCGGCATGTTTCCAATACTTTCCCTATACATTACCATGTATTGCAGGGAAAGTAAAAATGAAAATTTTTGACAAATGAAATATTTTGAAATAAATAAGTAAACAAAAATTGTTGCACCTTTATACAATATTCTATATTTGGCTCTTAAAAATCGAGATTACACCGATTTCGATCAGATTGATCAAAAGACAGATGGATGGCTTGCTGAAAAGTTGTTTTTTTCATCAGCACACTCGAAAACGCTTATAACTATGTAGAGATTCTTGCTGCCTTAGCCAGCAAGAATCACCACGGATATTCGTACTGCCAGCTGATGTTCTCCCAATTGAGCTACTGTGACGGAATTCTGTTTAATCGTCGAAGTGAACTCTGCGTTCTCCTGACTCAGTTGTCAGATTGTTGTGCAACCTGACAATCTGACTGACTACCTGTAGTTATATGTACCTTAGATTAGCATCCTGATCGTTTAATGGCTTGGAGCAATTTTATGCGCCGCCGGATCTCACATTATTTATACCTCAGATTATCCTCCTGATACTACTAATTTTATCTAGAGTATTATCCTATGTGGTCGTTGGTTTCCTGATTTGAAATCGACGCCCAATACGTCAGAGTCCACTGAATCGTACTAATCATACTAGAGTCACTTTCAGATCCATAACATCGTTGCACTAACCTGTAGGATTAATTTGCTTGGGAACCATTGTAAAGATGCTTAGATTTTCGTATTGGCCAGCAGACTCTTTCCCAATGGAGCGACTGCGATGGAATTGCAAGTTCTTATCGTCGAAATAAACTATGCATTCTCCTAACTGAGGAGACAGATTGACGTGTAACCTGACAATCGGACCGAATATTACCAGTTATTACTTTCCTTATATACAATAATGTATAAGAAAAGTATTGTGACGGGGTCGAAAATTCGAATTCGAGTTTTCGACGGGAGAGCACGTTTCAAGCATCCCTGATCACGAACTGAGCATTTTTGAAGTGATGTCTGTGTGTATCAGTGAGTCTGTAGAGACGATAACTGACGAACGAATGGACCGATTCGAACGAAATTTGGTACAAAAATTACAATCCGTAAATACAGGAAGCCTGTTGCTTTTATACGCAATCGAATGTTCAGAACCCTCTTAAATTTTCGAGTGAAAATTTGAAAAAATCGTCAAAAAATTAAAACCTCTAATAAAGTTACGCAAATAGACATTTCTTATGTAATTTTTCATTAGAAAAGGATTGACATAAATTTTAGAACGCTAACATGAACCGTTCTCGAGATATTGCACATTTTTCAACAAAATTATCAAAAAGTTATATAAAATAAAAAAAATATTTCCCATTGAGAAACATGTTCACTTTTCTATTGCAATATATGCGATAAATTTGATGACATAATTCTCGTGGATTTAGCTCGTTCCATTCATGAAAAAAGACACTTTGTGTAATACTTTTGTATTTGATCGCCAATAGTCATTTATCTACTGTAAGAATAACTTATTTCTACTTCTATAACGCTTGGCGAGATTTTGGTGACGAATTTGGTGGAATGTCGTCAACTTGGCGACTTTTTTAATGCTGCTAAATTAACGATAAACTCGCCAAATGGATAAAAATGATGCTAAATCAATAAAAATGACGACTCATTGACGAAAATTCAATATCTTGGAAAGAATATAAATATCTACTATAAAAATAATCTATTTCTTTTTACTGTAAAAGTAGTAAATTCATTGCATTATATAAGGAAAGTCATGTGTTGCACACATCAGCTATTTTGTACCTTAGATTAACCTCCTGATACTACTATTTCTTTTATCTAGATTAGTATCCTCCGTGATCGTTGGTCTCCCGATTTGAAGTCGACGCCCAATACTCCTGAGTCCATCGAATCGTATTAGAGTCAGTTAACATCGTTGCACTAACATGTAAGCTTAATTTGCTTGGGAACCATTGTAAAGAATCTTAGATTTTCGTATTGGCCAGCGGACTCTCCCAGATGTCAGACTGACGTGTAATCTGACTGACACCTTTCAATTATTCTTACCTCAGATTCAATTATTCTTACCTCAGCCTCCTGACACTTCTAATTTTATCTTGAGTAGTATCTTGCGTGGTCGTTGATCTCCTGATTTGAAGTTGACGCTCAATATGTCGGAGTCCCCCGAATAGTGCTAATCGTGCTAGGGTCTTTTTAGACCCCCCATATTACGGCACTAACCGGGTCAATATGTTCAGGATCTCCGGATATGTTCTTGGATCTCCGTACTGGCTAGCAGCCGCTTTCGGAATTGCAAGCTGTTACCGTCGGAGAGGACTCTGAAACTGTAAAAACGTCTGTAGGTATATAAACTAAACGTCTGTATGTACATTTTCTTTACCCATAAGTTTCTATATCTCTTGAAAGAATAAAGGGTATTTCATGAAATTTATATACATTTGAATCATTAAAGTGCTGCCGAAGAAATACCCATGCTCTAAAAACCTTAACAATTCATTGATTATGATGTTAGTACAGCGTTTTCGAGAAACTGGATCTGCTGTGGACAAAGTAAAAACAGGTGTAGTTCTTCCATTTTAACCCAGTATAAACTGTCTGAAATAGAGACTGCGTTGCTGAAACTCTAAATGAACTTTTCTGAACTCTTCAATGGCGCTCACATAAAAATAGCTAAAAAATATTGCTCTGAAGTAAAATTCCTTCAGTCGGGGAAAATGCCGTATTCTTCGATTGCTAAAAGAGAGCTTTGTAATTATAGAATAAAATATTGAGAACAGCAGATGGTATTTCTGATATATTTTTGGAGGTATATTAATACCAATTAACTGAAAAAAATTCTTCAATCTCAATTTCTTCGTACATTATGGGTGACTTTCTGATTATCTTATTCAATAAGTCATTTTCAGCTAGAATTGTAATAAAGCTTCAATTTTTATTTTCCCTATAATACATGGTAATGATATTAATGTATAGAGAAAGTATTGGAATCTTATCGAAAATCGCAACTCGAGTTTTCGATAGATCTACACGTTTCGAGCACCCTAGAATGCTAAAATACAATTTTTAGCTTGACGTTTGTGTGTGTGTATGCGTCTGCTTGTGGAATATGCGTATCCATTCTAACTCAAAAACTAATTGACCAATTTCACAAAATGCGGTAAGTTATTTGTGAGTTACCCTGGTGATAATTAGATTTTGGTACAATTCGAGATAAAAGAACTTGCCGTTTTTTGCGAAATTGATCGCAAAAATTGGTTATGTTATTGTTGTTGCATACCCTCCATTGTCTAGCCGCAGCTAGACACTGTCTATCAGCCCGTTAACCCTCAGGAAATCAAGAGTAAGTAAGGGCTGGGAAAAAATTCCTCATTGGAGGAGAGGAAATATAACAGCATCTGTTTGCAAAGCACCCAAGAGGTACATAATTATTCGAACAAAATTTGGTACAAAAATCACAATTTATTAAACATTGGAAGCCTATTGTTTTTATACGCAATCGAATGTTCAGAACTCCCCTCTAAATTTTCGAGTGAAATTTTGAAAAAATCGTCAAAAAATCAAAATCGCTAATAAAGTTACACAAATAGACATTTCTTATGTAATTTTTCATTAGAAAACGATTGACATAAATTTTAGAATGCTAACATGAACCGTTCTCGAGATATTGCACATTTTAAAAAAAAATTATCAAAAAGTCATATAAAATAAAAAAAATATTTTATATTGAGAAACATGTTCACTTTTCATATGTAATACCATGCGATAAATTTGGTGACATTATTCTCGTAGGTCTAGCTCGTTTCATTCATGAAAAAAGATACTTTGAGTAATACTTTTGTATTTGAACGCCAATAGTCATTTAACTGATGTAAGAATAATTTATTTCCTCGTTATACAGACTGCTTAAAGATACTCCCTCGCCACGGTGAGGCAGCCAGCAGGACTAGAGGGACAAAATTGTTGTATCCACTCTAGCTGAAATGTACGCTGAAATGTACCACTCTAGCTGTTGTATCCACTCTAGCTCACTGGGGGTTACCATGGTGTTGATTAGATTTTGGTACGATTCGGGAAAAAATAATTTACTCTTTTTTTACGAAATGACCCGTTACGAAATGACGATGCTTGTTTTATACTTAATTTTTGACAATGAAAATAATAAGACCAATCTCATTACTCTATGACTAGCCGTTCTCGAGATAGTTTATATGCTATGCCACCTTAGAAAACAAATCTAGTTACCAAATGAAATCGAAAACTGTATTAAAAGTGCAAATTCAATGTAATTAAAAATAGATATTGGTGTTTGTACAAAACTCAATTTAATGAATTATTGAAGAAATAAAGAGAACGGGAATAGAGTCTGCAAGGTACGTCAATTGCTGCCCACATCAGGATTTTTGTTATTACTTTCCTTATATACATAATGTATAAGGAAAGTATTGTGACGGGGTCGAAAATTCGAATTCGAGTTTTCGACGGGAGAGCAAGTTTCAAGCATCTCGGATCACGAATAAAATATTTGTGAAGTGATGTCTGTGTGTGTTTGTGTGTTTGTGTGTGTGTGTGTGTGTGCGTGTGAAAGTATGTGTGTGTGTGTGTGTGTATGTCAGTGGGTCTGTGGAGACGATAACTGACGAACGAATGGACCGATTTGTACGAAATTTGGTACAAAAATCACAATCTTTAAACACTGGAAGCCTACTGTTTTTATACGCAATCGAATGTGCAGAACCCCCTAAATTTTCAAGTGAAATTTTGAAAAAATCGTCAAAAAATCAAAACCGCTAATATAGTTACACAAATAGACATTTCTTATGTAATTTTTCATTAGGAAACGATTGACATAAATTTTAGAATGCTAACATGAACCGTTCTCGAGATATTGCACATTTTTCAAAAAAATGATTAAAAAGTCATATAAAATAAAAAAAAAAAATTTCTATTGAGAAACATGTTCACTTTTCATATGTAATACTATGCGATAAATTGGGTGACATTATTCTCGTAGGTTCAGCTCGTTTCATTCATGAAAAAAGATACTTTGAGTAATACTTTTGTATTTGAACGCCAATAGTCATTTATCTGATGTAAGAATAACTTATTTCTTCGTCCATAACGCTTGGCGAGATTTTGGCGACGAATTTGATGGAATGTCGCCAACATGGCGACTTTTATAAATGTTGCTAAATTAACGAAAAACTCGCCAAATGGATAAAAATGACGCTAAATCAGTGACGTCTCATTGATGATGACGATATGGAAAATGACGACTCATTGACGAAAATTCAATATCTTGGAAAGAATATAAATAACTACTATAAAAATAATCTATTTTTTTTACTGTAAAATTAGTAAATTCATTGCATTATATAAGGAAAGTCATGTGCTGCTCACATCAGATTTTTGTTTAACTACTGTATCGAAAGTCGATAATTTGTAGAGACAGTCATGCTTGGGCATATTCGAATTTTTATTCTTATACGATATTGTTTTTCGGTTTTCCTTTTAATACGCTATTATTCATTTATATATTTCCATACCTACATTCTTATTCACTTCTTTTCCAGCGTAGTTTTTTTTCATATATTATTTAACCTTTTTCCCGCTCTGTTTCTCTTTTAAAAAAAATATGTATTCGAATATTCTGAGATTTACTCAATTTATCTCTTTCAGTTTGGCAACAATCTCTGGAATTTATACCACAGAACCCGATTTCTTTTGACATCAAAGTGAACGAGTTTGAAAGAAACTTAATTTGTTTACTTATATAATTCACGTTTAAAAATATTTCCCAATTTTTTGCATTTGAAAATATTTTCCATATTTCGTATTAAAATATTTTTATAATAAAGATAAATTTCTAATTTTTTGATCATCATGATCAATACTTTCGAAATTTTTAAAACACTTGTTTTTACAATCTCTTATACCCGCGTTAAGTAGCCTCTACTACAAAAATTAAATTCGGAGTTTTAAGCGATTGTATTATTCAAATTAAATCATTTTTACAGACGTGTAAATTCTAAATGAAAATATCATAAGTTATACAAACAAATGACCATGCTGTGTCAGATAACTTGTTCTTGCAGATTTTCTTAATTATGCTAACAATTCCATTTCAACAAACATTTCGATTTCTTAAGTATCTACATTATTAAAACGCATCTGACTCTGTATGCCAGTCTATATATTTGCATGTCCTACGATTTAAAATATGAATTTTCAACGTATGACGTTGATGATATTTTTAAAATGGCAGGAACATATCTTGACATATTTATGAAATATTTAAAAATGACGAGAAAGTTAATATATTTTAAATTATTTACAAAAAAATCCCACCAAACAGCTGAAAATCAGGCCTATAATGCATCGTTGAACGATTTATATTAATAAATAAGTTTCGTTTTGTTTTACAATGACAATAACAAGGTTTGCTAGATAAAAGCGTCACTGGGAGGTATTTTTCCGAAAGATTGTAAATCGCGGTAAGCTGCGGCCTTCCTGTGTAATAAACAAAGACATAAAACGACCCACAGTTTGTATTACAGTGTAAACTCAGATCAATCTTACATTTTTATCTAATTCATTAGAACTACTCAAGTCAATATTTTCATTAATGCCCAATAAGATTTCTTTTTTCCTATTTGGTGTTAATTTTAATATTGTTGGCAATTTTAGAAACTGTAATTATATGAGTCCCAGTGCAACGACCCCACCTCCACCCCAATCACTGGATTTGGGCTTATCAGCTCGGAATAGTAGATATAAAAGAAAACTTGCTATTGTGTCGCAATTTTGTCATTCTCTGGCATCGGGAATGCGGTTGCTAGCATTAGAGAAGTCGCTATCTGAGGTTTTGCCAACTATGAATAGCAATTTTAGCGAAAGTTATGACGTCTTCGTGTATAGATGCAAAATATTATGAACAACGCGAGCAGGAGAACAACTTGAGCAGCAAAACAACGAGTGGAGAAGAATAACGCGAGCGGAAGAATAACGTTGGCAGATGAATAATACGAGCAGCAGAAGAATGCGAATAGCAACAGAACAATGCGAGTAGCGCAAACGAAACAAGTTTTTGTTTGCGTTTACAGAACCTATTTTCTATGACTGTATATTATAAGTTCGAGTACAACGATATTTCATATTGAGCGCGTTCGTTTAAAGACAAAAATATGTTGTAATTCATATAGAATTTGATAGGAAATGCGTAAACAAGTTCGTAGTAAACAAATTTCGCCATAGTGAGACTTGCCTGTAATAGGAGACGTTATCTTAAACATTCAAAGTTCTAAACCTGCAGGTGTCATACTTGGACATTGTAGCATCTTGACGGCTTTAATAAGTTCAAATGACGTCGATACATTCTGAAGGTTGTTTATTTGACTTGAATCAGTTGCCCTATACCAAGCTTTGTTGTTCTTAAATCTGCTTTGATCAATGGATGTCGCTCCTATATCGGAGTTATAAACACTTTTGTGTTTCCAAAAGAGTTTGAAGCACCGCTATAGAAGCGCCCTCTATCGATAGACGCGGAATTTTGATTGGCAAGCTTGGAATAGGATAGTTGTTTATTTTCTATTCTTTATTTTGCAGGTTTGTTTATTTTCTATCCAACTATTAGTGGAGTTTCTGATTTTATCCTTAACATTATTCGGAAATATGAAGTAAATTTGTAATATCCTTTTTTGAGTAGTAGGTAATTTGAAATCTTGTCCCAGAACATTTAAGAAAAGCAGTTCCCCCTCCCGGAATCCCATATTTAATATTATATTGTTCAGTCTCAAATAGCAAAATACTTTGTAGCAAACGATCGCTGTAAATTGCAAAATAATAGCTATCCAAAGAGTTTTTTAATCTTCTTGCCAGTGCGAAATGCCTGCTATTTTCTTCTTACCTGAATGGAATGGAGGATGATAGTAAGAGAGTAAAAATCGTAATTACAGAGTGTATAAGTCGCAGATGCGTATGAAAGAACGATAGAAAATAGAAGTATATAAAATATTTTAACGACACATGGGAACCTATTATATTTTTAGCGAAATGTATAAACCAAGAGTATGCAATTTCACTGGATTGAAAATTGCATTAATGTATCTAGACTGAGTTACTTATAACAGTGTATGGAAAGAAAATTTTAACATATAAAACGCGTAGAAAAGTGAAATGTATTTAAATTATTACACTAATACTATATTGAGAGTTAAACGAGAGGAAGATGTTAACATAAAATGGGATTGGATAACATCAGAGATTTTATTAAATTTAATATTTTTATGAGGGAACAAAATAACTCAGTTGATAAGTAAAAATACTTTGTGTAAAGGATAAGGAAATATTTAACGTAATTAATTAAAAATTAATAAAACAAAGCTCCATATAACTGTTTTAAGGATACTTTGCATATCCTTCCTCAGTGTAAGATAGACCAACAAACGCAAAGACAAAAAGACGAAATGGGCACAAACGAGGAAACAGCAGTCGTTGGATGTCCATCTTCTTCCGAGAACCAACCTGATGCGAAACGTCTTTAATCTCTAGTATTATTCTGTGAAATCATCATTTTTTATAATACTGCAGTAGCCACAATGAGGGTCTCAAAATATTTATTTTACAATTTTATGTGGCATAAAATTCCTAAGACAAAAATTGCATAAAGTGTTTTTACTTATTGATTTCTTCGGCTTACTGTCTTGTTGGTCCTCTCATAATTTTAATTTGTACTGTATCGCCTTGTTGGAACATTTCTTTTAATTTTATTGGTTCTCTCTTAAATCTCGTTTTGTCCTGTCTCGCCTTGTTTGATCATTTCTGTTATGTTATGGGGCGGTCCAATAACCTTGTTGTTCTTTGGTTCAGATTGGCTAATCTGTTCTTCATTCTGCTTTACGATTGGCTCTCTCAGATAGACTGTGAGTTCTTGACTTGGGTACATATATATATATATATATATATATTCTCTGTTTCTTCATTTGTGCCTATTTAGTCTTCATGATTTCGTTTCGGATTCGTTTGTCTATATTGAACGGAAGAAGGGGGGGGGGGTCAATGTATTTTCAAAACATTTGTATGCTGCCTTGTTTTAGTAATTTGTGCTTGATTACGTTACTGGAGTTTTTTTCTTAAATAACTTTGTAGTATCTGCCATACTTCAGTGACTTTTATTTTCACTTTCTCATACAATTGCATAGAGAAAGAAAACTTTCCTGAAAATTGCAAATTTTTGAATGAGGTTTTGACGGAAAAGTATATTTTGAGACCTCTTGAACAGGGTTTTAATCTTTGAAAAATATGCCTGTCTGCCTCCATGGTTGTATGGCTTACATAACGTAATAATATATCTGTCTGTCTGTGTGTGTGAGCATTTGTATCATCTTTAGCAAGAAATTCCTGGACAGCGGCTAAATTCCATACAGTGGTATTTCAGATGATCGCATGATGCAGACGACACGTCCCTGCACGATATTTTTTTGTGAAATTGGCATTGGTTTAAAATATTTAAAGCCGAAAATCCGTTGAAATTCGATTTTGGCTTCAAAATCACATTTATTCCATTGAATTTATTCGATTAAATGGCAGACTTTTTGTGAAGACGAAAAAACAGCTGTTTCGTGATCGAATTGGACTTAATGTATATGCTTTATAATATTGTAAATTCGAAAGATTCGGAAAATTTAGACAAAATTCGGATGAAAATTGGCCGAGATAGCATTTATTGTTTTTAATTTTACCGTTTTTTCACCTGCGGTTTGATATATACAGGGTAGTCATAATTAAAGCAGAGAGAGGCCGATAGTAAGAAAACTGTTAGGCCAAACTCAACCAAATTTGCACTAAATACTATTTAGACCATGGGGTTTTGATTTTTAAAAGAAAAAATATCGGATTTTTGCCACCGCGGGCCAAAGTGACGCTGTAAGGTCCATTTTTGGAGTAAAATAGGCATAGGAAGTACAGAAGGTTGACATTTTACATGCATTTTGATATTGACATCACATTTTACATTCACATTTGCACTTACATTTTATCAAACATTTTAGCAATCAAGTCTCCCATACTCAGTACTGCGTTGTAGTAAATATGCAGATTTTCACTGAGAAAAGAGGTGGTAATACAAAACGTTATGCAAATTTTAGTCAGCTGACGCTGAAGTTTTACTAGCAAAGTATGATCACGTAATGTTAGCATAGCGAACTTTTAGCAGCAAAGCACGATCGTAAAAATGTAGCACATCATTGATTCCGACACATTCTTTCCGTTTTCCTTATATCCTCAAAACTAGTAGCACGTACTAATGCCGCCAGAGTCAGCTAACTATAATTTGCATAACGGTTTGCATTAGCACCTCTTTTCTCCGTGAAAATCTGCATATTTCCTATAACGCACTACTGAGTATGGGAGACATGATTGCTAAAATGTTTGATAAAATGTAAGTGCAAACGTGAATGTAAAATGTGATGTCAATATCAAAATGCATGTAAAATGTTAACTTTCTGTACTTCCTATGCCTATTTTATTCCAAAAATGGACCTTACAGCGCCACTTTTGTCCGCGGTGGCAAAAATCCGAATTATTTTTTTTTTCTTTAAAAATCAAGATCCCCATGGTCTAAATAGTATTTACTGCAAATTTGGTTGAGTTTGACCCACTAGTTTTCTCATTATCGGGCTTTAAACACCTCTACTTTAATTATGGCCACCCTGTATATCAGACATGGCATATTCAATTAATATGCAATTTTCACTGGTGCTTATTAACAAAGGCCGCGTTGAACCGAATCGGACCAAGGGTGGGGTTTTCTTTTGTTCTTGTGCGTGATTTCAATTATTTTCAGAGTGTTTATTTTGAATTTATAAAAGGAGTTTATTTAAGGAATATTACGTTTAAGGTATTGTACAATTCAATTTGCATGGTTGCGCATGGTGAAAACGGAGCTCGGGAGCGTTTTTGTTTCAAAATAGACATTTAGAAAATTGAGTGAAGTCATCTGTTATTATGCACTTATCGAAGACTTATTTAAGATCTCAGCAAGGTCTGGTAAATCGCTCTAGTATATTTATGCATCTGCATGCCTGTAATATATATATATATATATATATATATATATATAATGGGAATTCATTAATTCATTAAGGAGAAAATAGGGGGGGGGCGAACAACAATCCATTAAAAATAAGGCTAATTAAAAGAATAATAAATTAAATAACAATGGATAGAAGGCATGTAAATGAAAGAATGTGCAAAATCATCAGGTGGAGAGTGCACCTTTTGTTTTCTAAAGTTCTTTTCATTAAGTAACCTTATTACAATGAACAAAACCAAATAGCTTAAAGGAAATCATTACCGTAAAATATAAATAAAGGAAACAAATTTAACTAGAATTGAAAGAAAAATGAAAAAACCATATATTTACCTCATGTTAGAATGAGACGTAATAGCATCACACTTTGCCACTCAGATAAACAAGAAAGATCAATCATGCATAAAGCATTGATTATGAAACACTTTCCAGCTAGAATGCAATTTTATTTAAACATCTCTAAAATGCGATACATTCAGCGGTAATATTTTTAAAATTATCACAATACTACAATAATTTATTATATTTGAAAACTTAATCGAAAAAAATGAACTTTATTCAAATGACGTCATTCATCACAATACTACAATAATTTATTTTACTTATAAACTTACAACCATGGAGGTAAACGTAATTTAACTCTGTGCTTAAAATTTCATTGAAAAAGTGTGCTGCAAAATCGTCTGCTGTAAAATCTCTGTGTAAAATCAATGACTGTTTCATTCATATCAACTATATTGCAGATTCCAGCGATAAATAATTTTGCGTTAAAGAAATTCAGGAATTCTTATACATCTCATATTACAGCTTGATGTGCTTACAATCTCCATAGGTGAAAATTGGGCTTCGTTGTAGAAATAATAAGTTATGTTAAATAATAAGTTTGATGATCATTTAAACTCAAATATATTGTAATTGCGTTGTTTCAGTATATTAATGCACAGAATGTAAGCAAAATGTAAAGCGGTTTTGGGACGGATACAACACTGAATATGAATTAAAAAGAACTTTAAAAATCACGATTTTGACACAAGGTGGATGCCATATTTTATTTTGAAGTGGGTCACGTGATCTCTTCATATAATGGTCACGTGATATCTTCATATAAAGGGTGTAATTACTATTTTAATTTTTCTTTAAAAAACTACTAAATATATTTTGCTGAAATTCTCTTTATATATTTTATGGGATAATTTCAATATTTTCTAAAACTTTCGAAGCAATCTGTGAATTTTAAATTCGCTTAAAAAATGTTTGAAAAATTAGTTCTCATAGGGTTCAATGTATTTCATTTTTTCAATCCGGGTTTAATCCAAAAATAATTGGGTGATATTATTAATTTATATTCCCATAGATCCCACAGACCGTCTGAACAACATACTAAAATTTTATTTGGATAAAATCATTTTTACAACAGTTATCGTGCTATCGGACACAGATAGATAGACAGACAGAATGAACAAAGTCATAAACACTTTTCAACTATGCTGTAAAGCAGGTATGGGCAACCTTTGGAAAGTTGGGGGCTGATGAAGTCGCGGGTCGTAGATAATAGGTAGTTGTGAAAAAATAATAATGATACGGTTTATTTTATTTTATATTTATAAAGTATAATGCTAAAGTTAAATGAATCAGAATAATATCGAATTGATTAAGTATTTACTTGATTGTAAGTAAATACTTAACCAATTCGATATTATTAATGCAGAAATTAATGAGAAGCTTGAGCTTAAACTTGAGAAACAAGATAATCAATGTTGGCTTCAATCCCACTAATACACAGGCGCAGAGTGTTTTCCAAATTTTCATCTGTAAGCCTGGTTCGATACTTCGATTTATTAGTTTTCATCACGAAAAAGAACTGTTCACATTTATAAGTGCCTCCAAATGCGCAAATCATTTTTCCTGCAAATGCTCTCAGCTGTGGGTACTTTTCTTCAGCAAGGTATGTTCTCTAGAAATTACTTAGCTCCACGCCTTCAAATTTTGACTTAAAATGCGTGTCTTCCTGAAGCTCGATCAACTCCATTTGCAGGTGTGTCGGAACCTGTGTAAGATGGTAAAATCTTTTAGCATTTTGCCTTTGGTTAACCACCTTACTTCGCAATAATATGACTATGTTCTGAAGAGAGGTCATCCAAAAATGCTTTGAACTGGCGATGGTTAAGCGCGCGGGATCGAATAAAATTTATGGTATTTACTACCACATCCCTAACGTTCTGCAATCGGATGGACTTATAACACAAGTTTTGTTGGTGGATAATGCAATGTAGGATCATTAAATCGCCTTTTTGCACATTCAAGTCAATTGCTTTTTCTTTCAAATTCCGATGAAACCTTTCGCAAACCGACCATAGAAGGTGCACCATCTGTGCAAACCCCAATTAATTTGCATCACTGCAAACCATACTGTTCGATAGCACTTTTAACCTCACGAAAAATATCTTCTCCAGTAGTGGTCCTTTTTAGAGGCTGTAAAGCCAGCAATTCCTCAGTTACAGTAAATTATTTGTCAAAGCCTCGTATAAAAATAGCTACTTGCGCTATATCAGACAAGTCGGTGCTCTTGTCCAAAGCAATCGAAAATGCTTTAAAATCAGTCCTACGATCAGCCAATTTTTTCTTGATATCACCAGCCATCATATCTATACGTCGAACAACAGTACGTCTTGATAAGCTTATTTTCTCAATTTCTTTTTCCTTTTCGGGACATAAAACATTTGAAATTTCTAGCAGGCACTTTGTGACAAATTCTCCTTCAGCGAATGGTTTCGATTTCGCTATTTTTGAACAGACTATGAAGCCAACTTTCACAACATTGTTCAGTTGTGTCCTTTGTTTATTAAACAATTGTTGCTGTTTGTCCAAATTGTTGATTAGCTTTTGAATTTTATCTTTTCGCAACTGACCCGTGAGTGTATGCTGAGTAATATACTTACTGGAATAATGCCGCTTCATATTGTATTCTTTTAAACAGAAATGGATTCGTTACACAACAGGCAGATAGGCTGACCATTGTGCATGATAAAAAAGTATGCATAAGTCCATCTTTCTGGAAATTGGCGACATTCCGTGTCTACTTTTTGCTTTTTTACAACACACATATTTTCATACACTTTCCGAACTAAGAAAACTTAAAAACAAAGCAAAAACTATTTCCACGCAACGTAACGTGATGAGTGTACCACCAACCTAAGAGGAGTAGGACATGTGACTGGGCTCGCGATCGGACATTCTACAAATATCGGAGGCGGAGATGCTGAGGTGCTACCGTTGCGCTATCTGGTGGTGGTTCTGGTGGCTCGTAACTACAAATCAAAGCTAAAAGTTCGCTATCCTATTTTCGACAATTTTCAAAACGATTTGAAAGATGATGAAATCGGACAATAGAAACACCCACGTAGTTCAGGCTTCCTCCCTCTCACTCTCTTGTTGGCGAGAACCAAGAATATTTACTTTTTCTCGAGCGCGATTTTAAAATGTTCTGCGGGCCGGATCAAAAGCCGGGGCGGGCCACATCCGGCCCGCGGGCCGGGCGTTGCCCATATATGTTGTAAAGTGCTAAAAAAGCTGTGCCAGAGTAAAAGTTGGAAAAATAATTAGGTATATAACATGAAATATGTTAGGGAATATAGACAGATTCATCAAAAGTAACTGTAATTTTAAAATCACACAAAAGGGGATTACTAATGATACTGTGATAAAAAAATTAGAGAATGAAAGTCATAATGGTAATAAAATATCAGAGAATGATACTAGTAATAAAGTATTAGAGAATGATAATGCCAATAAATAAGATACATTTAAAAATGTTTAGTTAATTTAAAATTTTTTACATCTAAATTAATCTAATTATTTTTTATCATATAAATTATTTATTACCGTATTAGATAGGCCAATTATTAGACTTAAATCCAAAGAACTAACATTATTACTCACTGATGGTTTATTAGGTAATAATTCCAGATTATCCAGATAGAAATCTAATTGGATATTATTAGCGTATGAGGCAACTAAATAAATCAAATCAACTTATCTATAAATTTATTAATTAGTAGTTGTAAAAGTATGTTCGTAATGATAAAGATACAAATTAGCCAATATACTACTACTACAACCACGTTGCAGGATTTCAGATACTTGTGGGAAAATTTGGAATTTTGATATGGTTAGAATTATTAGTAATAAAAACATTGTATAGTGCTAAAATTACCTATATATATATATATATATAATAAAGATCTCGTATATTAATATTATTAAAGAGGTCTTTAAAATCTTAAGCTTGTAAAGAATAAATATTATCTATTATATCTTATTTATTAATTGAGTGTTCGTTATTATCTATAATGTAATAATCATTCATAGAGTAACGTAGACTATTATTTAATTATTTTAAAACAATTAATAATAATTTACTAGCAGTAGTAGAATAAGTGTTATGGCCACTGGTGATAGTTCTAAATTTAATTGGACATTCGTGAAATTTTGATATTAAGACAATATATGGAAATTTTAGAAATTTAAAATTTAAATTTAATATATAAAAAATTTAAATTTAATTTATAATAAATATTAAGAATTTCATGTTTAATAACTAGCGAGAGTGTATAGAGTTTGTATTATTATTTTTAAATAATAAATTAGCTAATATATTTATGTCTGTAACACTTGTGGAAGTCAGTAAATTTTTATAATATTTTTTCAATTTTAGGAAACAATTTCGCAAAAGTTAGAGCCTTTTTTGATCCGAATTGTTTTTGTATTCCACATATTTACCAAACCTTTTATGATACAAAATTATTTTATATTTATAACAATTTGGAAATGATAAGAAAATACTGATATTCGAGAAATATCAGCAAACCCCTAAAATTCGTCGAAAAAAAATCGCGATTATTCGCACCACGAAATAATTACTAACTTGTGATTTGTAGGGCAAGTAATAAAAAATAACAAATGTGACTGAATATATATCCAAGTATGATAATTTAGCAGGTCTTGTATTAACATAACGTGATAAGATAAATTTTAAATTTATTTCCTATTATCTGAGATTGACACATTCCTAACAGCACTGAACAGAAAACTTTTCAAGAAGATATTAAAGAAAACATTGTCAGAGCCCTATTCCATTAAGCTCTCCTGTATACTTAAACTTAAGAAGAAACGATTGTTATAAGAGGAAAAGAATCGCGTTCCAAATTTTTCTTATCTCTTGAAAAGTGTGAAGAACCCATTATTTTCTTCACAAGCAAAATGAAATAGGAAACATGTTGATAGTAAAAAAAAACGAAAAATAAATACTTAGCGGGCTAAAGTAGTAGGTTTTAGTTTTGATAGTGTATGAAGAAGATATTCAAGCAAAATATTCCAGCTATAAATTTATATTTTAGATAACTAGAAAAACTTGTTACATGAAAAAGACAAAAGCCGTTAAATTGGATAAGCCCCTTTGTTTTATTAAATTTTTGTACGTTTTTTAAACTTGAAATAGTGTAGAGTAAAATAATAAAAAATGATGCGGGCAAAAGTATGTGTTTTGTTACAGACTCAAACTCATATTTGTCCTGTCTTTTTTTATACAGAATGTTTGTTCTCAGGTAAGGTGCTTCCCAAAAACTTTATACAGAAAGGTCTACGACTATACATGTTATCTATAGTAAAGTCATCATGCCCAATCGTATTAAAACAATTGCAGTGCCCCTAGTAGAAAATAAAGAAGGTAGGATAACGAAATTGACAATAAAGTGACATAGGCTCAAAAAACCTTTTGCTTACGGATGGGACAGCGTCCATCTCATCCATTTCAGACATTGGCGTCCAAGGACGCCAATGTCTGAAAGGGGGATCGAACTGTTCAGGATAGGGTATGTGAAATAAATACCTGTCTTTTTGAGAGGTTCTTCGTTTGGGATGGAAGCTGTCCCAACCCTAAGCAAAAGGTTAATTAATTGGAGTGACGCTCCACTCAAATTTCTCGTACTAGAGTCCATTTTTCAGCACCTATTTTTTAAATTTTACAAGAAAATTTTTGAAAAATCGCTATTATGGGGCCAAATGATTACAATTATAGCATGTTACTTTTCACTTTAAAGTGCTTGAAAAACTTTTTGTTTGACACCAAGTTTGACAATGTATTCTCTCGGGGAAGGGGATAACGTGCCCCAGCAAGGGAGGCTAATGATTTCAGGAACAAAAAATTATCGCGGATATTTTTTACAACAATGATTGAAATTATCAAGCCTCGTGATTATTAACCCCCATAAATAACCCCTCTTATGAATGAGTATGTCAAATTTTGTCTTATGCTTCCATGTTAAGAAAACATAAAATTTCGAATAAAATTCGAAGTTTTCAAATTCTATCTAGTTCTAGATCGTTTGATAACAAAGCTGGACATAAAGTTTCATGAAAATCCATTAATATTTGTGGCCGCTATCGCGTGCACAAAGAAATCGACCACAGACATATAGACAGACAGATGGACATCCCAACAAAAATAGTCAAAACGTGTTCAGACATAATTGGCATCAAAATTTAGAGTTCGAAAATTTTCGTGAAAAAAATGCTTTCTCTATACTGTATTGCACAGTATGAGAAAGTAAAATGTTGCAGAACTAAAATGAAGGACGTTGTAGATCTAAAAAGTAAAAGTTGTATAATTGTTAGAAATCGACACAAGGAACAGCCAAAACGCTTATATGGAAAGCAATTAATATGTCCTAAAAGGGATAGAATTAGGGTCATAAATACGCTGACATCTGCAATGCTTTTTAAAGTTACCTGTTATATGTTTTGTTGAATTCAAATATGCATTGTTGCTGACAGAAAGCATTTAGAACAGGCTGTACTTAAGATTCCTGTGCATGTAAATGTTGTTTATTTTAGCATTCTTGAATGGGGCTGCCATCCAACTATAACCATATTGTGTCAAAATGCCTTCTGTAACCAATTTAATGTAGTTTACCTACTCTTTAAATATTGCTATACAACTTAGTAATTGGATTTTTCGCCTATCTCGCTTTGTTGCCGTGTTCGTGATCCCAACTTCTTAAAATTTTCTGATAAGAGATGTACAATAATCACTTTTATTCAATTGAGACAGCACATTTTTTGATATAAATAAACATTTGTCAGTTAATAATAAGTTCCTTAATATTAAGAGGGCATTTTTTAGTACTACTTTTGAAATCCAAGAAATACATCATTCTTATTTTAGAATCTTACACCAGGATATAAAATTTTGAGACGTATTATACGGATTAGAATAAAATGAATAATATCAAATAAAATTGTAAATTTAAAACTTGATTGTCCTTCAACAGTTGGGGGATGGCAAGGAGAAAATTTTGATTTTTTTTTCTGTGATATTTCTGTACGGTTCAATACTTTTTTAATCTCTTCATTAGGTAAGATTTTATCCCTTTTAACACATATTAATTGCCTTCCATATAAGCGTTTCGATCGTTCCTTGTGTCGATTTCTAACAATTATGCGATGGCTTGGTTACTAGGCATTTGTCCCTTGTAATTAAAGCAACATGATCTCAATCTTCAAAATTTAATTTCGGTATCCTGAAACACATTCCTTTTGGACTTTGATATTCTTTAAGATGCCTCTTCACATTCTCTCATGTAAATTCTAGAATCTGATAGCATAACTATTAAAGCATTTTCTGGATGGCTAAAGTATACGCTTTGGCAGACTGCATTCTCTAAAGGCTTGAAACCATTGTGTAGGTGTCTTGTGTCAGGATTGATGCGATGGGTTTGTTTCTACCTGAAACCACATGGGAGCATATACTTTCATAACAAAGTCTGCCAGTGCAAGAAACTTTTTAATGGTTCTCTTGTGTGTATATAAACAGCTGTAATATCCTATTTGCTATTTGCCAAAATTTTCTTTGGCTATTATAAACTACACTAAAATACAAGAAGAGACGTTTTTCTGAATACATACAAGCATATCTGGACACATCTCACGCAAATAGTGTTGATTGAAACTCGGAGACAAAACATCTGTCAAAATGTTGAAGTTATATATTTAAAAATATAATTTACGAAACAGTTCCTATCCCCTCCATTACCGAGAGCAACTCAGAAAAGGTGGTGGGACATTATAGGGGAATGAACAAGTGTGTTCCCACAGAGTGAGAGTTCGTGACGAGAGTCTTAAGAAATTCGATGGTTAGCCAGCATGCAGTAAATACATAAAAAAGAAGTATCACTCCAACTCCGTCGCTGCTACACGATATTGCATGGAAAATATAATGCTGTGGCATCCGGATGAGCCCCCTGTCGTACTTAAATGAAAATGTGCTATCAATAATCGAATTTGAATCATCTGTTAAAGTAACAGTAATTAGCAAGCGGGCACATTCAGCATAATTATTGCTGAGTGGCAGAAAAGTGTTTGCTGTGTGTCTGATAAGTAGCCTCACAGTATCGTGAGCATCTATAACTGTTACCTACAAAAGTAGTGTTCCCACTACAGTTTATCTATGTGCATCATAGTGTGTCATACTCATTTGCAACAGCAAATATTCTATGTTAGGTAGAATTCTGACAGAATTCTATATCTGATGATTCCATCCTATGCAAACTGAGGTAGCTCTTTATTTATTCTATGTTAATATCTGTCACGGAGGGAACTATAAAATGTAAGTACTGATAATCATTAATTGAGTAAAAACTCAAATCCGAGTAAAGATCCGTTGCTTTTCTGAAATTAAAACATATAAATATGTTTATATAAATGTTATAATTGTTTGTTATATATATATGTATATATCAAAGTCAATTTTAATGATTCCAATTTAATATTTAATCAAAGCATGTTTAATAAAGATTTGGCCAATTTAAATTTAAGCATTTGTTGAATTTCGTTTCATGTTATTCTCTCTCACTCGAGAGCCACTGAATAATTTTATACTCCACCCCAGGTGAAGGCATCAATGGTAAGTCCTTTTATATAGAATTTGATAAAGACAATTTACCTTATGATAGAGAATATGCATGAGGTTCAATAATTTAACAATAAGTCCACTAAATCAAGAAGGGTTAGATGTATAGTCATCCAAAAATTTTATTGCAAGTAGCAGAGGGGTATATTACTAGCAGGAGATAGTTAAATGTACCACTGCAAAGGGCTATAAAGTTTTGAGTTTAATTAGTCTAATAACGCCAACTGAGTGAACATGTGTTGACATGTGTTTCAACGCACCAAGTGACAGTACTTTGTCAGCATTTGTAGCATTATCTTTCAAATTGTTCAAAATTCCTAAGACCCTATTTATAGCTCTTCTGGATGCTGGAGATATGTGGCTGATATAATTTTTTTTGGAATTTTCTAACAGTACCACATTCTCTTTGAAAATCATTAAACGCTATTTTTTGTTATTCTTCTTTTCAACTTTTCAAATATTGCTTTCAAGTAAGACCTTCAATAAATGTGCGTTGAAGGACTGGCCCACTTTCATGTTTTTCGCTCCAAATTTTATTTCAAATATCACGAACACTGGATTATCGATGTAAATCAAATTTACATTTTATAGTATATCATTTGCAACTTGCGCATCAGATCAAAAAGCGAGTCCTATTCAGGTTGCAGCTTTTGAAAAGAGATTTATTTATATAAGCATTTTTAGAGTTGAGCTTGTAGAACCACCTTACAAATTACATTTCAATTAATACTCTTTTAGGTTATAAGACACTCATAACATTGTTGGTATTTTTATTTAAATTGATAATATATATAGAGGTAAGTGGTAAGATAAGTGGTAAGGTAGTGAAATAAAAGTCACTTACCTTTATAACATCTTTTGTTGGTAGCGCCTCTGGATCCTTGAGCTATATCATTTGATAATGAACCAACACCGGATTTTCCGCACAGTGACTACTACTGTAATAATTTTAAATTGTATTTTAATTATACATTATTAATTTACAGTATTATGTACAGATGATATTATTTACATTCAGTTCTTGCAAGAGTACGACTATAAAACATCAGAATCTGTGAGAGGAATGAGTTCTGTGAAGATGAAGGGTTGCAGGAGGTTGGCGAAAAAATGAGAGTCACAAATTGTTTTTTTATCGCTCAAACGGCGATTCATCTCAGATATCCAACACCCCCTACTTGATGTGAGCCGTATTGAGACCAATTTGGTTTCTAAGTGTCTGAAATTATGGTCCTCCAAGTGGTTTTGTGAGTATATCTGCCACCATTTCATTGCCTCTGCAATACTCTAACTCTATTTGTTTCTTTTCTTGAAGATCCCTTAGGTAGTGATGTTTAATGTCTATGTGTTTTGTTATTGAACTGTTTTTATTGTTTTGTGATAGTATGATGCAGGATTTATTGTCTTCATACAGTGTTATAGGTAGAATTTGCTTAAGTCCGAGATCTTCCGTTAGTCCAATTAACCATTGTGCTTCTTGTGCTGCATTTGCTGCTGCCACGTATTCTGCTTCTGTGGAGGATAAAGCAATGCAATTTTGCCTTTTTGAATTCCACGATATTGTATTATTTTCAATTTGAAATATGTATCCACTTGTTGATTTTCTCGATATCTTATCATTTCCCCAGTCGGCATCGGTGTATCCTTTAAGGACTGGTTCTTCGTTTTTGGAGATTAGGAGTTTAAGATCTTTTGTAGTTATTAGATATCTTATTACTTTTTCAATGGCTATCCAATCTTTTTGTCTAGGTTTTTCATTTCTTCTGCTTAGTAAGTTGATTGAGTTTGCAATGTCTGGTCTAGTAATTGTGGCTATGTATAGTAATGCCCCTACTGCTTTTCTATATCTGGTATTATCATCTAAGATATCATCATCATCATCCATTTTGCAGTAGTCTGTGTTCATTGGTGTGTAGGTTGGTTTTGAGTCTTGTAGAGAGAAATTTTCTGCAATATCTTCAATTTTACTCTTCTGAGATAGTGTGAAATCTCCATTATTTGATCTTTCAATTTTGATTCCGAGATAATAGCTAACTTCTCCTAGGTCTTTGACTTCAAATTCTTTTTTCAAGTTTCTGATAATTTCTTGAATTGCTTTTTCATTTTTACTTGATATAAGAATGTCATCAACGTATAAGATGATATATACAGGTTGTTCATCATTTCTTATGAAAAGACAAGGATCTGCTTTGCTCTGTTTGAATGAGTTTTCTTGTACTTTCGCTCCAATTTTTAAGTTCCAAGCTCTTGCTGCTTGTTTGAGTCCATATATGACTTTTCTTAGTTTGCATTCTTTATTATCTTGTAATTTGTTGTAACCCACTGGTTGATCCATATAAATTTCTTGTTCTAAATCACCATGGAGGAATGCTGTTTTTATATCAATGTGGTGAACTTTCATATTCTTATGAGCTGCTGCTGCCAGGAATGTTTTTATCGTTGTATGCTTTATGACTGGTGCGAATGTTTCCTCGTAATCTGAAGCCTTTTGCAACTAGTCTGGCTTTGCATCTTTCAATTTTTCCATCTGCATTCAGCTTCGCTTTAAATGTCCACTTGCATCCCATGGTTTCCCTTCCTTTGGGTAAATCTACTAATTCCCATGTGTCATTTTTTTCTAAAGAATTTATTTCTTCTTTAGTTGCTTCCATCCATTTCATTCTTTCTTCTGGTTCCAAAGTTTGCATTTCTTCCCAGTCTTTTGGTTCAATGACTTTTGTACCTTCAGTATAGTAACCAATTCTTTCTGGAGGTTGTCCTTTATTTACTCTTTCTGATCTCCTTGGTTCTTTAGTTTCAGATGCATGAATTTCTGTAATAGGAATTTCTACCTTTTCTTCTTTTACTTCTTCTATGAACCTTACTGTTCTGCTAATCATTATGTTATTTTCCCCTACTTAAATTCGATAACCTTTGCTCCTATTGTCATATCCAACAAAGATTCCTTCGATGGCTTTGTCATCGAGTTTTCCAAGCTTTGTTTTGTCTATGTAAGCGAATGCTTTACAGCCAAATATTTTAATATGGGATAGATCGGGTTTTCTCCCCGTCCACAGTTCGTGTGGTGTTTTCTTGTTTGGTTTTGTGGGCAAGCGATTCTGTAAATAGTTTGCGGTGTTAACTGCTTCACCCCAATATTTATGTGGTAATCCTGCTTCTAATAGCATACATCTAGTCATTTCTACTAAACTGCGGTTTTTTCTTCCACTTATGCCGTTTTGTGACGGTGAGTGAGGTACGGTAATCTGATGATGGATCCCGTGATCCTTTAGGAAGTCTTCAATTTCCTTATTAATATATTCTCCCCCATTGTCAGATCTTAGTGTGTTTATTTCTCTTCCAAATTTATTTCTAGTAGTTGCTATGTATTTCTTAAGTTTAATATATACTTCACTTTTTTTTGAAATGACATAAATCATAGTGAAACGTCTGTAATCATCTACAAAGGTATGAAAATATAATTTCCCACTGAACGTAGAAGTACGCATTGGACCGCAAATATCTGAATGTACTAGTTCAAGTGCTTTGGTTGCTCTGTGTTTGCTTTCTTTAGGGTAAGGTAACTGAGATATTTTACCTTTGATACAGTTGTCACATGTATTCTCATGTTGACACTTATCAATCTGTATGCCGTCAGCTAGTTTTTCAGAAATAACCTGTTTTATGGCATCATTATTTCTATGACCAAGTCTTTTGTGCCATGCTTCTATTCAATTTTTATTTTTCCATTGTAAGGCAAAATGTGTTGAGGTATTTTCATTATTATCTCTTTCTGCTATGACTTCGTATAAACTATCGTGTGCCCTAGCTTCTAAGTATACACATCCATTTTTCATAATTGTGCATTTCTTTTCCTCAAGTGTAACTGTACAACCATTTTGAGTTGCCATTTTAACTAACATTAGATTACTTTCTAATTCAGGAACATACAAAACATTTTGAAGTCTTATTTTATTTTCCGATTTCTTGGTTAAAATTGCACATTCGCTGGAACCCTTAGCTTGTAACTTATTTCCATTCGCGACAGTAATCGTGCTTCGGACTTCATAGTTTATTTTCGTGAAGAAATCTATGTCATTGCACATATACGCTGACGCCCCCGAATCTATGAGCCAAGTACAGCTGAGACTGTTTACATTTGTTGCAGCGAACGTAAAATCGTCTGAAGAGAGCGATTTTTGTTTTGGTTTTTCACAAATCGGAGCTGTAATAAGAGCCGAAGTGCCCTCTTGTTTTCGAGATGTGTCTGGTGAGTCATCACCTGATTCGCCTTTCGTTTCAACATAGAAATAAGACTTTTGCTTGGGTTTAATAGAACTCTTTGAGGGATATTTCTGAAAGTTTGAATTCTTATTTTTAAGATGCCAGCATTCGAAATTAAAATGACTTTGTTTTTTGCAATATGTACAAAATTTATTTTCTCGATTTTTATTTCTGATAAAGATTTTGTAAGCTTTAGATGGTTCATTTATCGAGTTTTCTTTTCTTCGATTGTACTCATCTATTAATTTTCCTCTAATGAAATCCGGAGTTAGTTCATCTTCCGGTCTCGCCTCCTCAAGAGCGGTAATAAGTCCGTCGTAACTTCTTGGTACTGAACATAGTAGTAGTGCTGATATATGAGAATTACTTGTATTTTCACCAATAGCTCGCAGCTTATCAATTAGCTCTAACATGTTTACAATGTGCGTGTTCATGTTACCACCTTCTTCCAGCTTAGTGCCGTGGAGTTTTCTCAGTAAAAAGAGTTTACTTGAGAGACTTGACCTTTCATGAATTTTTCTGAGAGCTTCCCATGTAGCTTTAGCAGTGGTTTCATATTTAACATGAATAATTTGATTATCCTCAATACATTAATTTATTAGTACGCTTGCCTGTTGGTCGGATTTTTGCCACTTCGACGTTATCGGATCGGGCGATTCATCGTGTATAATATTATACAGATCTTTTATGAGATACATTTCCATTTTAAATTTCCATGTGGCATAGTTAGTTGCATTTAATTTTGCAATATGAGTGCTGTCTTTTATGCGAGACATTTTGTTACAAATTATTATATTCTCAAGGATATTTATTCGTGAGACGTCAGTCTCATAATCTGTTTTTTTTTTATTTAAATTGATAATACATATAGAGGTAAGTGGTAAGATAAGTGATAAGATAGTGAACTAAAAGTCGCTTATCTTTATAACATCTTTTATTGGTAGCACCTTTGGATCCTTCAGCTATATAATTTGATAATGAACCAACACAGGATTTTCCGCATAGTGACTACTACTGTAATAATTTTAAATTATATTTTAATTATACATTATTAATTTACAGTATTATGTACAGATGATATTATTTACATTCAGTTCTTGCAAGAGTACGACTATAAAACATTAGAATCTGTGAGAGGAATGAGTTCTGTGAAGATGAAGGGTTGCAGGAGGTTGGCGAGAAAGTGAGAGTCACAAATTGTTTTTTTATCGCTCAAACGGCGATTCATTACAGATATCCAACAAACATAACTTTTTTCGCTCCAAAATCTAAAATTAAAGTTATATATTTTTCATTTTATTGCTTCAATCACATTCTAATGATAACATCTTGAATTTAGGATTTCGGGGGCGCGGAAAAATATTTAACGATTTGAATGGAGATTTTCTGTGCTATAATGGGTCAATAAAGTAAGTTCTCTGCAAACAGGTTTTTTTCATCGAATTTTCGCTTGCACCATAATTAAAAATGAATTATTTAATAGTTTAACCAATGAGTGCATCGTGAAACTTTTAAAGCAGTTGCATAAAATATTTTGTGCCAAAATGTGTGGCCCATGAGGCAACTTTTCCGCATTAGCTCTGAAATGAAAACAATTGGCCTAGTATTCGAGCTTAAAAACAATCAATCAAAATTTCAAGAAAATTTGTCATTAATTCACTTATGCATAATTATAGTGCTGATTATATTTTGGAACAAAGCGGGATAAATGAAACCATCTCCCTTTTTTGAAGTAATCACAAAAATTCATAAAATTAGAAATAGGAAACGCACTTTAATGTACTAATTAAATGCATGTTTTACGTGCTTTTTGATGGCAAATTAATGAAATTACTCCTATTGCAGCAGAACAATCTGCTCTTGAGATATTTCATTCTTTTATATTTGCGACATAGCATCATTTCAAAATGCGTTATCAAAATTTCAAAACCACAATTATCAGACAATTTCAAATAAGTATCCACTTCTTATGTTATTTAATTCGATAAAACTTAAATGATGCCCTTGATTGATATGGACGCGAATTTGTGTTTAAACAAGATCTAAAAACATATCAGTAAAATAGTTAAAAACATGCCAGTCAAATGATTGTATAAATAAATAAATAAATAAAGAAAGAAAGAAATAAAGAATAAATGAATTTTGATCTTTAGGGAAAGTCGCGTGCTGCCCACATCAGACGTCTTTAGATTTTAGAGGCATAAATTCTTTTCAGAAGATTTATTTAAAGCGCAAAAATAGATTTCCCTAAAAATACGTAAAAAATGGTTGACTGTTTTACAATTTATTACGCATGAGAAATACTCTAGTGCTTTCTTTTATGTTTAAAAATTTAGAACATGGAAACAAATGGCTTCGCGTCTGCCAAGTCTATTCACATGTATTTCATTGTATATATGAAAACGTTTTATGAAATAAACATCCATTTTGACACAGAAGTTTCATTAATAAAACCCGGTACTTCATGAGAAGCAGAGCATACGATATCCTTGAAAAAAGAGGAGATTTTAAAATCAATTTTACTGTTACTGAGAAACATACTATGTTTATTAAAGTATTGTCATGGTGAGGAAATTGAGGTATCGTGTTTTTGAGGGATTTATACGGTTTAGACCTTTATAAAACATTAATCCATTTTGTTTAGAGTGATCTCTCTTTCTCCCTCTGTGTGTGTGTGTGTGTCTATTTGACATTGTAGTGCCTATTAAATTAACTCAATGCCAGGCCTATAGATATCAAGAATTGACCACCGACTAACCAATATAGAGACAAATTTGGAAATACAAATATCGTTAGCAAGAGCATAAACAGTCTATTAAAAGTATCAACGGCTTTTAAAGGCAAAAAGCAGCCATCTGAGTCACGATAAATAAGCCAGGACAGCCACTACAACAAAGGTAGTGAGTTTTGTTTCAAAGACAGAAATTTCCCTATTTTTGTTCTATTTCCATTAACTGTTAGTATTAATCATCTATTATTGCTAATTATTTTTCTATTTATCTGTTTATGCTGCTACTAAAGAAGTATTTGTATTTTCATATTACTTTAAACAGCAGATTGAGTTCTTTTTGTCAGAGAGATAGTTATATTCAACTTGTATTTTTAGATTTCTTTAGACAGCAGTTTGATTGAATTTTTAGACAGATAATTATATCTAATATAGTTTTTTACGATATATATCGATTTATTGAGATGGACGTTGAACGATTGAGCATTATTATATGGAAACAATTTAATATTTTAAATTGCTGAATGTGTTTTTTTAATTTCCAATTGCAAGTATAAAAAGAAGTAGCAAGAGACCACGAAACGTAAATGACCAGAGTCAATGCCTCAAAATTTCTCTAGCCTGCCATTACAAGGCTGTCTTGGAGTCACCATAAAACACACCACAATGATTCAGGTGGGCTCCGTTAATACATTCCATCAGATAACAGATGAAATAGATGGTGGTAAATGTCAATTCAATGAAGGTGGTCTCCCAGACATACTGTTAAAAATTTCCGTGTGCAAAAGTATCAACAATTGTATTGCTGTATTGCCTGCAAAATTTGGCGCAATATTACATCACTAAGTTAGGAAAACTAATTTTGGGTTCTTTAAATAAGTGGGGCAAAATATTGCACGAAATATTGTAAGCAATACAACTAGCATCACTTTTTATTGCAATAACTTTTTATTGCATCACTTTTTATTGCCCGAAAATTTATATCGTCAGGCATGACCTGTTAATAGCTGGAATAAAGCCTCTGCCTCGCCTCAAGGGCTATGGGTATCATAGCGAGATCCTATCTGTTTCATAGCTTTGTGTGGACTATTATGTAATTGCTCTTGGTATTTCAGATGCATAATATACAATTCCCTCCAAAAAATAAGCACGAAATATTAATTCTCAGATCACTAGCTAACGAATGAATTTTATTGGACAAAACTTACTGTATACTTCAATTAGAATATGCAAATATAAAAGCACGTGCATAAAAGAGATTGACTCCGTGCCAAATACGTAAATCAGCGTCTTGATAAAAGAAGGTGTTTCTTTCTGTTCGTTCTTACTTCTACTACGGACGTTAGGGTGAAAATCTGAAATAGCCATTTCATTCAATATGTTCCAAAGTAGGTGTTTAGTTGATGGTAAGCGATGGCCAGGTTAGAATTCGACCAATCCATTGGAGAAGTTGCTGAATTCTTCAGAGTCCATCATACTGTGATTTCACGCTTATGAACCTAATTCCAAAATAACGGAACATTAAACAGAAGGCCAGGCTCGGGTTGCCCTCGAGTTACAACATCTTCCGATGACCGCTATTTAGCGGTTATTGGTCAGACGCAACAGGCAAGCAACAGCACCTGCTTTATGTTCTAACCTCCCTGTAACTGCAGGTAGGCCTGTTTCCGTTACGACTGTGAGAAGGAGATTGCATGCACAAGGCTTTTATGCACGGAGACCAACCATTTGTGTTCCATTGTCTGCGAGGCACAGAGCAGCCTGTCTCCAATGGAATACATCGGTTGGGCTATAGATGATTGGAGCAATTCACCGATGAGTCCAGATTAGCTTTGTAGTCGACGTAGACGATCGACTGTAGCTTTGCAGACGATCGACGGATTTTTGTGTAGACAGAGGCTGGACACGGTATAAAGAGATTGAGATCGTCCAGCGTCACTCATTTTCTGGTGGTTGTATCCTTGTATGAGCTGGGATTTTCTTCGGCGGACATACTGATTTCCATTTCTTCCTCAACGGTACTGTGACTGCCTAAAGATATCGCGACGAAATCCTTGATACCAATATTCGCTCTTATGTGGGTTGTAACGGACACAGGCCTACCTGTAGCTGCAGCAAGGCTAGAACATAAACCAGGTGCTGTTGCTTGCCTATTGCGTCTGACCAATAACGCTAAATAGCAGTCATCGGAATATGTTGTAACTCAAGGGCGACCCTAGCCTGGCCTTCTGCTTATTGTTCCTTTGTTCTGGAATTGGGCCCATAAGCGTGAAATCACGGAATGGTGGACTCTGAAGAATTCAGCAATTTCTCCATTAGAGATCGCCATCGCTGACTATCATCTAAACACCTACTTTGGGACATATTGAATGAAATGGCTATTTCAGATTTTCACCCTAACGTCCGTAGTAGAAGTAAGGATGAACAGAGAGAAACACCTGCTTTTACCAAGACGCTGATTTATGTATTTGGCACGGAGCCAATTGCTATTATGCTCGTGTTTCTATACTTGTATATTCTATTTGAAGTATATAGCAAGTTTCGTCCAATAAAATTCATTCGTTCGCTCGTGATCTGAAAATTTGTATTTCGTGTTATTTTTTGGGAGTGCATATTATGTATCTGGAATACCAAGAACAATTGCATGATAGTTCACACAAAGCTATGAAAAAGAGAGGATCTCATATATGGGTATCGTTATGATACTCATAGCCCTCGACGCGAGGCAAAGGCTTTATTCCAACTATTGACAAGTTATGCCTGACGTTATAAATTTGCGGGAACGTTTCACTAAAAAGTGGTGTTAGTTGCATTGCCTACCATATTTCGTGTAATATTTTGCGCCATTTATTTAAGAAACCCAAACATTTTTACCGACTTGGTGGTGTAATAGTATTCTAAATTTAGCAGGCAATATAATTATAGATGCAGGCAATACAATTGTAGATGCAGGCAATACAATTGCTATCATGCACGTGTTTCTATATTTGCATATTGTACTCGAAGCCTACAGCAAGTTTCGTACAATGAAATTCATTCGTTCGCTCGTGATCTGAGAATTTGTATTTCGTGCTTATTTTTTGGAGGGGAGTTATTTTATGCATAATTTTGTTGAATGATAAGCTATTTTGGAGTATGTTGGTTGCGGTGATTTTGTGTTTTTCTGTGTAAAGGAATCCGCCTGCTCATTCCTAAAAATGCCGCAGTGTCTAGGGATCCATTGTAGAACAAATAATTTATATTTAAGTCCTAAAAGCTGAAGAAATTTCCGACATTGGATAATTTCAGTCGATTGCGGTCTTCCAAAGAACTCATGGCCAGCAAAACAACTGTCTCAAATTTGTGGTCTAAAGTCACCAATTGTCACAATGCAATATCACCTCTGCATCAAATTTTTCTGCATTTTACGGCAGAAGTTTAAACAAGAAAGATCAGTCATGCATAAAGCATTATGAACAGACAGAATGAACAAAGTCATGAACTCTTTTCAACTATGTTGGAAAGTGTTAAAAATAAGAGACTCGAAAAATAATCATTAGCCTGCTGACCACAAACAACAAAACGGGACTCGCCCGTATATGCATGCAACCAATTATGTTCCAGGTATTCGGTGGTAATGTTTCTAAGGCAAAACACCGTAAAGAGTATGGGGACGTGATTTTCTTGAATACCATATGTACAACATTTAGAATTGCCGCAATTTTAACTATCCTCAAAGGGTTTGATGGTTTAATAATTTCAGACTCCCTCATGTAATTCTCAATCTTGTCTAATATCTTGGGCTTTTTGTATAAAACCATAATGACTTGTTAAATTTCTAGTTCTGCTTTAATAATTAACGCGGGAAAGATCCCCGATGCAAATCAGTTTTTCATATATACAGTTTTTTCACTATGACAGCTTTAATAGGCTTATATTTTGTTAATAACAGCATGACATCTCTTGGAGTAGATTTGACAGCTCCAGTAATAAGCCTTATTGTCTGGTTTTGTAAAATTTCCAATTTTTTCAAAGTTTCGTCATTTGTCGTTATAAGTAATTCGCAATAATAAGTGATTAGGGGTAATCAGAAGACAACCCACCCAGGCCCGGATTAAGGGGGGGTCGGTCCCAGGGGGCAATGGGTCCCTGACACCCCGTCCACAGTAGGCATCCCACTATCAGTTGTTTTCTTTCCCTATAGGAATTTAAAAAAAATTATTTTTTTTGCCAGATATTCTCCCTATTTTTACGTTTCTTTTTACTTTCAATATTCCATGAAATACATGGTAATGTATAGGGAAAGTATTGAAATTACGCCGAAAATTGCAACTCGAGTTTTTGACGGATCGACACGTTTGGGGACCTTTAGAACACGAAAAATTATCTAATTTTAGAGTGACGTTTGTGCATGTGTCTGTGTGTCTCTGAGCGTGTCTGTGTATCTGTCTATGCAGATTTTGTATCCACTCTCTGAAAAATTAATTGACCGAATTTCATAAAATTTGGTAGATAAGTCACTTGTGGGTGAACCTGGTGCTGAGTAAATGTTGGTATGATTCGGGATAAAGGAATCTGTCTTTTCTTGCAAAATGGCCGAAATGGAGTTTTTGATTTTTCAAATCTTATTTTCAAAATAGTAAGGATCGTAATCAGCCAATGTTAATGCTGCCATGAAATGTGTATTTCGCAAACTGAAGATTTGTTGCTCTGGTATGACTAAGGTTTAAAAACTGACACTGCATCTTCTCCGCAGAGCTGTTAGTTGCCATAGTCTATTTTACTTGCAACAAATTTCAGTTCTTTAGAATATACTTGGCGAGATTTTATTGATTGGCAATATGGTTGACAATATGGTTGTTGTCAAACTTTGAACCGAACTTTTTATTGTGGTTAATATAGTTTTTACACTTGATTGGGTTTTCACAATTTTTTGTTAGTTGACCCAATTTACCACAGTTGTTGCAAGTTAGTTCCTCAGCATAATACTTGCTGATGTGGCTAAACTTCAAGCACTTGTAGCACAAATTGGCTCAGATATATTCCCGGAAGCAAACCCCCAAGTTTGATCTTATTCTTTTTACTAACACTGTTGAAAAAATCATGATTTAATACAGCTATCTAGTTGTTATCAAGTTTTGCCTTTAAGCTACGTCTTATTTCAACGGGTAGCTTCTGTTAGTTCTTTATTTTGATAAGGTAAATTCTCTCTAAGGCTGTCCTAAGTAAATCCCCCCTCCCATTATATAGAATAACTTGGAGCAACTTCCTTTTTTTAGTTATTTATATTGATAATTTTGTTTTAGAATGTCCACTTCCTTGAATTCATTATTTGATGTTTCAATGTCTTCCGAGGCGGTAGATTTCAATATAGCTCCTTCTTCTCTGATATTCTTCACACCTTTTAGACTTATGTTGATATTTAGACTTAGATGTTGATTTCCTTGGGATTAATGGGACTCTGTATCTCTTGCTTGGTTGCTTCGGTCATTTTGCTTTCTTTAGGGTAAATGAATAGAACATGTTTAGCTCTTTGTTTAGATTTAGATCCTTTGTTTCGATTTAAGAGTTAATAAGTCTACATCAACTCTTTGAGAGTATTATTCAGCGGTTATTCTTACTCTTTCTCCTTGTTCTATGGCGTGAGCAATTATATTTTGTTGCTTAATAACCATACCTAATTTTTTCGTGACTTGGCCTCTAAATCTTTGCTGTTTATCGTTTGTTAGCGTTTAGTCAACAATTAGGCCCTTTTCTTCGACTCAGACAGTCCAACCTACCCTTGGGTGCAAGGATAGGTTTGGATAGCCAAGAAAGTGCGACCCAATTAAGACCGAAACACAGTGCGTGGCGACATCTACAGAGAATGTACCCTATTTCCCCTACCACTAACCTCTCGCAAAGACTTACGGATACGCATACGCGCACGGAGGGAGTTTAGTAGAGCCGAAAATTGAATTCGGTTCTTCCGAGTGGAATCTTCTCACGCTAACCACTGGGATTCTTCTTTTCATTTTCTTCGACCCAGACCGTCCGAGTTACCCGAAGGTGTAAGGTATCTATCTGTTTGGACGGCCAGGAAGTGCCACGTAATTTAGACAGGAACCCATTCATGAACCAGGCCGTATGGCTCGCCAAAAAGGCTTAGAGCAGCTACCAGGTGAGGCTGGGAGAAGATACCCCCCCCCCCCGACATGAAAACGGATGAGCAGGCCACCCGAGGCCGCTGGACAGACTATGTCGCCGATCTCATCATGCAGCACGCAGAACCCAGGAGCTCCGCTGAGTGGGACGAAGCGCGCCTAGGGAAACCGACGAGGACAGCCGAACCACTAAACCAGCAGACCAGGGACCTATCCGCAACGGAATCATCCAGACAATCCGCGCCACCACAAAGCGACGATGCCCAAGCACCCCCAAAATATTTATTTTTAAAATCCAAAATAGTTACAAAATTTATAGCTTTAAACAACCAACGGTTACGAATTTGAATAGAAAATAAGAACAAATAGCAGTAACTTCATTTGAAACAATAAACAGGCCAAGGTTACCACCTATAAGTTGTAACCAGAATAAAGTGGGGCGGCGTCCATAGGGATCTTACCCTTCTTCTCTTATCACCAACCTCTCGGAAGGACTTACAGACCCACGTGTTTATCATGCTCATACTTCTCGTGAACACGGGACAGATTTGGCAAAACCGGGAATCGAACTCGGGCCGTCCGAATGCAATGCCCTTCGCTAACCACTGAGCTGTCCCACTCACTTAGCAATTAGACTTTGCAATGTATCTTGGCATTTGAGTGCTTCTTTGAAAAGTTCACTTATTACATCAGTAGTTTTTAATACTTAGGTAACAGCATTGATGGCAATTTCTTTTTCAGTCATGACAGGTTGCTTGTAACTAAGGTAACATCAGGTGAAACTGCACGCAAAGTAAAACAGTTCATAAATGTTCGTAAAACTGACTGACGATGAGATGGATAGGTTCCACTTTCTTCTTGGATTTGGATTTGGCTCCGAATTGTATGGGAGCTCCTGGTTGCGACAAAACACCAACTACTAGGACCAGACTGCAGTGCAAAACTGAAACACAATCTCAGGAAAACGTCTAAAATACATACATTCTTAATCGACACACCGATGATTAATAATTTTAATTTCTAGTTGTTTAGGAGGGCGTTGTGGGAATTACTCCATATTCTCTTCTCTGCTTATTGAATTATCTAAGGCCTTGTTGGTCCGATTGACATGCGATGTTCCATCTTATTTAGGGTATGTCATTCTTGGTGTACAGATGCATATCACGTCGGGTGCTTACATATTGTATAAGTGAACTGGGCGCCCTATGCATTCGTAAAGCGTCCGCTTATTAACAACGATTTTCTGGAATTTGGGGATAAGTCCATGAGAATATACTCATGGTGGTGAGTGGACGGCAGCGGACTGGGGCGGAGTCCCTGAGTTCGCGAAGCGAGATCTAGGCGGGCCCCCAACTGATGTATTACAATGAAAGAAATGAAAGAACTCGCGCAGTAATCTCAGTGATATATTAGAATGCTGACAATGAAAGAACTCGCGCAGTCATTTCAGTGAGCGCCAACGAATATGGGACGAAGGCCCTTGAATCGCAAAGCGAGTTACGGGGTTTGTGAGTGTCACCGAATAGGAGGTGGAGCCGCCTAGTTAAATGACATTGTCACTTCAAAATTCTATAAAAACTAAAAGTTTTAATACTATTGTAAACAAAATAGGAAGTGACATATGATACAACATTCAAAACCATCATGCATAACTGCAAATCATTTGATGCCATAGATTTGGTGCTAGCCTGGGCAGAAAATTTTAAAATTGTTTTGTCGTCGTCGGCGGTGGCGGCGACTAGACAGTAGCTAGTTTTTTCAAATGTAGGGGGATTGTTTAAAATTTCAAATGTCTGTTTACTTAGGCACATAAATGGTGAAATGATTTATTTAAATACTTACTTTGCATGTCATGTACACAGAGAGTATGGCATACAGACAAACACACATTATTAAAAATAACACGCCTGGCTCTCTCTAAAAAAGCAGCACTTCATTCATAAATAATTTCCCATTCATGTCATTCATCACAATACTATAATAATTTATTTTATTTAAAAATTAAGACCATGGATCTATAAAACTCTATGCTTAAAACTTCATCGCAAAAAATCGTCCTTCTCTCGGTAAAGTCAATGAATATTTCTTTCATATCAGCTATGCAGACTCCATGAGCTAGATTCTTTTGCATTAAAAAAATACAGCAATTCCTATACAACTCATCCTACATATTTTGCTGTTTACATTTCACATAAGTGAAAAATAGGCTTCGTTAGAGAAATAATCAAAGTTGGATGCTCATTTAAACTCAAATATATTGTCATTGCGTTGTTTCAGTATGTAGATGCACAGAATTTAAGCGAAAATAAAGAGGTTTTACGACGAATACAACACTCAATATGAATTAAAAAGAACTTTTAAAATGACGATTTTGAGATAAGATGGATGCCGTATTATATTTTGAAGTTGGTCACGTGATCGTTTCATATCATGGTCACGTGATCGCTTCATGTAAGAGGTGTAATTATTATTTTAATTTTTATTTAAGAAACTACTGAATATATTTCACTGAATTTTTTTTTATATATTTTATGGAACAATTTGAATATTACCTAAAATTTTCGAAGCAATTTGTGAAATTTAAATCCGCTTAAAAAATGTTTGAAAAATTTGATCCCATTGGGTTCAATGTATTTCATTTTTTCAACCCGGGTTCAATCCAAAACTAATTGGGTGATATTATTTATTTATATTCCCATAGGTCCTACAGACCGTCTGAACAACATACTAAAATTTCATTTTGATTAAGTCATTTTTACGGCAGTTATCGTGCTAACGGACAGACAGACAGACAGACAGAATGAACAAAGTCATAAACACTTTTCAACTTTGTTGTAAAGTGTTAAAAATGATTACTCGTATTCAAGGATGCTCAGAACATATTCAAGGATGCTGAAGGATGCTATCCAAATCCCGGGAGGGGGAGGAGGTAGAAATGCTGACACCATCACTATATTTTAATTTATATATAGTATATACTGTTGGGGAAATTAAAACGATTGATTGTATTATTCGGTTAAAAGCAAAATGCATAAATCCATAAATATTTTGTGGGTTTAAATATCAGAGAGTCCGATTTTTATATACACACAATTCTAGTATATATTGAGGGAATTTAAAGCCGTGCAGTATTTTGCATTATTCTGTGGGCATTACAATTTGCGTTCATCAAACTAGATGAAACTTAAAAAATGCCAAAATGCGTCTTCTGCAATATCTCATTGTAAATATGCATGCCAAAGTACTTCAAAACTAAAGAACAATTCTTTCTGGTTTAGACTGATTTTCCAAAATTTATGATCTATAGTTTACTTTAGATGCATTCTGCGATATTTCATTCTCTGGTCTAATCCATTTTATGGCATGAATGCAAGTTATCGTCTGAAAGAATATATCTCAAAACATCTATGAACAAAGCCTTTGATGGATGGATCGCATCTGAGATTTCATCCAGAAAACAAATTACTTTAACTGCATTTATTGCGGGAGTATTCGGTTGTGGAGCAATGGAATGAAATAAATGACTCGATTTATAGCCAGAATTTGCCGCTGGACGACTTCATTGTATCAGCGTTGCTTTTTGGTCCTTTATTAAAGGTTTTGTTGGCTAAAGGTGTTGAAGGTTTATAATGAATTTGGTTAGTGATTAAAAAACTTTAATAAAAAAAATTTCGAATGCTACATATAATGGAATTCACATGTCAGTAAGGGAGGTAAAATTATGGCACTTTTATTAACTTTTGAAATGCCATTGCATAGACAATGAAATTTTATGGGTGGCAAAAATGTTGCTAGTCTGTCTTTATATTTAAATATCTATTCCTCAGGATATGATGTAGACAGATGTTTAGTATCAAATTCTGGCGGAGGTAGGGTATTTTATGAAGGATTCGAGTTCTTTTTCTTATTCTGTTTCAAAAAATGTTCTTGAAACGTATTTTTCTCAGGATTGGCTATAGATAAAGTTTATATGATGATGGATATGTATTAATTATTAAATTTTTGAGGGGTGTGTGTGTGAGGTTCATTGAATTTTTATATTTTGGGATTTGGAGAAGCCAATTCCGATACTCCTAACAACATTTATTTATATAATTAATAACGGCTTTATAATTTTAAGCAGTATATATTTCTCCCGGAATTCATTTACTTGTGTGTGTTACTGACCAAATATAATTTTAACAATGTCGATGCAACGAATACTCCAATTTACCTATAAATGATCGCAAATACATTAAATAATTGCACAAATACGCGTCAGATACTATCTATATTATTCGCTTAAAAAAGAAATAAACACACGTAACACAATTTTCTTTTCTATGCCCACTTTCTAAACCCACTTCAAATGCCATGCTACGTTTCAATTTTGACTTTGATCGGAAGTGTATAAAACGCCTTTGAGATACCAGAAACAAATAGAATATTCTTTTAGGATGCACTGGGAAAAGACGAAATTATATATCTTTTTCCAGATCTCTTTCGTTCCAAACACGAGAAGAATCCAACAGGTGAACGATCGGGCATTCGAAAAGGGAGAAGGATTTTATTCCATTTAAGAACACATTTGTTTGCGTATTGAATATGACTTCTTAATACTGTTTGATTTATGCAAGTTTGCATTTGAAAGATATAGATGAATAAATATTTGAAAGGATGAAATTGTTTGGTACACAGGTTTTGAATAGGAGATGGCCGATAATTAAAGATGTATATTTATAAAATTACAATAATTATCACTTGAAATGTCAGAAGCAATCACGAATTAGAAGTGTATTATTAAGACGTATCCTGTTTAATTGTACATTTATTATCAGGATAAAAGAATGGGTTTAAATTTCTGGAGAATTTGTTGAGTTCATTTCTACGATGACAGCTTGCAATGATGTCACAGTAGCTCAATTAGAAGAGTGTCGGCTGGCCAGTACGAAGATTCGCGGTTCGAGCCCTGCCTGGGATAGTTGTTGTTGTTGAGACCCAGACCGTCCGACCTACCAGAAGAGTGTAAGGTAACTGTTTGGACGGCCGGGAAGTGCTACCCAATTTAGACCGGAACCCAGTGGGGGAGGCATCCACAGGGACCGTGCCCTCCTTCCCCTACCACCAACTTCTCGGAAGGACTTACGGACCCACATGGTTAACGTGATCGTACTCCGCATGAACACGGCGGCAGTTGTAGCAGCGTGCAAATCCAGCGCGCAAACCACCGGGCTACCGCGCCCGAAATGTGTCAACAGCACGCGGTGTTCTGGCTGGGATAGTAAGGTTCTTTTGCAAACTAAAGATTCTTTTAAAGCACCAGGAAGTGCAAACAGGAACAATATACGGCTAATAACTTTCTAGGTATCTTACAGGGTCCCAAAACAATACAATAGCAATTAAATGCTCAACTGCACAAAACAGACGATTATATTCTCAAAACACTGAAATATTGACAATTCACATTTATTCGTATCACGCTAAATCTTTCTAACTGAACGATGACCAGCTTGTAAAAGATTCGACGTCAATTGAGAAATTCTTAACCAAACTACTAAATTCGAGAAGTTTCCGGAACTCGCCAAAAGTGACCAAGTTGGCGAGTTTTCGGCAAAATTGTCATCAAAGTCATGCGACTTGGCCATTCCAATAATATACATTGCTTGGGTATAAATGCTGTTTTCTTATAAATAGTGTTATTCCTTGAAAACATTTTAAATATCTGTAACAGTATTTATACTGAGTACCAAATAATCACTTCTGTTAAAATTTTATGAAGACATTGAAAGATGAAACGCTTGTTTATTTTGGAATAAATATAAGCTATTTTCATATAAGGTATGCGTGCCCTAATACTTAAAACGTCCTTTTGATTATTCATCAGTAACTGAGACGTATAGACGGCGAAACTGGCATGTTCAGAAACACAACACGATTACGAATCCATTAATTCCATACATGGACAGAGGTTTCATGCTTAATAGTGCTTTTCAGAATTTAATAGATTTGTGTGAATTATCAAATTTATGCCTACTGTCATATGACGGGCTTAATATTTAATTATCTTTAGTTTGATTCAGATTTATGGCATTTCTGGATACCCCAAAGCATGCTCATACTCATTTTATGACAGGAAGGAAAACTATCGTCTCAGAGTGCATTTCTCAAATTTAAGCAAACAGAATCTTTTGATGGATGTATAGTATCTCAGTTTTTGTTCATAAAACAAATTGTTTTGACTGATTTATAACAGAAGTATTCGTTTGAGAAGCCATGGAGTAAAATAAATGGAGCAGTTTGCAGTAAAGCGTTTCTCCATTGATTAATTTCATAAAAAGTTATTTTTAGATGTTCTGAAAATTTCTTTATTATTGAGCAATCTGTAACTGGAACAGTTTAATAATATGGCAAGATCAGTTAATAGAAAATATTTATATTGCATACAAAATATTTTCTGCTCGTAAGTGATTTTTATAAAATTACGTTTTGATTTGAAATTTTTTTTTATTTTTCAGCAAGCTGTAAAAGGATTTGTTGTTCACAGAAAGCAGTAAATGAACCCGTTCACAGCAAGTTGTAAATTGATCTATTCACATCAAGTTGTAAATGAATCTGTACACAGAAAGCTGTAAATAAATCTGTTCACAGCAAGCTGTAAATGGATCTATTCACAACAAGCTGTAAATGAATCTGTTCACAGCAAGCTATAAATGAATCTGTTTCCAGCAAGTTGTAAATGAATCCATTCATATCAAACTTTTAATGAAACTGTTCAGAGCAAGCTGTAAATAAATCTGTTTACAGCAAGCTGTAAATTGATCTATTCACATCAAGCTGTAAATTAATCTATTCACATTAAGCTGTAAATGAATATGTACACAGAAAGCTGTAAATGAATCTGTTCACAGCAAGCTGTAAATTGATCTGTTCACATCAAGCTGTAAATCAATCTGTTCACCGAAAGCTTTAAATGAATCTGTTCACAGCAAGTTGTAAATGGATTTATTCACAACGAGCTGTAAATGAATCTGTTCACTGCAAACTGTAAATGAATCTGTTTACAGCAAGTTGTAAATGAATCTATTCATAGCAAGCTTTAAATGAAGCTGTTTACAGAAAGCTGTAAATGAATCTGTTCATAGTAAGCTAAGTTAGTTCATAACAAGTCTTAAATGGATGGGTTCATAGAAAGTGATAAATGGATAGTCCATGGCGAGCTGTAAAAGGATTAGCTTAATGAAATAATGGAAGCAATATATAGCAATGTTTTACTATAAAAATTATTTCTTTATATAAATTATTTTTAGACCTTTTGAAAGATTATTTCTCAGCATACTATAAATGGAGAAGTTTATAGCAATCTGCAAATAGCACAATTTATAGCAAGCGACAAATGGAGCAGTTATATCAAGCTGTAAATAGAGCAGGTATATCAAACTGTAAATTGAGCAGTTATATCAAGCTGTAAATGGAGCAATTATATCAAGCTTTAAATGGCTCAGTCTATTGAAAGTTGAAAATGGAATTATTTAATGAAATGTATGGAACAGTTTATTGCAACAGTTTATTATTTCTGATCAATGATTCCATTATTTTGATATTCTAAACGATATCTTATTATTTACTGTTTAAATGTAGCTCAGAATTTAAGTTGAAAATCTGTGACTAAACTTACACCAGGACATATAATGAATCCTTGTAAATCAAATAACGCTTTTACAATACGCCCAATTAGAACAAAATATAAATAAGTTACCGAGCGGGCATAATATGCCCTATGTCAGAGTGCGGGGAGCCGAGTTCATGACAATCGTTAGTTCAATCTGAAAAGTATAATCTATAAGACTTAGCTCTAGTATAATTAGAATTTGAGATTCAAAATTATCAAACTGATATATTTTATGTTGCTCTCAGAACACCTTACATCGAGAAAACAAAACAACGCTGTGATTAATTCAGAATGCCAAAAAAAAAGTTCCTTTATCTGAAAAGCAAAATTTATAAAATTAAATGCTATCTTAGTACGTTTTCATCAGATTTATGTCCTTTATAGCATAGTACTTATAATATAACATTAAATTAAAAAAATATCTGATGTGGGCAACACATGACTTTCCTTATATAATGCAATGAATTTACTACTTTTACAGTAAAAAAAATGGGTTTTTCTTATAGTAGATACTTATATTCTATCCAAGATAATGAATTTTCGACAATTAATCGTCATTTTCATTGATTTAGCGTCATTTTAATCCATTTGGCGAGATTTTCATTAATTTGACAACATTTCAAAAAATTGCCAAGTTGGCGGCATTCCGCCAAATTCATCGCCAAAATCTCGCCAAGCATTACTGATGGGGAAATAAGTTATTCTTATAACAGATAAATGACTATTGGCGTTCAAATACAAAAGTATTACTCGAAGTATCTTTTCTCATGAATGGAACGAGCTAAATTCACGAGAATGATGTCACTCAATTTATGGCATGGTATTACATATGAAAAGTGAACATGTTTCTCAATAGGAAATATATATTTTTTTATTTTATATGACTTTTTGATAATTTTTTTGAAAAATGGGAAATATCTCGAGAACGATTCATGTTAGCGTCCTAAATTTTATGTTAATCGTTTTCTAATGAAAAATTATATAAGAAATGTTTATTTGCGTAACTTTACTAGTGGTTTTGATTTTTTGACGATTTTTTCAAAATTTTATTCGAAAATTTAGGGGGGTTCTGAACATTCGATTGCATTTGAAAGCATTAGACTTCCAGTGTTTACGGATTGTGATTTTTGTACCAAATTTGGTTTGAATCGGTCCATTCGTTCGTCAGTTATCGTCTCCACAGACCCACTGACACACACACACACACACACACACGCATAGACATCTCTTCAGAAATGCTTGATTCGTGATCAGGGATGCTTGAAACGTGCTCTCCCGTCGAAAACTCGAATTCGAATTTTCGACCCCGTCACAATACTTTCCTTATACATTATGTATATAAGGAAAGTAAAAATATTGAACGAATTATTTTACATTCGCAAAGTTGGAATTTGTATTTTAAGCCATAGTTACCGTGGTGACAACTGTCTGGAATGCGTACGGAGGATTCGTCAGCAACTGCAGGGAATATAAAGATTTGACGAAATGGCGGAAAACGGTGGATTTTTGACTTTTAAAGTTCATAATTTTTCAATTAATTCGAATTTAAAAAACATCTCGCCGATCTGTATGATCCGGTAATCTGAAGTACATCTGTACCGAATTGTGCGACTGTCCGAAACTTCGATTTTCCGATATAAACAACATAGAGACACATACACACAGACATATTTTATTATGCAAGATTAAACTGTATATTAGAAATTTTTTTTGATGAATAAGTTTGTTTCGAAATGAAACATTATTTAACACTAAAATATAAATTATTAAACTTCAAATACTTTAATCGATTTATAGAAATCTAAATTCGTAAAAAATATAACCAGAAATGAGGTTGAAAAGTACTTCATGGGTCGAAATTAGTAAATCCAACAAGAAGGTAGATATTTATTCTTTGTCGTATATCCTAAAAACGAATTATTTCCAGAAAAAATCAGAGATGGTAACTAAACAACAATGTTTATTTTAAATCATTTCTGAATAAAACAGTCTTTTTCACAGATTTGACATACTTATTACATACCTTATATACATAATGTATAAGGAAAGTATTGTGACGGGGTCGAAAATTCGAATTCGAGTTTTCGACGGGAGAGCACGTTTCAAGCATCCCTGATCACGAATCAAACATTTGTGAAGTGATGTCTGTGTGTGTGTGTGTGTGTGTGGTGTGTGGTGTGTGTGTGTGTGTGTGTGTGTCAGTGAGTCTGTGGAGACGATAACTGACGAACGAATGGACCGATTCGAACCAAATTTGGTACAAAAATCACAATCCGTAAACACTGGAAGCCTATTGTTTTTATACTCATTCGAAAGATACTTTGAGTAAAACTTTTGTATTTGAATGCCAATAGTCATTTATCTGATGTAAGAATAACTTATTTTTTCGTCCATAACGCTTGGCGAGATTTTGGCGACGAATTTGGCGGAATATCGCCAACTTGGCGATTTTTTGAAATGTTGCCAAATTAAAGAAAATCTCGCCAAATGGATAAAAATGATGCTAAATCAATGAAGATAACTACTAATTGTCGAAAATTCAATATCTTGGAAAGAATATTAATATCTACTATAAGAAAAACCAATTTATTTTACTGTAAAAGTAGTAAATTCATTACATTATATAAGGAAAGTCATGTGTTGCCCACATCAGATTTTTAAACACTTATTACATAAAATTGTATTTAAATCTATTTTTTGGGGTACTGGAAAATATTTTAATCTCCAAACGAAAGCAAATATAGAGTAATCATTTAAATTTTTTAAACTATCTCTTGCGAGTTTCTGTAATATCTGATTTTGCATTATAGTTCATTGAAAAATAAAATATTTGTTTCGAACTGGCACTTGAAAATGCATGATCTACAATTTGCCTTCGATTGATGATATTTCTCTGTAACTCAGCCGAAGCCCCTTACTTTCCATGACATGTATATGCATGCATGCTATCGTCTCAGAAAAAAAAAATCTCTTAAAACAAGAATGAACAGAAGATTTTGATGGATGAATAGTAACTGAGATATCTATCAAATACAAATTGCTTTAAATGTATTTATGGCAGAAGTATTCGTTTGCTGAATCACAGCATGAGAGAGAAATGCATCGGTGTATAGCAAGGATTTTCTGTCGAATGCTTTTCGCTTTACAAATGTTTTTAAATATTTTGGATGTTCCTTTATTATAGTAAGCTATATGAAGAAAAGTCTTTTTGATTTATTTGATTTGGAATAAGAAATACTTTGCACACATGAAGGTTCAAGTTTAAATACTACTATTGCAACGAGCTTGTAAAAAAAGCCCTGGAGTCTTCCCACCCCCTCTCACTTTCGTCTCTTTCGAAGACCAGATGGAGAAAACACCCGTACAGGCATCTTTACCCTTTCCCATGACGTGAATCTAGGGTTGCCATTTGATAAGTCCAAAGAAGGGTTGCCAGGTTTAGAGATTTATTGACAATTTGGTGACATTTGGCGACTTTACTGAGCTTTGAGAAACACTTCGAAATAACCAGTTTTCTATGAGATATGAGAGAATTCTAGAAGTTTCTATGGAGAGTTTATAAAAGGAGTCTTCACTCAGTCCTAGAGCAGTTACTGTGATATATGAGCTACAGTGAATTGTGATTTTTGTCAATGTTTTGAGTTATATATCAGTATCAGTTGTATTGTGAAATTGGTGGAGCATTTAAGTAGTGTCTTACTGTATCTTGTTCATATTTACGCTGTGCTTTTAAATAAACGTGTTAATTATCCAGAAATTTGGACACATTCATGTATCTTGAGCGCAACCCCCTCCTATTCCAGAGGATACGTGGTAACACTATTAACCTTTTGAATTCACAAGACTTGCAATTGTTTCACTCTTGTTACTTTCCTTATATACAATGTATAAGGAAAGTATTGTGACTTGGTCGAAAATTCGTATTCAAGTGTTCGACGGGAGAGCACGTTTAAAGCAACCCTGATCACGAATCGAACATTTTTGAGGTGATGTCTGTGTGTGTGTGTGTGAAAGTATGTCTGTGTGGGTGTGTGTGAAAGTATGTGTGTGTGTGTCGGTGAGTATGTGGAGACGATATCTCACGAAGGAATGGATCGATTCTTATGAAATTTGGTATAAAAATCACAGTCCATGAATACTGGAAACCTATTGTTTTAAAATATAATCGAATGTTCCGAAACCCCTAAATTTGCGAGTGAAATTTTGAAAAAATCATCAAAAAATCAAAACCTTTAATAAAGTTACGCAAAGAGACATTTCTCATGTAATTTTTCCTTAGAAAACGATTGACGTAAACTTTAGAACGCTAGCATGAACCGTTCGAGATATTGTACATTTTTCAAATAAATGTATAAAAAAAAATCCCATAAATTAAAAAAAATATTAACTGTTGAAAAACCTGTTTACTTTTCATATGTAATATCATTCGATAAATTTGGTGACATCATTTTCATGGATCTAACTCGTTCCATTCACAAGAAAAGATACTTTCAGTAATGCTTTTGTATTTGAACGCCAATAGTCATTTATCTGCTATAAGAATAACTTAGTTCTCCGTCTATAACCCTTGGTGAGATTTTGGCGATGAATTTAGCGAAATGTCGCCAACTTGACGACATTTTTAAATATTGCCAAATTAACGAAAATCTTACCAAATGGATAAAAATGACGCTAAATCAATGAAAATGATGACTAATTGAAGAAAATACAGTATCTTGGAAAGAATATAAGTATCTACTATAAGAATAACATTTTTTTAAACTGTAAAAGTAGTAAATTCATTGCATTATATAAGAAAAGTCATGTGTTGCCCACATCAGATTTTTTTTAAAGTGACGGAATTGAAAATAAAGTTTTGAGTTATCAAGTTAGGAAATATATTACACTATAAGTCAGAAAAGTGTACAGACTTTTCTTTATATTCGGTGCGCAAGATGGCACAGGTGTCGTTATGAATATTTTAAGAAAGTGTATAAAGTACATTTTACAAAATTGACATCTCACAAAAATACTTGCTTCTGAGTACAAACAAATCATAAAAACTGTCACAACTCAAAGCAGCGTCCTCATTTGTATAGAGAAATATAAAAAACGTCACAACTCAAAAGAAAGATGTCTTTTATGTACGAACAAAATATCACAAAAGCCGTAAATCTAAATTTAAGGATAGTTTTTCTGTTCTTTTTTACAAGACTTGTAAAATAAAATTAACCCAAATCCCAATTTGATAATGTGTCTAACAATTTCTTCTGTTTATAACTTAAGGATTTTATTAAAAATTTAATTTAAATTTAGCAAACTTTAATTTTTGAAAATAATTTTCATTTTTTAATCTATCTCTTTTTTTTAGGTGTTTCACTTTTGAAACAAGGATGCTAATTGCATTTATAGGCAACATGCAGTTCGATTCCTGAAGTGAAGTTTTGTTTAATAAATATGATTTCTCTGTTCTTTGTGAAAACGGTTTAGAGTATATCTAACAAAAAGGTACGTATTTGTTCTTGGCTGAATAGTTATGAACGAGCAAGTGAGGCGATGTGTCTAAAATTCCTCTTTCCTTTGAAACTTTACTTATCAGTATCACGTACTATAGTAAGAAAGGGTTCAAATGATTATTTCTTCACCACCTATGCAATGCAATGACCAGTTGATCACTGAGGGATGATCAGTTTACGAAAGGTGTCAGTCAGCCGTTGATCCTTTTCTTGTTTCTAAGCAAAGTTGTATTGGCATACAAGTCAGTCCCATTACTGTAATCTTTAGCTCTAAGAATTTTTTCAGTGGTGGGTGAGGCTAAATTATTGCCTTGCATCGGTACTGTATTTGAAGTGAATAATTCTACCAGAAAAATTCTAAAATCCTTGCTTTAAGAGGTTTTTAGCTTAGGGAATATCTGGCGCATAGTGAATGGATGGCCAGTTGAGTACTTGCTTCTATGCAATTCCTATGTTTCAGGGTAAGTGTACATAGTAACTGTACATACTCGCTTCACTGTACTCACTATATTGTAAGGTCCGGTTTTTTGGTCACATCCTCCGAGTACTCGAAATAATAGCTGGCACTGTCAACATGCCCTAGAGAAAAGAAATCCCTTAACATGCATGTGATCTCATTGAACTTTTCATACAGAAAAGTAGGTAATATTTGTGTAGACAGACTTGTAATGTAATACACGTACATACTATATGATATATCTATATAATAATATTCTAACTTATTTTTGCCTTTCCAGATCCTCCACAAGCCCCTCGGTGATTGGGAAGACTGTACTTTTGCAGACTTGTAGTATTGACAACGGAGCAGAACCTATCGAAACCGAATTTTCTATTTCCCTCCTAGAAAATGGTTTTATTTCGAAAAGTCTTTCTATATATATATATATATAGAGAGAGATATCCTACAGAAGCCTCTTGGTGACATAGAAGGTTGAATCCCTGCACGTTTATAGTATAGTTAACGGAACAGAAAATGATGGAGCTAGATTTTTGCTTTTTTTCCCGGGATTGGACAAAAAAAAGAGAGAAGGGGTCTACAAGTTTTTGCAGACTTTCCACAACGCCCCCGGTGAGCTAAAAGGCTGAAATTTTGTATAATTTTGATTAAGACGCTTTTTTTGACGCTACGTACCATGCATTGTTAAACGAAACTAAACTTATTAAAACAATCTGATGTGGTCAGCTCAGACTCGAATTTATTTTCGTTTTCTTTTATAAGACAATGAGTTTCATTGCACAAAATTATATTGATACTTATTTAAATTACACCAAATTTGCAATTTTAATTCAATTTTCAATTTTATTTGGTGACTGGTCGTGGTTTTAAATGACGGCGTTTCAGAAAATGCCAAAAATTGAAATATTTCGATAATGGTTAATCTTAGAGTGATGGGACTGATTTTATTCTTTTCGAAAATGTACGTATTAAACAAGCATTTAATGGATACACTCAAGCATAGTTTTTATTTCATATTTTAACGGTTTTTGGAAGCCTTTATGCAAAAAAAAGGCAACTTTCATTTTTTGAATTCCAAACTCTAATAAGCAGCAGGGTAACTCACAAGACCTACCAATCAAATTTTGTGAAATCTTGTTGAATAATTTTTGAGTTAGAATGGATATATACATTGTACAGACTTACATACATACATACATACATGCATACATACATACATACAGATAGTCGCACACACAACCAGACACACACACACACATGTTACGTTAAAATAGCTTTTTTTGTGTTCTAGGAAAAAAGATGTGCTCGCTCGAAACGTGTTGATCCGACGAAAACTTGATTTCTAATTTTCGACGTGATTCTGATGCTTTTCCTATATATTACCATGTTTTGTAAGGGAAGTAAAAGTTGCAATTTAATTTTTAAGGCGTATTATTTTATCTATCTTTAACAGGTTTAAATACTAGTCTTGTATAAAATTGTACTTAAGATTTTTTCCATGTTTTTTTAAAGCCTTTTACTTCCCCAAACCAACAGTAGATAAAGTAATAACTTCATAGTTTCTAAATAACTTCCCGTCCACTTGTGGTTATCGCATTATCAACTACGAAAGTAAAGATGCGCTTTGTTTTGCACTAACATTGAAAAAGTATAAATTTACAGTTCAAGTTGGATTTATGAAGTTTCTCACTAACTCAATTCATGTTCTAATCCATTTTACGACTGAATGAAGGTTTGGCCCCAGAAAAATATCTCAAAACTTGAGCAAGCAAAACAAACAAGCTTAGTTGTATTTATGTCGAAAGTAATCGACTATAGCGTCATAGAATGAAAATATCAGATGTGGACAGCATATGACTCTCCCTTTAAAATGCACTAAACTTACTTCCTTCACAGTGAATAAAATCTGATGTGAGCAGCACATGACTTTCTCTGCAGATTCAAATTCATAGTCTCTATATTTCTCATTAGTAATTTATTAAATTGAGTTTAATTGCACTAAATAACAAGCGTAATTAATTGAAATTACACTAAATTTACACCTTTAATTCAGTTTACATTTTCATTTGGTAACTGGACTTATTCTCAAAACCGGCGTAGCAAAACTGCGAAAAAAACTAAAATGTCTCAAGAACAGCTAGCTAGTCTTAGGATAATGGAGTTGGTCTTATTCTTTTCATTGTCAAAAATTACATATAACATAAGTGTTTAATGGATGCGTTTGAACATACGAGTAGTCTTTTATTTTAGATTTTAACGATTTTAGCGGGACATTTCACAAAAGAAGTAGGTTCCTTTTTCCGAATCATAACAAAATCTTATTATCACCAGAGTAATCCACAGGTAACTTAGCTATCACATTTGGTGAAATTTGAACAATTATTTTTTAATTAGCGTGGATACAGGCATTTTTTGCGGCTATTTAGCAAATAAAAAAACGCAGGTTCTTTCATCCCAAATTGTAACAAAATGTAATCAGCACCAGTGTAACCCACAATTGACTTACTATAAAATTATATGAAATTTGTTTAATTAGTTTTTGAGTTAGCGTGTATACATACATAGCGCGGACAGGCAGACACACATACACACACACACACACACAGACGTCGCGCTAAAAATATTTTCTTCGTGTTCTAGAGGTCCCAAAACGTGTAGATCCGCCGAAAACTTCAGTTGCGATTTTCGACACGATTCCAATACTTCTTCTACGATTCCAATACTTCTTCTACGATTCCAATACTATTAACTTCCTATACATATAACTTCGCCAACAGATTCAAATGCATTTTTTGGCTTTTTTTCTCTGTATACATTAATTTCCATTTTAAAGCATACAATGACGCATAAAATGGATACTCTTTTGAAATCACACTGATTTTTTAGTTTTTAAATATTTTCTATTTTAGTAGGTGACTCAGCGAATTTTAATACCGCATCAACGTTAAAATTCGGAACAACGGTAACATCATGAGAACGGTTTATCCTGGGGGTAATAAAGCTGGTTTTATTTGTTTTGTCGTAAAAATATACGCATAATAAAAATATACGTACAAATATACGTATTTCATTAATATATTTAAATATATTTATTATTTCATTTCAGCATTTATTGATTTTTGCTAGGCATTTTGATAAGAAAAGGGCATCTGTCGTTTTCCTAAATTATACGAAAATGCATTCAGTACCAGAATACTCCATAAGCAATTTAACGATAAAATGTTATAAAATTTTGTCGAATAATTTTTCAGTCTAGTCTGTGTGAATACCCCAAATCCACTTTTATGGATTAGTCCGTTAAAACTCTTATTCTAATTTTTTACTTTCCCTGCAATACATGGTAATGTATAGAGAAAGTATTGGAATCATGTCAAAAATCGCAACTCGAGTTTTCGACGGATCTACACGTTTCGAGACCTCTAGAATACGAAAAAACTATTTTTAGCGTGACGTCTGTATGTCTGTCTGTGTGTCTGTCTGTGCAGATTTTGTATCCACTTTAACTAAAAAACTAATGGACCGAATTTCATAAAATTTGGTAGGTAAGTTACTTGTAGGCGAATCTGGTGCTGATTGGGTTTGGGTACGATTCGAGATAAAAGAACTCGCCTTTTTTTTGCGAAACGGCCCGCGAAATCTTGTATCCACTCTAGCTGAGAAACTAATGGACCGAATTTCACAAAATTCGGTAGATAAGTCACTTGTGGGATACTCTGGTTCTGATTAAATTTTCGTACGATTCGAAAAAATAACCTGCCTTTTTTTGCAAATTGGCCCGCAAAAATCGCCAAAATCTAAAATAAAAAAACTACGTATAATCAAATATATCCATTAAATGCTTGTTTAATACGTAATTTTTAACGAAGGAAAGAATAAGATCAACCCCATTACACTAGGACTAGCCGTTCTCGAGATATTTTAGTTTTTTCGTATTTTCTCTAAGTCACCTTTGAAAATAAGTTCAATTACCAAATGAGAATTAAAATTGAAATAAAAGTGAATTAAATTTTATTAAAATAAAGAGAACGTGGATATAAGTTTGCAGGGAAAATCATGTGCTGTCCAATTCAGATTTTTTCCTTTTGCAATATTTTTTCTATATATATCATACAGCTGAGTGAGACTGACTGACCTTAATTTACCGCTTAAACTGCTGAGGGTAGAAGTTTGAAATTTTGCATACACGTAAGACTTGATGTATGAGTAGTAAGAAAAATCTAAAATCTTGGAATTTTATTCGAAAAATTTATAAATCTCGGATTTTCTGATCCTGCCTTCTTCGGGTTTTAACTCGAGAACAGCTAGAGACACAAAATTCGTTTTTATATTATTATGCGCAAAAATATCCCAAATTTTCTTAATCAATATGTGAGCAGAAATATTAAGTGCCAAGGCAATAGGTTGCATCATTGGAAGTATCGAGACGTAACTAAAGATGAGACTGAATGGTGACAACGATGACCTTGAATTGAAGTGATATTTACTGGGTCATAAATCCATTGGTTAACTTATATAACCTAAGCCACGAGACAGACCGACAGCGTTCAGTTCTGGGGGAGTTAAACATCACAATGTGTTAGCGCGATTGCCAATCCAATAAAGATGATTGAGACGTGCCCCATAGTAAACTACAACCGCTAATCAAATCAAAAAGGAGGACTTAGCAAAGCCATATCATTTTTTACTAAAAAAATATACAGGTGATTTTTTACAGACTGAAAAAAAAACTGCAAAGAACGAGGATGCTTTGGTTAAAGGTGGCAGTTCTTGAAGGTGATGATGAATCACGAGCTGATGAAATACCACATGGACCACTAAAAGTACATGGTATGTGTCGACTTCCATATAATCATTCAGTCGAGTCATAATCATAAATTTGATGGTGTTATGGAGAATGCTGGTTTCACATTTGATTATTACGATACATGCATACATATAATTAACTCCCCCGTTAATATCTGGTATAACGATAAGTATAAATGACAATTGTTGTAACTCATACCTCTTGATAATTACCGCAAAGAATAAATATAATTAAATTAAGCTAAAAGGTGTATTCAATGTCTATATTTCCCTTTCAGTAATGTAAGCATCTTACCATGGAAATAATTGGATGGTTTGTATGTGAGAACTTCTCTGAATAATCATAACGCAAAGTTAATTCAATATAATCCATCATACACTGTGATATACTATAATTATGTTATCATTATATTTAATGATATATTTTTATTACGATATACAGTGGCTCCCAAAAGTGTTCGTACACTTTAAAAATTTGTAGAAAAAGAGCTGTCGCCTGGAATTGAATTTGAATATAAAGTTCAATATTTTTTCATATCATCTCCATGTGATTCTGAATAAAACCTAACATTTTATTTTTAAATATTGACTCATTTTTTTTTATAAAAATGAAAATGCAAGGAGGCAGAGAAAGAACACGTCACGAAAGTGATTGTACACCGAAACATTTTCGGATAAATTCATAAATAAAATTATCGTCTGCCGCTTTTTTTATTTTTGCATTGTGGTGACATTTAAAAAAGCGTTTGGTTTTAATATTTGCTTGCTTACTTCGTAAAATTTAGTATTATTTAAAAATGGCTCGTAGGCGTAAGAAAACAACGAACAACATTCGAAATAATTGATTATTTTTCAACATAGTAGTGGTAACTCAGTTCGTAATTTCGCTAAATTAGCACATTTATCTATGGTGTAGTATGTGATAAAACGCTTTAAAGAAGAAAATTGGATCGAAAACAAGGTAAGAAAAGGTCGCCTGGCAAAGTTAACTTAACGTGATCAGAGATTTGTAGTTAGAAAATATGTGAAAAATCCACGTTTGAGTGCTATAAAAATTTCTACAGAATTTACTGAAAATTTTTCTACTTTAATTTCACCTGAAACTGTTCGACGAGTGCTTAAATCAGCTGGATTAGATGAGCGTTCTGCCCGAAGAAAATTTTTTGTAAAGTGCGAAAAATAGAAAGCTTGGGCTTCACTTCGCAAAATCAATGATAAATAAGCCCGAAACGTATTGGAATCATGTCTTATTTGCAGCAAATTTAATATTTTTGGTTTCGATGGGCGTATAATTGTATGGAGAAGTAAAAATGAGGAACTTAATTCCAAGAACTTAGTTGGAACAGTAAAGCACGGCGCGGTGGAGGCGTCCTTGTGTGGGGGTGCATGTCAGCATCAGAACTAGGTAATTTGGTATTTATTGATGGCATAATGAATCATGCTCTTTATTTAAATATTTTAAAAGACAATTTAAAATTATCAGCCCAAAATTTGGGCATTGGAAACAACTTTGTTTTTCATCAAGATAACGATCCTAGGCATACGGCTCTCAATGTTCGCCTCTGGTGTTTCCATAATTGTCCACAAGTTCTGAAAATACCACCTCAGTTGCCGGATTTAAATCCAATATAACACATTTGGAAAGAACTGGAGGTTGAGTACAAAGACACGACATTAAAATGAAAAGTGAACTAAAAGCAGTAATGAGCGAAGAATGAAGGAACATTGATGCAGAAATTACAAAAAAACTAGTAAACACTATTCACAGACGTTCAAAAGCTATTGTGGATGCTAGAGAATATCCTACCAAGTACTAATTTACAGAAATATTACAATATTTACTGTGTGTAGAGATTTTTTTTAAGTGTACGAAGCCTTTGTGACGTAACTTTTTAGTTACTTTTTGATTATTAATTTAAAAAAAAAAGTTTTACTATGTTTTTAAAATATTTTTTGTAGTTTTATTAAGAACAAGCTATAGATATTATTAAAAAAATTCCATTCTGAAATACTAATTTTTGTTAATGTATAGAGCAGTACTTCATTGAAATTTGTAAGTGTATGAACACTTTTGGGAGCCACTGTATATATATTATTTTCTTCTGTTTTTGCACGACAATTAATTTTATTGGTACACAGCCAACTGTTTTTAAGACATTTTAATTTGCAGTTACAGCAGACGACTTTTTATTATGTTATATAATTCAATTTCCGTGCAACTTTTGATTCCATCTGTATTCATTGTAACAAAGTTACGCTTCAAATACCAAAACAATCTGCTGACTATTCATCAAGCTATTGAAAATAATTTTCACTAATAATTGATTTATGCTGTTGTGGTCTTGACCTTTCATTTTTTGTATAGTTAAAATAATGCTGCAACTTTTATTACTAAATCTGTTGTAATATAGCTTCATTTGATTAAAGAAAGTTAAGAGTTTAACAAAATTATTTGTCTATATTAGTAATATATTAGAGTCTCGCATAAATGGGTAATAACAAACAAATGTATCAGACAAACCATATTTTGTTATTCTTCTATTAAACAAAGATTGTTTAGTGGAAGATTTTTAAACTTGTCTTTAAAAGAAGAATAAAAAATAGTGAATATAATTCTTAAAATCATTGAATTTTTCCACTTTTATTTTAGTTTTCAGATGAAATTGCGGGATACCAGTGTTAAATGGAACACAATTTGGGAAATGCTGCTTTAATGTATTTGTTGCTAACATAGCAAGTTATCGCCTCAGAGAATGTTTCTTGAAACGTAAGAGAACAAAAGTTGATGGATGGATGGAATATCAGATTTCGCCCAGAAAAAAATCTTTAACTGAATTTATGGCGGAAGTATTCAATTGTGAAGCCATAGAATGAAATAAATGAGGTGGTTCATAGCTAAGATTTTCTGTTGAATGATTCCACTGTATAAATGATTTCTAAGTCTCTTTATTGTTTATTTATTATTTGGTATGAACTATATACATTACAGTGAAATGTTCTGAGATTGTAATAATATAATAAATCGAATCACTCACAAGGGTTTGGCAAAACTAAATATTATTGAACGCATGTGTGAGTTTATCGATTATCCGAGTAACGCTAAATATGGAAACTGATTGGGGGAAATGACACGTAGATGACATATTGTTACGATTTCGGAGTTCCTTCCAATAGTAGATTTTTCTCATTTTCTATCTTTTTGAAAACTTTATGCATTACCTATAAAACAAATTGGCTTGATTCAGTTCAAAAGACCTTGAATTAATTGTTGATTTTTTTAGCCAATTTATCGGTTGAATTTTATTTTGCCAGGAAATATGTTGGGAACATTTTTTTTTTGCTAAATTTTGTTTAGGCGTAAGTGTTGACTTGCATGCTACCTAAGCTACGCTGTGTGGAGAGGGCAGCAGATTTCAAGTAATTTGCGCGTAATAACTAGGTAGCTCTGGAAGACAGAAAAAGCGCTTGATATGCTGTTAACCGTCATAAGTTTACCAGATTAAATATAAATATAGGGTACAAAATAAGTTGCATAACCGTTGGATATAGAAAGTGTCACATCTGTAGCATTTTTATGTCGAACAGTGCATATCAGATATAGAGCAGTGTATAGTATATAAGAAGGATAAACATCAGAGTAATATAAATGGTGTCATTCCGTTTTAAAGAAAAACTGACATATAAAATACTTATCTTTGTAACGTTTTAGAACATAATTATGTTTTTATATCGTTTTTCCGATTTTCACGAAAACGTTCTAAAATTGACGACATTTCTATGGTCCGTTCATCTCGACAACCAATAATACTCTGACATTGATTGATTGAAATAATTGTACCAAATTAAATTTGATTTGATGAGTTTGTTCAACAGATATAATGGTCCTCAGGATGAGTCGGACGGTCTGGGTCTTCAACAGATATTATGGCCGAAGACTCACAGCCATCTACATAATATGTACTGAACTAAGTGAGTGAGTGAGGGGCCGAGTGTATCAAAATTATCGAGCACTTACATTATAGCAGGAATATTGGTTTTGATATCATCCGATACGTTTTAGCTTTGAGACTAAGGTAAAAATTTATAATTTCAAAAATTAGAATTAGGTGTGACGGTGCAAAGGAATAATAAAATATTCGAAACCGTTTTGTTTCATACTCGAGTACTTCCACTGTAGATACAATATTGCTTTTGGTTTTATTCGACCTACTTCAGCTTCCAGGTTAGAAAAAAATCTAAGATTTCGAATATTCGATCGAGGGGTGACGATACAAGGAAATAATTAATGAATTCAATATTATTTTCGAAATGATCAATCACTTCCATTCGAGTCAGGATCTCGATTTGTGTCTCATTGGATCCGTCTTCGCGTTTAAATCAACGAAAAAGTCTAATATTTCAAAAATTCGAATGACGATATAGAGGGATTTTCAAAAGACTTACACCACTTTGCCTCTCAAAAATAATAGAATAGATATACAATGTGATATCTTCCGTTGCCAGCAATTAAAACTGGTGAAAAATAACTTTGATTAAGTGTGTAGGTGTCACGTTTAGTGACCACTAACTATTGAGAACGCGTGAAACGCGGATGAAATGGCTACTTTCATAATAATTTTCATAAAAATTATTTCGAATTAGTGTTGACTAAACTTCGAATTAGAAGTGACGATACAAAGAGATTTTCAAAAACTTACACTCTTATGTCTCTCAAAAATGTGAGCTATTTCATTTTTATGTTAAAATTTAGAAAGGTTTTTGATATTCAGAAGTTTTATGTGTGTCCATTGAAAAAATGCAAAGCGCGGATGAAATGGCTAGTTTTATATAACACAAAAGCACTGAGAGTATTAGTAGATTAAAAAATGAAAATATTTATACACTATTGTATTGGTTATGGTGATGTATTTTTATCAAACAATAAAAGAAATCTTTCTGATTCTCTCCTGACCCCATTTTCCCCAATTCTTTCCCATTTTGCTGTATTTTCAGAATTGTTTTCTTCCTTTTATCATTTTTTGCACGTGCAACTCTTATAAAAAATGCGAGCGTACAAAAGAAATACTGGAAGTACAATAAAAATGTGAGAATGTATTTTATTTTTCACAAAATAATGCCTTAGGAGACACAAAAATTTAAAAGTATAATGTAAGATAATTCAAGAGAATTCTTTACTTGACGAAGTGATGGAGCTGTTGAAAAGAGAAAGCGGAAGTTCGATGTCTGATTCCAATCCGATAGGATTTAATGATGCAATAGTAGGACAGGTAGCGTAGGCGGAATCTACCTCCTTCGCACTGTAAAATATTTGCAGACATATTACTGAAAGTTTCAGGGGAGTCAGCTATCCGTAATGGTGAGCAAGGTTTCTGATAGTTATGATAGTGAAAGCAGGAGTGCGAATGAAAGAAAATGTTATATATAAAGTAGAAAATATGAAAAGTAAATCCAACTGAAACTTAATTAATTCTATCAGTTACTAAAAGGAAGAGACAAAGGGAAAGGAATGTTAAATTCAAAGTAAACGAATACAGTTAGATGAGAAGGCCATGTTGCTCCTGATTGTTTGTGATTTTTAAAGTTCTTTTTAATTCATATTGAGTGTTGTATCCGTTCTAAAACCACTTAATTTTTGCTTAAATTCTGTGCATTTACATACTGAAACAACGCAATTACAATATATTTGAGTTTAAATGATATTCCAAATTTGATTATTTCTACAACGAAGCCTATTTTTCACTTATGTAAAATGTAAACAACAAAATATATAGAATGAGTTGTATAAGAATTGCTGTATTTCTTTAACGCAAAATTATTTAGCTCATGGAGTCTGCATAGCTGATATGAATGAAATATTCTTCGATTTTACGGAGAGAAGGACGATTTGTTTCGATGAAGTTTTAAGCATAGAGTTTAATTACGTGTAGCTCCATGGTCTTAATTTTTAAATAACATAAATTATTATAGCATTGTGATGAATGAAATGAATGGGAAATTGTTTATGAATGAAATGCTGTTTTATAGAGAGAGCCAGGCATGTTATTTTGTCTATGACGTCATTTGAATGAATTTCAGTTGTTTTTGATGAAATTTTCAAATATAATAAATTATCGTAGTATTATGATAATTTTAAAAATATTACCAAGGAATGTATCGCATTTCATAGATGTTTAAACCAAGCAATTTATATTTCAATGCCGTCATTTGAATGATGTTCATTTTTTTCGATGAAGGTTTAAGTTTTCAAATATAATAAATTAATGTAGTATTGTGATAAGTTTTAAAATATTACCGAGGAATGTATTGCATTTTAGAGATGTTTAAATAAAATTGCATTGAAGTTGGAAAGTGTTTCACAATCAGTGCTTTACGCATGATTGATCTTTCTTGTTAAATTAAGTTTCAGCTCCTGCAATGATGTTACTGATATGCGATAGCATTCTTAATCGATCCATATAATAGTCATAATCCACGAATTTCTATAGTAGATGGCAAATTCAGACTCAAATTCATTAGTCGACGTTAAATTTATTAGAAACTTAGCTCAAGCTACACGAAGCTACAATGGCTGAGTTGAGTTCTTGTTGGCAAAAGACTCCCAAATTAAGGGCAAATATGTTTTCTCGCTGTCATTGCAGATATCGTTTATTAAACGAATGTATAATAAAAACGAAACCAATCCATGGATGTCATTATTTCCAGGTGGAGCTTAATTTTATTCCTTGTCTATGTAGTGTTAAATTTTATAGCTAAAAATACAAACTTTAAATACTCCTACTAAGTTCTGTCTTAGGGGATATTTATGTTCTGATCGCAAAATATTTTCAAATCCTATCAAATAATTTAATTAAAAATAAAATTTTTTATTTGGAAAAATGTATTTTTGCTTTGTAGAAAAATTTGAAAGCATTTAATGATCGAATAAATTAGATAAAGAAGTCTTTTAATGTGCAATACTAAAGAATACCGATTATCTTTCGTACTTCAAATAAAAATTCACTAGATGTTGTCTTATAGCACTGTGACACGTGTTTTGAATTTGAGAGTAAATAATTACAAAAATCAGGTTTCTACTCATATAAAGAAAATACTTATTGAGAGTTTTCTACAAGAATTTGTTACTTAAAAATAAGCGGATTTCAAAAATTGGACAAGACGGAAAATATAGTGTCGCAGTGATAAAGGATAATGAATAATATAGAGCAGTATGGGGTATTATTTTATCATGATGATTAATATCACTAAACTCTTAAATTGTTACTTACCTTTGGCAGAATAAACATTATTAAACAAAACAACACACTTTTGGTAATTTTCATGATTAATCTCATATTCATTTTGCCAATTATTTATGTAACACTGATTAAAGAGTTTGATTGGTGGTTGAGAGTAGACAACTTTAAAGAGGAATCTATGTCCTCGGAAATTTTTTTTACATTGGACATCTTGTTGCGTTTTTCTATATGTCTAAATGTTTGCTATATGAGTTAATATTATTAAATAAATATTATTAAATAAATAATTACTAAATAACAAACATAATTATTAAATAGCAAACATGAGTTACTATTATTTAATAACAAACGAGCAAACAAATTTAAACCACAATTGAATGAGTCTGGAATTGATAAGAAATTAACTAAATTGCAGAAAAAGTTAACGGTTTCGGAAGCTATATGAGCTAATATTTGAAAGCAAAGATGTGTATGAAGGGCATTTTTTCAGGATACAGAGACGTACGGGACTGTTGATTTATTATTAGCAAGATTGTCAGAGTTCAAGTGGATAAAATCTTCTTCCAAAAAATCTACTTCAGATGTTGTGCGGGTGTGAGCGATCTTTTCTGCTTTAGAAAAAATAAATGATATTCAGACTAACAATGAGGGGAAATTGATGACCCAGATGCTTCTTACTTTACGACTAACCTAGAATGTTCTTTGATACGCGCCTCGAGAGCCCCCTTTGTCTGGCCTTTGTAGGCTAAGTTATACGGAAAACTAACAGAAAAAATACCACTTTTAAGTAAGTGAAGAAAAACAGTTTTAATGTATGGAAACTAGAATTTATTAACTGGTCTCAAAGCACTATTAAATTTGAAGCCAGGAATTGAAAGATCTTTAAAATATAGGTATTTCCATACATTATCATGGGAAAGTAAGGGAAGTAAACATAAATGAGTAGGGAAAGTAAAAATAAATGACAAAACAGGAGAGGAAAACATCTAACGAATATTCGTTTATGCCCAGTACAAATTTACAAAATAAATCTGTTAAATCAAATAAAAGCGGATGAAAGGAATCGTAGAGTTAAGAGAGTGCATGTTCTTTGAGTTTTTGTTATAGAATGTCCTTTGTGCATTCAAATTTTAGGAAGCATTTCAAAAACTTCTCCCATTCAGTGCTGGTGGAAAAGCAGGATCTAAAGAATACATTCGGAGTACTTCCTTTCATTCTGCATTTGGTATCGACACTAAAGTGAATAACTTTAAAGAATATGTAAACTTCCTTTTTTTTTAGAATTCTTGCATGTACGGCAAAATACAGTCAAATTTGTATGACATTACTTTTCACTTAACAAAGGATTGTTAAACTGCTTTTGAAAACGCTTTCTCATTGAATAGTAATTTATGCATTGTACTCAAAATTGCCTAGAGTTCAGAAGTATTGATTTATTGTATGTGATTTAAAATCGTGCTTAGAAATTAGAAATATTGGTTTTTCTTGTATTTGGTTTTTGTGTTTGATTCTGGCGAAAAAGACTTACTGTATTTTATAATTTATTCTGTTTTTTTGTTGAAAATTAAATGAAGCGCAGCAAAAGTTTATAGTTTGTCATTAAAATTTAAAATGGATACGAATTATGTGTGGGTATATAAAGTTAAGAACAGTCGAATTTCTTTTCAATTTTCTTACAACAGGTACTACCAAACTTTTTATCTGCAGAACTTCATTTTTAAGAAAATCGACTAAAAATTTGGCCCCAGTTTGAGTTTGAATGAATTTTATAACTTGCAGTATTAATACTTTAACTTACTTTCTTTTACAAAATAAATGTCTAACAAGATAAATTAGTTTGATCAGGCCAAACCAGTTAACCAATTTCGATGATTTTTTATTCAACTTAGAAAAGAAGAAAAGAAAATTTCTTTTAAGAAAATCGACTAAAAATTTGGCCCCAGTTTGAGTTTGAATGAATTTTATAACTTGCAGCATTAATACTTTAACTTACTTTCTTTTACAAAATAAGTGTCTAACAACATAAATTAGTTTGATCAGGTCAAACCAGTTAACCAATTTCGATGATTTTTTATTTAACTTTCTCTTGTAATCCAAGGATGCGTCTTTAAAAAAAATAATTTTGATTATTTTCTTAAGAGTTACAGGATTAAAAGTATTTTTGACTTACCTAAAATTTAGGGCATCCCTCTTCGGATTCATCTATGAAAATCATTTAAAACCCGCAACGTTCAGCAGGTACAGAGCATTCAGCAGGTACAGAGGCACAGAGATGTTAAATCTCTGAAAATGTTAATTAGTTCTACTTAGGTCCTATAAAAATAAAATTGTCTAACCGCTGACTTGGTACTTTCTGACCGAATTTTGCATCGAAAATCGCTACGGATACAATGAATGCGAAGCACACTCTGACAAAAATTTTATACTCCGAAAAGTTTAAACCAGATGTAAACCACAGTTAAGTACAGAGTAGACCATACAAACACGAATCTCACTTGTGTTTCAGCAAAAAAATATTCACCACAAAAAGATGCGATATCTCTAACTAAAAGCAACTATAAAAAAATTACGCCAAGTAATGAAACATTTGATAAAACGTTAGCTAAATAAGAAATGCAATAAAGCAGCATATAAAGTTTCGTGAAAATCCACTAATATCTGTCGCCACTATTGCATACACAAGAAATCGATCACAGACAGATAGACAGAGAGACAGACAGATGGCCATCACTCCAGAAATGGTCAAAAAGTGTTTATGAGGTCTTAAAATGTATATTGGGATCAAAATCTCGAATTCGAAAATTTCGTGAAAACAATACCTTCTCTATACGTTAATACATAGTATGAGAAAGAAAACAAAAATAATTTAATGTATTAATTTAATGGTAGTTTTATATGTTATTTTTGATGACAAATCTATTAAAATCAACTCTATTACTCTTTATAATCCGTTCTCCAGAGATTATAGGGTTTTTGTAATTTGAGCAGGTGGGTGACGTTTTTAATGATCAAAGGCGTTTGTATTAAGGGGACGGTGGACGTTGAATTCTTTTTATTTATTTATTGACTTAGAAACCTGAAAATTTGCATAAATATTCCTCTTAATATTACTATATACAATGCCATTAAATGTTTTTTCAATTTTGTTATAATTCCGCATTTTTTTTTCTTTAATTTTTTTTAACGAAAATTTGAAAATGCTCCTTGCGTGCGATTTGTTCACATTTTTGATTCATTTTGCATTATGATCACTCAAAAACACATTATGAACAAATTTGGGTATTCATTTTCAATTCCCTTAAAAAGTTAATGTTTTAAAAATATTTCTCTGCATTAAAATTTAATTTTCATCATTTAATTAGGTTCTTATTCACTTTTAATTACCTCAATAAAGTCCAATTATAAAATGCATACCCAGTTTCATTAAAAAGTATTAGAGATATCTTCTTGCCAAATTCAATGCATCTCAGACAAAAATTAAGACGCATGGAGAATTTTAAATATGTAAAACCTTTGAAAATTTCGTTTCGAAAAAAATGCATTCAACCTTTTGCTTACGGGTGGGACAGCGTTCATCCCAGACGAAGAACCTCCCAAAAAGACAGGTATTTAACATACCCTATCCCAAACAGTTCTATCCCCTTTGCAGGCATTGGTGTCCATGGAAATCGTAGACAGAAGCATTGCATGTTTCTGTCGGCGATTTCCATGGACGCCAATGCCTGCAAAGGGGGTTGATCTGTTTGGGATAGGGTATGTCAAACACCTGTCTTTTTGGGAGGTTCTTCGTTTGGGATGGATACTGTCCCATCCATGAGCAGTTGTTAAATGTGTAAAATAATGTTATATATTAAAACTTTTTTTAGTCGATTTTTGCTGTTTACAACATCCACCGTCCCCTTAAAAAGAAAATAATTTAGAACCAAAAACTGGATATATTATCATATAAGTATCCATTTCATGTGCTATTTTGTGCAATAAAATGTAAATTAATGTATAGACTATATGAAAAAAATAGTACAAGTCAATAAACAAAAGTAACGCGCTGCTAACATTAAATTTTAAAATATTTTAAGTTTCAAAATTTTATCACACAAATAAATCACACAGCAAAACTTCGCACTTCTTCAACTTCAACCTATAACGTTCCCAAATGCCAAATGCTTTCAGAGAAGAAGTGTGTGATGAATACATTTTCCACCTTCAGGCTTTTCCCGAAATTGAATGCTATTTCGAAAAGTACGCACTTGTATAGTTCAATAAGCGAAAGAAAACTGACTCAGCAAAATTTATAAGAACGTTTTATCACTGTTGGAAGACATTTCGTTGAGCTTTTTTTCTTTCGCATTTACCGTACAACGTACATTCAAAATAGCAACATACAATAAATAATGACTTATTCTATTAAAGATTAAAATCTATGATGTTTATCTAATATGGTATGATGCAATTTAATAACTGCTGAATATACCAGATTTAACATTATTTTCTTAAAAAAAAAGAAAAGAAAGATCAATCATGCATAAAACATTGATTATGAAACCCTTTCCAACTTCAATGCAATTTTATATAAAAATATCTAAAATGAGATACATTCCTCGGTAATATTTTTAAAATTATCACAATACTACATTAATTTATTATATTTCAAAACTTCATCGACAGCAAATGAACTTTTATTCAAATGACGTAATCGAAATATAAATAGCCTCTATATAAAAGCAGCTTTTCATTCATAAACATTTTTCCAATCCTTTCATTCATCACAATATTATAATAATTTATTTTATTTAAAAACTTAAAACCATGGAGGTACAAGTTATTTAACTCTATGCTTAAAATTTCATCGAAAAAATCGTCTGGATTCTCTGTGTAAAACTAATGAAATGTTTCATTCATATCAGCTATATTGCAGACTCTATGAGCTAAATAATTTTGCGTTAAAGAAATGCAGCAATTCTTATACAACTCATTCTACATCTTTTGATGTTTACATTTTCCATAAGTCAAAATTAGGCTTCGTTGTAGAAATAATCAAAGTTTGATAATCATTTAAATTCAAATATATTTTAATTGAGTTATTTCAGTATGTAGATGCACGGAATTTAAGCAAAAATGAAGCGGTTTTAGGACGGATACAACACTAAATATGAATTAAAGAGAACTTTAAGAATCACGATTTTGACACAAATTGAATGCCATATTTTATTTTGAAGTGGGTCACGTGATCTCTTCATATAACATTCACGTGATCTCTTCATATAAAGGGTGTAATTATTATTTTAATTTTTATTTAAAAAACTACTGAATATATTTTGCTGAAATTTTTTTATATATTTTATGGGATAATTTGAATATTTCCTAAAACTTTCGAAGCAATTTGTGAATTTTAAATTTGCCTAAAAAATGTTTGAAAAATTAGGTCCTATAGGGTTCAATGTATTTAATTTTTTCATCCCGGGTTCAATCCAAAAATAAGCGGGTGATATTATTCATTTATATTCCCATAGATTCCACAGGCCGTCTGAACAACATACTAAAATTTCATTTTGATAAAGTCATTTGTACGGCAGTTATCGTGTTAACGGACAGACAGACAGACAGAATGAATGAACAAAGTCATAAACACTTTTCAACTTTGTTGTAAAGTGTTAAAAAAGTCATAAACATTATTCAACTTTGTTGTAAAGTGTTAATTATAAAATCACAAAGCGTTTCAAAACAAGTACTAAGCATTTCTTGTTTTCTTGCAAAAGATGAATAATAACTTTCTATCTAACGATTTTCAAAGAGTAAATTTAATTAATCTACTTGTAAAAGTATAAACGGGAAGTCTTTGGAAAATACGTGGAGAAATTTTATTACACGTGTGAAAGCAGGAATCTTTGCTAAGGGTGAATATTTTGTATTTTGTGTATATTTAAGTCTATTTTACTTTGCTGCATTGTCTAAATGTTCGATTTTCGGGTGGGGTAAGTTAGATGTTACTTTGCTGCATTGTCTAAATGTTCGATTTTCGGGAGGGGTAAGTTAGATGTTACATTGCTGCATTGTCTAAATGCTCGATTTTCGGGTGGGGTAAGTTAGATGTTACATTGCTGCATTGTCTAAATGCTCGATTTTCGGGTGGGGTAAGTTAGATGTTACTTTGCTGCATTGTCTAAATGTTCGATTTTCGGGTGGGGTAAGTTAGATGTTACATTGCTGCATTGTCTAAATGTTCGATTTTCGGGTGGGGTAAGTTAGATGTTACATTGCTGCATTGTCTAAATGTTCGATTTTTGGGTGGGGTAAGTTAGATGTTACATTGCTGCATTGTCTAAATGCTCGATTTTCGGGTGGGGTAAGTTAGATGTTACATTGCTGCATTGTCTAAATGTTCGATTTTCGGGTGGGGTAAGTTAGATGTTACATTGCTGCATTGTCTAAATGTTCGATTTTCGGGTGGGGTAAGTTAGATGTTACATTGCTGCATTGTCTAAATGTTCGATTTTCGGGTGGGGTAAGTTAGATGTTACATTGCTGCATTGTCTAAATGTTCGATTTTCGGGTGGGGTAAGTTAGATGTTACATTGCTGCATTGTCTAAATGCTCGATTTTCGGGTGGGGTAAGTTAGATGTTACTTTGCTGCATTGTCTAAATGTTCGATTTTCGGGTGGGGTAAGTTAGATGTTACATTTCTGCATTGTCTAAATGTTCGATTTTCGGGTGGGGTAAGTTAGATGTTACATTGCTGCATTGTCTAAATGCTCGATTTTCGGGTGGGGTAAGTTAGATGTTACTTTGCTGCATTGTCTAAATGTTCGATTTTCGGGTGGGGTAAGTTAGATGTTACATTGCTGCATTGTCTAAATGTTCGATTTTCGGGTGGGGTAAGTTAGATGTTACATTGCTGCATTGTCTAAATGTTCGATTTTCGGGTGGGGTAAGTTAGATGTTACATTGCTGCATTGTCTAAATGTTCGATTTTCGGGTGGGGTAAGTTAGATGTTACATTGCTGCATTGTCTAAATGCTCGATTTTCGGGTGGGGTAAGTTAGATGTTAGTTTGCTGCATTGTCTAAATGTTCGATTTTTGGGTGGGGTGAGTTAGATGTTAGATTGCATACATTTCTTTTCAGCGTTCATATCCATTTTTTACTGGGGACGAAGATGCTTTGTACTAATTCTTCAATACCCTACAACTTAGTAATTAATTTGTTTTCCCTATCTCTGGCAGGACGCGATATAGCTCATAGTTCCTCGTAAAAGAATGGGATCAGCCCCCCAAAAGTTATCCCACCATTTAGCACAATTGAGGTTTCCTATACACCTGCATAAAAATATACGATATCTCTAATACTTCTGGAGTTATTAATTAGCCTGCTCCATGACTTTCCTTGATATCCTGTATATTTTTACTTTCTCTATATACATAGTATAAAGTATAGGGAAGGTATTGTGATGGGTTAAAAAGAACTAATTCGAGTTGCCTGGAAAGGTGTGTTAAAATATTTATATTTAAAAAAAAATCGACTTGTCCAGACTTCCTCCAGTAACGAAAAAGTAATGACAATATGCAATTCGGTTTAATCTTAAAAATCTGATGCGGGCAGCACACGAGTTTCCCTGCAGACTTATATCCACGTTCTCTTTATTTTATTTAAATTTAAATCACTTTTAATTCAATTTTCGTTCTCATTTGGTAACTGAACTTATTTTCAAAGGTGGTGTAGAGAAAATACGAAGAAACTAAAATATCTTGAGAACGGCTAGTCCTAGTGTAATGGAGTTGGTCTTATTCTTTTCTTCGTTAAAAATTACGTATAGAACACGTATTTAATGGATATATTTGAGCTTATTAGATTTTAATTTTAGATTTTGGCGATTTTTGAGGACCATTTCGTAAAAAAAGGCAGGTTGTTCTTTTCCAAATCGTACCAAAATCTAATCAGCAGCAGATCATCCTACAAATAACTTATCTTCCAAATATTGTGAAATTTGGTCAATTAGTATTTTAGCTAGAATGGACATATAAAATTTTTAATGTCACAAAATTTTTTCGCAAAAAAAGGCGGGTTCTGCATTTACAGATCCTACCAAAAACTAATCTGCATCAGGGTCTCACCCAAGTGACTTACATACCAAATTTTATAAAATTCGGTCTATTAGATTTTTAGTTAGAGTGGATAAATACATTGCACAGACACACAGACACACAGACAGACACACAGATACACACACAGACGTCAGGCCAAAAATAGTTTTTTCGTATTCCAGAGGTCCCGAAACGTGTAGATCCGTTGGAAGGTCGAGTTGTGATTTTCGGCATGATTCCAATACTTTCCCTATACATTACCATGTATTGCAGGGAAAGTAAAAAAGTCTATTAAGTACAAAAATACTTTATGTAATAATAAGAACGATTAATCATGCATAAAGCATTGATTATGAAACAGTTTCCAACTGAAGTGCAATTTTAGTTAAACATCTTTAAAATGCCATACATTTAGCTTACATGCTGTGATTCATTCAGGAAACTTGAAAATTCATCAAAAAAGACAATGCTATAAATCGTCTTCTTCTCTATGTGAAATCAATGAATATTTCATTCATATCACTTACATTCCAGACTCTAGAGCTAAATAATTTTTCGTGATAAAAATTCAGCAATTCTTATACAACGCACCTTACAAGCTCTGAATTTGTTTACATTCTGCATGGTATAGGAATTAGATCTCGTTGTACGAATAATCAAAGTTCAGTGGTCATTTAAAATAGAAAATATTGTAATTGCGTTGGCACAGAATTTAGATATGCAAAAATATGCAAAATTAAACGGTTTTAGAACAGATACAGCACTAAATACAAATTTAAATGGTCTTTAAACATCACGATTCTTACAAGGGGAAAAAAATGAATGCATATTTTATTATGAAATGGTCACGTGATCTCTTCATATAACTTGGGTGTAATTAATATTATAATTTTTATTTAAAAAAATATCCAACATATTTTGTTGAATTTTTTTTACACATTTTACCTAATAATTTGAATACTTGGTGTAATTTTCGAAGCAATTTGTGAATTTTAACTCCACTCTAAAAATGTTTGAATAATTAGGTCTTATAGGGTTCAATGTATTTCATTTTTTTAATCCTTGTTAAATCCGAAACTAATTGGGCGATATTATTCATTTCCAGTCCCATATATCCCACACACCGTTTGAACAACATACTAAAATTTCATTTCGATAAAGTTATTTTTATGACAGTTATCATGCGAACGGACAGACGGACAGACATAATGAACAAAGTCATAAACACTTTACAACTATGTTGGAAAGTATTAAAAATTATAAAATAAAATTATTTTGCAACTTGAATTTATAAAATTAACAACTAATATTGATTTAAACTTGATCATAACATAATTTATTACATATTTTGGTCACTTCAAAGCCTTGGATTTTATTGCTACCACGTAAATTACACAACCCTGAAAAAAAAAATTATTTTACGCCAAATATTCCCAATTCTTTTAGGTTGTAAGACACGAAATCTCAATCAATTGAAATTTTCTTTTCCTGAATGCTTCGTATTCCCTTTGGTATTTTAGCCTTTATCATTTCACTTCAGATAATTTCACAACTTTAGATTTTTAACATAACTACTTTGAATCTTTCTTGTTTATACTTAAATGAGATGAGAGTTTCGAAGCAGAGGATTTGCACTTAATGGCTGTCATTCCCAGAAAGGGGGAATACTAGTGGCGTTATTCCTTATTCATTATGGAAGAGCTTTTATGTGGATATTTCTATTACTTAATAATGATGTATGGTTCAGATTTCTCCCAATCTGAAGCAATGAGCCACAAATATGCAGATAAGGTTTATTTACTTCTCTATGATGCGTATATAGACATAAATTGATTAATAAAATATTTATAGCTTTAAATTTAACAGACCCGCTAAGCATCAACGTTTAATAAAAGCCCGAACACTACAAAGAATTAGTTGGTGACTTTGAGCAATAACTGATGAATAAACATAAAGTCAATTATTTTGAAAATTTAGTAAAAATGACTGGTTAATCGGTTTTCTTCCACTCTCTTTTTTCCCAGTTTACCCATGCCCATTTCAATTCGATTTTTCCTTTATTATTTATTTTTTGCTTTTCATTTTTTGTTTTTATTACTGCAGTTCTTTGTTTTTGCTTTTGTTTTAATTCACTTTTAGCACACTAGATGACATCACCACTGCTGGATTTGTTTACGCTTGCATTTGCTCTTCCTTTGGCATTTAGTTCTTGGCTTGCTCCAACTGGAAAAGAAAACTTATGTGTTTCCGAAGAAATTAAAAGCTTTTTATTTTATTTGTGCGATTTAGGTTCAGTTAATTTCATTACTAAGAATTATTTTGAATTATTGTAATTTTATGGACTAGAGTTTTGATTCATTCCATCATCGGAAACGAACCTTGGAGTCCCATAATAATAAGCATTTATAAATTCAGCCATACGTTTCGAATTAAATAAAATTTATTTTAGCGACTGATTTCGATTTTTGTATCATTTACATTCGTACCATTATTCCATTGAATTTTAGTGAATAGTAAAAATAACTATTTTCAAAAGCACTCATGTAATAAAAAATCTGATGTGGGCAACACATGACTTTCCTTATATAATGTAATGAATGTACTTCTTTTACAGTAAAAAAATAGGATTTCCTTATAGTAGATACTAATATTCTTTCCAAGATATTGCATTTTCGACAATTAGTCGTCATTTTTATTGATTTAGCGTCATTTTTATCCATTTGGCGAGATTTTCGTTAATTTGGCAACATTTCAAAAAAGTCGCCAAGTTGGCGACATTCCGCCAAATTCGTTGCCAAAAGCTCGCCAAGCGTTATGCACTAAGAAATAAGTTTTTCTTAAAGCAGATAAATGACTATTGGCGTTCAAATACAAAAGTATTATTCAAAGTATCTTTTTTCATGAATAGAACGAGCTAGATCCACGAGAAGGATGTCACTCAATTTATCGCATGGTATTACATATGAAAAGTAAACATGTTTCTCAATAGGAAATATTTTTCTTTTTATTTTATATGACGTTTTGATAATTTTTTTAAAAAATGTACAATATCTCGAGAACGGTTCACGTTAGCGTTCTAAAATTTATGTCAATCGTTTTCTAATGAAAAATTACATAAGAAATGTCTATTTGCGTAACATTATTAGCGGTTTTGATTTTTTGACGATTTTTTCAAAATTTCATTCGAAAATTTAGGGGGGTTCTGAACATTCGATTGCGTATAAAAACATTAGGCTTCCAGTGTTTACGGATTGTGATTTTTGTACCAAATTTGGTTCAAATCGGTCCATTCGTTCGTCAGTTATCGTCTCCAAAGGCTCACTGACGCACACACACACACACACACACACATACTTTCACACACACACACACACACACACACACACATACTTTCACACACACACACACACACACACACACACAGACAGACATCACTTCAAAAATGTTTGATTCGTGATCAGGGATGCTTGAAACGTGCTCTCCCGTCGAAAACTCGAATTCGAATTTTCGACCCCGTCACAATACTTTCCTTATACATTATGTATATAAGGAAAGTAATAATGGCGATACATGTCTCGAGGGTGTTATTTTTAAACCCCTTTCTCCAGGTTTTTAACCTGGAGAAAGGAAGCACCCTTACTTTGCAAAATCTTCGAAAGCGGTACTACGTTGCTAAAGCTTCGAAAGTAGTGCAACGTTGTTAAAGCTTTAAAAGCAGTGCTACGTTGGAAAAGCTTCGAAAGCCGTGCTAAGTTGGAGAAGCTTCTGTGCAAATCGCACTTATGCCGATTTCGTAAGAAATGCATTTAAGCACTATTATGGATTTTCGACCATGTATTAATACTGAATAATTTGTATATAGCATTATTAACAAATTTCGATTTTATTGCAAAGCAATACAATAAGTGACCGTTTCTTTATTACTCTATTCCGCTGAAAATGAAACTATTTATTGCAGTTACTGACTAATATAAGCATGCTAAATTTCATTGAGATAGCTTAATACTTTTAAGAGATATGTTTTCTCATTGTGAGGAAAGTATAATATCCAATATCTTGAGAAGGGATCCTAATAACTCGTTCGCGTGTGGGACCAAAATATTTCTGATTGAAAATACTTATGTTCTCTCCTCATTTGATAATAGCATATTTATTTTTTATAATTTGTCAACATTATGCATTCAATTTATCAAAATTCGTATATAAGAATATTATTAATAATTAGTTATTAAGAATGAAAATGTTAAGTACACCATGTTACTACAAAGAACATCTTATTAAATTCATAAACACCACTATACAAAATACATACCCGATAAACCTTATTTTTTCATTTATTAAAACATAATTTAATTTTAAATTTAAAACCTTGCTTCAATTACAGCAACATATTGACACGTATATCTCAAGCATTTCTGAATAAAAAAAATGAAACAACTTATCATCTCCTTCTTTCACTTCCAACAGTTGCACTCATAGTACATCAAGTTAACTCTAACCTGTTTTGAGTTGGAAAAAGCTTAGTCAGTATCAATTGCTCTCCAATGTAAGACGCACGAGGGGTAACTCAATTTATGTTATTTTATTATTATTCTTATTATTTTCATCTCACACATTACAATGTATTCTCATCTAAATATATAGCCATACGCTGGTATATTTCATTATTATATTTGACTATTTTTATATTTATATCTGATCCAATTTCTACTTTCTTCTACGTCGGGCCATATGCATTATTTCTGTAATACAATTTACAGTAATGCACACAGAAACGTAGAATCAGCATTAACGAACAAGGTATGGCCCTTGATAAAGTACATGGTTTCGGAAATGCTTTTCACTTTTTACAGTTCATTCATTTTTAAAAAAATTTTGGGAGCAAGAAAGGCCTAGCTCCACGTGGAAAAAAAAATTATGTTTTGCAACTTTTCATCTTATACACTATTCATGAGTTTACACCCTGTATGTTTAATAAAGGGATTAGTACTTTAAGTACCTGTATTACATGTATGATTTATAACAAAAAATTTAATCTAAGGGTGTAGTTAAGGGATTATAATTACCAATCCTTACCACATGTAATTCTTTTTCAATTCCTTAACTTATATATAGAACAGGGAAAAGAGGTATTATATACCAATTTAGTACCTGTTTTATTTATAATCTTTTATTTATAATATTGTTTTATTTATAATGTTCTCGTTATCATTTTCACAAACTTGTCGTATAGTCACTATTGATTTCAAATAAATACTTCAGACATCTTTTTATCATTTTTGCTATACAGAACTTTTCAATAAATGATCAATCTCAGGTATATATAATACAAGTAAATTAAAATTTTTCAATTATATATATACATATATATATACATACAAATATATATATATATATATATATACAATTAGCCACGATGTATTGATGTCCGCCCTGAAAGCAATGGGAGTTGGCGATGGCTTCATTGAAGTTGTAAAAGAGATGTACTCAGAAAACACCACTGAATACTCTACAGATCTTGGATTAACAGAACCAGTTAGAATTACAAAAGGAGTTCGCCAGGGATGCCCACTCAGTGGCCTATTGTTTAACTCATGCCTCAACCCGATCCTGGAGAAGATCCAAAGCAGCCACACTGATCACGTCATTCTGGCATATGCTGATGACGTGATCATAATTGGAGACTCGCCAAACGCCCTCCAGGAGAGGATCGACCTGTTTCAGGTTGAATGTGAGAAAATTGGACTCAAGCTAAATCCAAAAAAGTGCTTCTCTCTTCACATATCTGGCAGAACGCCAGTTGGAACAAGACCAACGAAATTCCATGTTGGCATTGATGAAATTAAGGCACTTGAAGACGGCGAACCAGCCAAATTTCTCGGTCGCCCAATCGGGTACTCCCTATCCTCCTCCAACAAAACAGAGGACGAATTTAAAGAAGCAGCGACAAAACTGCTCACTTCCAAACTGGCGCCCTGGCAGCGCATCAACGCTGCAAAAACGTTTCTCTTTCCTTCATTTGCGTATGCAATGAGGACGGGACAACTCAGTAAATCTGCGTGGACAAGGATCGATAAGCATGTTAAACCAATGATGCGAAAGACCCTCTACATACCGGAAACATCCTCGACAGATTATCTGTATGGAGACACGTCACTAGGGATGATCGGAGTCCCAATGGCCTCTGAAGACTCCGATATTGCTTATATCGATGGAGCCTTCAAGCTATTGGGCTCGGCAGATGAAGCCATCCGCGATCTTGCATGGTCTGAACTGCGAAGCGTTGTGTCGCAACGCACGCGGATCGCCGAACCAGATGTAAGTGATATCGAGGACTTTCTAAATGGAAAGGAACTTAAACATGACGCGAAGAACCGTACCATCTGGACATCTGCACGTGCTGCCTCCACACGCCTCGGAGTGACCTGGGCGTTCTACTCAGACGGCACTTATGAAATTGAGTATGAAGGGGAAACCATAAAGAAGAAAAGAACAATATTCAAGAAGCTAAGAATACTATCCCGAAAAAAGAGAAGCCGAAGAATATTAACCCTCCCACACCAGGGAAGAAGCTTCTACTGTATTGCGTCGCACAAAGCAAACACCCACTTTCTGTCAGAGGGGAACTATACCCGATTCGCTGACTGGCGATTTGTGCATAAGGCTAGGCTCGGGTTAGCTCCCCTCAACGCATACAAGAGAGATGTTCCACAAACGGCCAAATTTTGCAGGAAATGCCACGAGTTTCCTGAAACACTCCCCCACGTGCTGTGCCACTGCATGCACAACATGCAGCACATCACTCGGCGGCACAATGACTTGCTCAACCGAGTAATCATTGCCGCCAGGGGGAGGTGGCAAATCCTGTATATAAACCAAAGTGCCGATCCCTCCTCCCTGAGGCCTGATCTTGTCGTCAGAAAAGGAAATTCGATCATGGTCCTAGACACAACGTTCACATATGAAAGCAGTGCAGAGGCGTTTAAACTTGCTAGGGCGAGAAAAGAGCAAAAGTATCAGGCTGTAGTGGACCACTACAAGGCAAGAGGGTTCGAGGATACCCGCTGCGAAGCAATTGTCATGGGCCCTCTTGGAACCTGGGACCGTGCGAACGACCGTGTCATGCTCAGATTGTGCTCCCGGAAGTACTTGCAGACTCTACGCAAACTCGCGGTGAGTGATGCAATCCGTACAAGCCGGGACATGTATATTGAGTTCTTGACCGGTAGAAAGCAGGTCCCAGGACATGGTGGGATAAACTACAACCTCCGCAACGAGGAAATGGTAGCCAACATTGACCAAGAGTATGAATTTATCCTTGATGCAATGGACGAAGAGAATGAGGCTGAAGAAGTCCGACTACCACCACCTGGAAATGACCCAGACCCTGCACATGCAAATATTAACAATGAAAACATTGCCCAAATAGAAAACGAACAATTTGAAAATACAAGGGCTCGACTCCACCAAGAATATGGATGGAACAATACAAACGAAATGCGAGCTGACCTACAAGAACTCCTGCAAAACTGCAGAATGAATGCCAGCCCCATTTCACCATTGAACCCAAGCGCTAATGGCTCAATGCAAATAAGTAACGTACCACATGAACTGAACACCCTCAATGTGGAACCTGACATAACGAGGAATACTCGGCAGACTGTGAACGAAGCCATGCACTCTCCCCTGCCTGTTGCTGCATTCGATATTAATTTTGACTTACACGACAGCCAAGTAGGGCTAGAGCTGATGACCCCTGAATCACCACATCAGGAACTAAAACCTGTTGAAGCAAGGCAAATCAACGAATCCATATCAAACCTCTGCTTCACAGGTGCATTCAACACAGAAAAAATGAATTATGGCAGCGAAGAGACAGCACCCATCAATCCAATTCTAAATGGTGCGGACGACCTCAACTACGAGTATTCAAACTCATCCATCATAGGAGACTATCCCAATGAACTCGGAACGGAAAGTATAACTCCTCCTGAACTCTCCCAGAACACAAAAAGTTCCGCGGAGAACAGCGTGAGCCGTCCGGAAATGGACCACATTATAACACAGAGAATATGCGACAGATTACTTGGCCAAAACCATCTAGAGGACAACAACAATACCATGAACAACAAAATTGTCTCCGCCGGAATGGCAGCTCAGTCAAACTCTGTAATAATCGAAAGCAGCCAAGAAGACCAGAACTGCACCAGCAATGATGCTGTGATCAAAAAATGTGTAGTCTCCTTGCGGGACTGCATGCTGGACCCTCTGTGTAATCTGACTGCAAAAACCGAAAGTAACCTGTACAACGGAACCAACTAACTCTTCACTCATCCGTTCCTGTCACTTTTTGTATATAACAAGAGCCTGTCTTCATCTGTAAATAATCACCATCTGTAAATAATATGCCCTTAGTCCCAGGTGTCCAACTTGTCTGTAAATATAAGTGTTTTCTCCTTGGCACCTGGTGACGAAATTGTATATAGGTGTGTTCACAATAAAGTGAAACTCTGTGAGGTGTTGACCTGGCAGAGTTGGGTTTGGTGAAGGGGAAATGAATGATTGCAATATGTGGAAAAAACTAGTTCTCTAACATAGTATTCACAGCTGACATTTCCCCTTTACCAAATCTGTTCTTATCAGCTTAATATCTGATATGGCGTTTACATAACGTCACGATATTAAACAAATTTTTGAACAGAGGCTTGTGGTCCGGAATTTATTCCGCCCTCGCCAAGGGTCGGTCTGCTACTGCACTACTGGCAGAACTGGCTCACATATACCAAAAGAAGAAGAACAAGGAGGAGGAGAGGAACAGCAAGAAGAAATTTGACCTAGTTCCGGGTACACAGCTCCTATTGAAAATTTCTGTAAAGGCGCTTTTGGTACCCGGTTTCCTGTATGTATCTTTTCACATTAAATAAACTATGTTTAACTTCCACTTTGGCTATGTGTAAAGTCGCCATTTTGGGCTGTTTGTTTTCTGGAACGATGTTGTTCTATGGTTTTTGAAATGTTAAATCTACATGAAATGTTAAAACTACAGCTAGTAAGTACTTGCTTAACTGTTTAAATCGAATTAATGAATCTCTTAAATTCAGGAATTCAGGATATTTCATTTTGAACAATAGTTTTGATTTAGTTAATCACCTTAGCAAGTTACCACAAATTCTTGGTTTCCAAACCTTTGATTTTAAAGACCTATTTAATAATATTGTCATTAAAGATTTACATAAAGTTATTATCTCTCTTTATCATGACTATATATCTTCCAATCATGATGCTTTTAATGTCAAAAATTTTCCTATGCTCTTGCACTTTGTGTTATACAACAATTATATTATCCAAGGTGATAACATTTATTTACAAACATCTGGTGTACCACAAGGTGGCTGTAGTAGTAGTATACTCGCTAACTTATATCTTTATTATTATGAATGTCATTTTAACTCTAATTCATATATTATATATAGATATGTTGACGACTTAATTTGTATTATCATTGATGATTCCTATCCCATTAATATTGATTTTTACCCGTCTAACCTAGAATTAATTCCTAATGAGCCTTGCGTTAGTCAAACTGTTAATTTTTTAGACCTCAATTTAGATACCCTCAATAATCATGTAATCACCAATCTATATGATAAAAAAGATTCTTACAACTTCACTATCATAAAGCTGCTATCATATCAATCTTGTAATTCTATTCAATTGTTTAGAAACATCATTTTAAACCAGCTATTTCGAATACATCGACTTTCTGATCCTCAGTTTCACTTTCTCCACATCAATAAACTTAAACGCATTTGTCAAAACTACCTATATCCGGAAGTATTTGTAAATAATATTATTAATAATTTCAAATATACCACGTAATAATTTTACACATGCATTATTTATCTTTGATTGGTTAACTCATTTTTGAAAATTCACCCATTCTTATCACCTTACTTACCACTTGGCCTGAGTCTAATACTGTTTACTATTTTAGAATGTCTATTTTCCACTTGTCCTGAGTCCTATACTGTTTACTATTTTCGAAAGTCTCCATACTTATTATGTATCGTTCAATTGTATTCATTCCCACTCGCATTGACGAAGTGAGGTGAAATGCTCAGTTACTAGTTTATCTTACACGTGCTGCTATTATTTCACATTACAGTTCGTGGAGGTATTGTTTTTCAGCTTTTGTATAATTCAATTGATTTATTTTTCTAATTCCACTAGCCAGTAGACAGCTCCAATGGTGTCTATAGTTAAATACTATCGCCATTGTCAGAAACTGGCTATTCTATCGGTTTTAATTCGAATTGTATGGCTGTCCTGATGAGAATGCAATTTCGAACTGACCGCCATTTTTTGTGTGGTTTCGATTGATTGTTCTCTATTCTTGATCTCTTGTCTTGAGCTGATTATTATTGCCTATTCTCATTTTTGCAGAGTTTTATTTTTATTTACTTTTATATACTTTTAATTGTGATTTTTGAATCCTAATATTCTTCTCATCCCCCTTTCCAATGTAGTGATATGTAACCTTCTATCTTTATCCTTAGACTTGGCTTATAGTTACTCATTTGTAACAGATATGCTAGAGATGGGTTTTTTTGTACATACAGTAGTTTATGCAAAAAATTTTCGATTAAAATCATTTAATTTTTATTTATAAATCCATTATGTTATTAGCTGCTTTGCGCAATATCATGATGAAAGTTTTATATTCTGTATTATTTTGTGTTTTATACATACTGACTTCTATTACATCTTTTAATTGTACATTTATATTTATTATTTACTTCTGAATTCAAACATCTATTTTTTGATTTTCATACTTGCAAAAAACTTTTTTAAAAAGGTAAAACCTGTTGTAAAGCTGCATTTGCGCTTATTGCAGAGTTTATTCTCTTTTTAATTTTAATTTTATTTTGTTTATTATTATTATCGCTAACGCATTTCTATAGTTTAACTACAAGCCCATCTATGTCTTAATATGGCCCTCTTTGGATATTGTTTTTATTTATCTAACCCTTTCATTCCTTCTTTTGATTGATTATGGTATGTCTTCACATTTCGCATTATGGAGTATTTTGGTTTGAGTTCTCTCATCGCTTTTATGATTTTTTCTGCGGGTTATTGCTCTTTTTGGTAGATTTCACACTCGATTATTCAATCGTAATATATGTGTGTATAGTGCTGACATCTCTCGGCAGGCATTAGAGTTTATTGTGTTTTTTTGTGTATTTTTTTCTTTTCTGTATCTTTTAGTTAACCCAGACGTCAATATCTTTTATTGCTTATTTTTACATTTTAATCTAGACAAGTATTTTCACTATATGTGGCCCTCTTTTGCCCGCAGTTGTAGGGATTCAGTCAGACACATACGTATTAACAGTTTTGTATATCTTCCATTCCGGATGAATATAATTATTTGTCCACACTTCGCTTATTTATGAATATTTCGTATGAAAATCTCTTTTCTACTATGCTTGTTTTGTTACTCTCCAAAATTTCGATTCAATTCTTATGGTATTAGTTAAAATTTGAAATTCGTACCTGACAAAATAGTTTTTGGGGGGGGTTTATATTGGGAATTTTAATTAGAATTCGTGATGTAAATTTTCTTCATTACCTAGTGTCCGGTCTATTATTATTATGAATTGGGATAATTATAGATCGACAAACATTGACCAATTAAGCGTTATAGACGATTTGGAAGAATACCATACCTTCTCTCAATCTAAATCATATTCCTTCAATAGATGCAACAATCTTAGGTGCAAAACTTGTCCTTATGCTGACCCATTACAAATTAATAATAATTCCACTTCACAAAAATTCTGCAAAGTTTTTAATTGCATACACAAACTTAATTGTACTATTTGTAACTTATCCTATATTGGCCAAACCAGCAACCCTTTACATCTGAGAATGAATGTCCACAGGGATCATATTAAAAAATTTGACCATAAAGTCTTTAATGATCTCCCTACCAAAAATCAATTTGAATATCAGCACTTTGCTACACACGGACTTAAAAATGTATCCCTTCATATTTTAGATATTAAAATTTCACTCACGGATAGATTAGTATTTGAAAATTATTACATTAAAAAATATAAAACTCTCTTCCCCTATGGCTTAAATCAAATTTATAATAATAATAATGTTGTTAACAATAGTTTTGAATACAATTCTCATAAATCTTCAGTATATAAACATCTTTTTCATTATTCAAAGTCATCATCTCCTAGTAAAAAGCGATATAAGCGTGGCAAAGGAAAAAGTAACTTAAGTAAAACTATTGATTACAAAGCAGACATTTTGAAATTACAATATAATTATTCTCAAACTTTCAATTTTCTACCTGTTAGAACATGGTTATATAAAGTCAGAAAAAGCAAATTAAGTATTGTTTATACTCATTTTTTAAAATTAAAATTAACTCATGAGCATTTTAAACATTTATTTTTTGATCTGCTTCTTTCACGTACACATTTCTTAAATTACCACCTACTCCATTCACCAAATCCACATACTAAAATAGCTTACTGTGTAATCTCTTTTAAACACCCTATTCTTAATTCTCTTAACTTCAATAATTTATTTGCAAAACATAAGCACTTGTTACCAGTAAATGATATCAAAATACAAAAATCATTCAAATATAATTTACCAATTGGTAGAACTATTTACAATTACAATGAAGTTTCTAGGACATTAAACTCCGATGATCTTACATCATGTGTATGCAGCAATCAAAATCTTGCCCCTTTTGTCAACTCCACTCATGGTCACATTATTACTGGGGATCTCAGTATAGTTCAGGATGATATACTCAGGGATATTATGAATAAAGGGTCTAAATTTCGCATTCCATTCTGCCATCACCCTAAACAACTTCTTCAGTCTCTATCATTTGATTTTGATAAATTCATATATCAACTTGCTTGTTCACATTCTATTCCTATTGAAGCATTCAATCTATGGAAGTATACGACCTTACATCTACTTAAAAATGTTATTATAAACACTAAATTAACGAAGCCTAGGTATCCTTATAAACAACTCCTATCTGCTATCAAAGAACTACAACAACATTTTGTCATAACTTATGTAGATAAAGCTTCTAATAATTATGCCATCATTTGTAAAAAATATTATGTTTCTCTGTTACAGAATTACTTAAAAGATAATCAAATTTTTAAACCCATTAATAATCAGTCTATCCAAATCAAAACTAAAATGCTAAAATTATATACACAATTAAATATTAATTGTAAGTTTTTTAAATTTCCTTATGTTACTTTGGTTCCTAAATTCCACAAATCACCTCTCAGTTTTAGAACAGTCACTTGTGGACATAATACCTTTACCACTACAGCTAGTAAGTACTTGCTTAACTGTTTACATCGAATTAATGAATCTCTTAAATTCAGGAATTCAGGATATTTCATTTTGAACAATAGTTTTGATTTAGTTAATCACCTTAGCAAGTTACCACAAATTCTTGGTTTCCAAACCTTTGATTTTAAAGACCTATTTAATAATATTGTCATTAAAGATTTACATAAAGTTATTATCTCTCTTTATCATGACTATATATCTTCCAATCATGATGCTTTTAATGTCAAAAATTTTCCTATGCTCTTGCACTTTGTGTTATACAACAATTATATTATCCAAGGTGATAACATTTATTTACAAACATCTGGTGTACCACGGTGTGGCTGTAGTAGTAGTATACTCGCTAACTTATATCTTTATTATTATGAATGTCATTTTAACTCTAATTCATATATTATATATAGATATGTTGACGACTTAATTTGTATTATCATTGATGATTCCTATCCCATTAATATTGATTTTTACCCGTCTAACCTAGAATTAATTCCTAATGAGCCTTGCGTTAGTCAAACTGTTAATTTTTTAGACCTCAATTTAGATACCCTCAATAATCATGTAATCACCAATCTATATGATAAAAAAGATTCTTACAACTTCACTATCATAAAGCTGCTATCATATCAATCTTGTAATTCTATTCAATTGTTTAGAAACATCATTTTAAACCAGCTATTTCGAATACATCGACTTTCTGATCCTCAGTTTCACTTTCTCCACATCAATAAACTTAAACGCATTTGTCAAAACTACCTATATCCGGAAGTATTTGTAAATAATATTATTAATAATTTCAAATATACCACGTAATAATTTTACACATGCATTATTTATCTTTGATTGGTTAACTCATTTTTGAAAATTCACCCATTCTTATCACCTTACTTACCACTTGGCCTGAGTCTAATACTGTTTACTATTTTAGAATGTCTATTTTCCACTTGTCCTGAGTCCTATACTGTTTACTATTTTCGAAAGTCTCCATACTTATTATGTATCGTTCAATTGTATTCATTCCCACTCGCATTGACGAAGTGAGGTGAAATGCTCGCCCACTCGCATTGACGAAGTGAGGTGAAATGCTCAGTTACTAGTTTATCTTACACGTGCTGCTATTATTTCACATTACAGTTCGTGGAGGTATTGTTTTTCAGCTTTTGTATAATTCAATTGATTTATTTTTCTAATTCCACTAGCCAGTAGACAGCTCCAATGGTGTCTATAGTTAAATACTATCGCCATTGTCAGAAACTGGCTATTCTATCGGTTTTAATTCGAATTGTATGGCTGTCCTGATGAGAATGCAATTTCGAACTGACCGCCATTTTTTGTGTGGTTTCGATTGATTGTTCTCTATTCTTGATCTCTTGTCTTGAGCTGATTATTATTGCCTATTCTCATTTTTGCAGAGTTTTATTTTTATTTACTTTTATATACTTTTAATTGTGATTTTTGAATCCTAATATTCTTCTCATCCCCCCTTCCAATGTAGTGATATGTAACCTTCTATCTTTATCCTTAGACTTGGCTTATAGTTACTCATTTGTAACAGATATGCTAGAGATGGGTTTTTTTGTACATACAGTAGTTTATGCAAAAAATTTTCGATTAAAATCATTTAATTTTTATATATATATATATATATATATATTTCACTAATAACTTTTTAAAAATAAACTTTCTAATATTTCTAATATCTGGAGAAAGGTCATTCATAACTACTATACAGTGGTTTCTATTTAGATTGGTTGACAATATTTACTTATTACTTTCGTTATATACATAATGTATAAGGAAAGTATTGTGACGGGATCGAAAATTCGAATTCGACTTTTCGACGGAAGAGCACGTTTCAAGCATCCCTGATCACGAATAAAACATTTTTGAAGTGATGTCTGTGTGTGTGTGTGTGTGAAAGTATGTGTGTGTGTGTGCGCGCGTGTGTGTGTGTGTGTGTGTGTCAGTGAGTCTGTGGAGACGATAAGTAATGAACGAATGGACCGATTCGAACTAAATTTGGTACAAAAATCACAATCCATAACACTGGAAATCTATTGTTTTTGAACGTAATCGAATGCTCAGAACCCCCTAAATTTTCGAGTGAAATTTTGAAAACATCGTCAAAAAATCAAAACCGCTAATAAAGTTACGTAAATAGACATTTCTTATGTAATTTTTTATTAGAAAACGATTAACATAAATTTTAGAACGCTAACACGAACCGTTCTCGAGATATTGCACATTTTTCAAAAAAATTATCAAAAAGTCATATAAAATAAAAAAAAATATATTTCCTATTGAGAAACATGTTCACTTTTCATATGTAATACCATGCGATAAATTTGGTGACATCGTTCTCGTGGATCTAGCTCCTTCCATTCATGAGAAAAGATACTTCGAGTAATACTTTTGTATTTGAACGCCAATTGTTATTTATTTGCTATAAGAATAACTTATTTCTCCGTCAGCAAAGCTTGGCGAGATTTTGGCGGAATGTTGCCAATTTGGCGACTTTTTGAAATGTTGACAAATTAACGAAAATCTCGCCAAATGGATTAAAATGACGCTAAATCAAAGAAAATGACGACTAATTCTCGAAATTTCAATATCTTGGAAGGAATATAAGTATCTGCTATAAGAAAGACCTATTTTTTTACTGTAAAAGTAGTAAATTCATTGCATTATATAAGGAAAGTCATGTGTTGCCCACATCAGATTTTTTTATTTTCGAAAAGAGACATGTTTAAATTTATTGATTTATTTATTGTCTCCTCTTCTTCGGAGCTATCTAAAAATAAATAGGTCTCAGACAATAGACTATTAGAATTATCTTAGCCTATTTCGTTAGATTTGCTCTGTTTGTTAAAGATGAAAGGCTTTTTCATGTAGAACAGGACACCAAAGTTATGCAAATCAAAAATCAAGAAATTTAAAATCTATTGCAATTCAAGTTTTCTCGTAATCTCCGTGTATATATATAATCCATATATATGTATATATATATATATATATATATATATATATATAAATCTCCAAAAGGAATATGTAAAAAGGAAGTGAACCATAAAAAAGTACCACAAATTGGTCGGGGTGTGTGTGTGGTACTTTTATATGGTTCACTTCTTTTTTAGATATTCCTTTTGGAGATTTATATAGTAAGCGGCATGTAATGGTTGCATGGCGCCAATTGGATCTTTTGCATTTGGTTATTGTAAATGGTTTTAGATATTTTTGACTTTTGTATATATATATATATATATATATATATATATATATACATATATATATATATACAATATAAAACTTGAAAAAATGCTACAATTTTGAGTGAATTGATTAAAATGCTAAAAGCAAAAAAAATAATTTTTAATACAACTTGTAAAGCGCTATGCTGCAATTTTACATGTGTATACCTGTATAAATTCAAAAATAGGACAAGTAGCAATGTACTCGTAAAATTTATAGATAAGTGACGTAAGTATCGTCCGGGGGGAGTTGCGACCCCCAACACTCCGGTTAAAGCTTTTTTCCGCCATGGCAAACGCTCCCGGTAGCCGATACTCCCTACACTATTTTCTCCATGACTCTTATAAAACCGTAAAAAATTACATGCACACATACACACTTTCAATAACTTGTATAAATCCAAATGTTTACTATAATACGCTAAAACAATCCAAAAAGGACACATTGTAAAAATATAACAATTAATTTAAAATACTAATGTATGAAATCACTTCACACGTGGCCATTCAATATCCCAATATCAATATATTCAAAAATTAATGTTTGAAATCCAAGTCAGAGAGGTTATATTTAAAAATTCGGATACAAGACCAATTGGCAACACTATCGCCATAAAAATACTATTGTATGAATTTACTTCACTCGTGGTCACCCAATACCCTAAAATCAATATATTCAAGACTAATGAAATCCTAGTCCGAGAGGTTATTTTAAAATTGGATATAAGACCTATTAACAACATTATTGCCATAAAAATACCAATGAATGAAATTAATTCACTCGTGGTTATTTAATCCTTTAAAAACTATATATTCAAAAACCAATGTTTGAAATACAAGTCAGAGTGGTTGTTGTATTTAAATATGGATACAAGACCTATTGGCAGCATTATCGCCATATAAATACTGATGTATGAAATTACTTCGCTCATGGTAATTTAATACTTTAAAAACAATATATTCAAGACTAATGAAATCCAAGTCAGAGAAGTTATTTTTAAAAATTGGATACAAGACCTATTGGCATCATTATCGCCATATAAATCCTAATGTATGAAATTATTTCACACGTGATTATTTAATACTCCAAAATCAATATATCCAAGACTAATGGCATCCCAGTCAGAGAGGTTATATTTAAATATTGGATACAAGACCTATTGACAATATTATCGCCATATATACATATTTGAACACATAAATACGCTATAGTCCAGACTCTTCGCAATACACCTTCCCATGGAACAACAGGTAACTTATTGATGTTATACCACTTTCACGTATAATCTCCTTAGTGAATATTAAAAGATCGTCCGATATTTCAGAAAACCCTTATAATCCCGAACATACAATCTGGATGTCACTTGAAATTATCTACAAAAATTAGCTCCATCCACAGAATACCTATGTTTAGCCATATAGAGCTATCAGATTTATGCTCTTCAATTTCGCATAGAACCGCGTCACCTTCTACTTATTTACCGCCACTAGGCGATATCTGAAAAGTCGTATGTTGTTATTTTTCCAAAATATCTCTTTCTAGTCACGGCTGGAGTTAAACCATTATAATTGGAAACCAATCTAATTAGAAAAGCAGGTGGATAACCCTCCTTGATTGCCTCTTTCAGAAAACGGCAATCACAAATGTATCTATCGTTATTAATGTACTATATATATATATATATACACACATACATATATACATGTATATATATACATATATATATACATATATATATACATATATATATACATATATACATATATATATACATATACATACATATATATATACATGTATGTATATATATATATATGTATGTATATATATGTATATATATGTATATATATATATAGATATATACATACATATATATACATATATATACATACATACATACATACATACATATATATATATATATATATATATATATATATATATATATATATATATATATATATATATATATATATATATATATATATAATATAAAACTTGAAAAATTGCTGCAATTTTTGTTGAATTGATTAAAAAGCTAAATGCAAAAAATAATTTATAATACAACTTGTAAAGCGCTATGCTGCAATTTTACATGTGTATACCTATATAAATTCCCAAAAAGAACAAGTAACAATGTACTCGTAAATTTCTGGAAGAGTGACAGGAGTAACTCCTGTCACTCTTCTAGAAATTTACGAGTACATTGTTACTTGTCCTTTATGGGAATATATATATATATATATATACTATAAATTATAAAAAATACATATATTTATTATAAATTTTAAGAAAATATATATCCGACGGGCACACTGAAATTTTTGAGACATGGGTAGACGATTTTTGAGACATGCGCCAGAAAAAAATTATTGGTTGGATATTTAAATTTGAACTCTTTTATGTCCGTAGATGATAATTTGTGGCAACAATTACGATTTGTCTATTGTAGAAGAAATTTTGAAAGAAAAAAAAGGAGTTGACGATAAATCATTATCGAGCTATGATTTTCTGTGATTTTAAAATGGGGCTAAATCAAGAAGAATGTCTTCAACGTCTACAATTAAAATATGAAAATGATGCCTCATCTCGTGCTGCTGTATTCAGATGGATTACAGAGTTTAGAATAGATCGAAATTCTCGCCTAGATGAAATACACACAGGAAGACCGTTGCCAGTTGTAGTCTCAGAAAATGTGTCGGCCATTCGCTAAAAGTGAATCGATGATAATCGATGTACCTACCAAATGATACAGAAGGAACTTAACATTTTATCCTCAGCTATACATAAAGTTATTCATGAAGAACTGCGTATGAAAGAATTAGTTTGTCGTTGGATTCCCCATAATTTAACAAAACACCAGAAAGCGGAGCGTGTCAGAATCAGTAAAGAAATCCTAAAATTATTTAATGATGATGGACACCGCATTATTGTTAAAATCATAATTGGTGATGGAACGTACATACCATTTTTTGACGTTCCAACACGCCAAGAAAGTAATCTATGGGTCTTTGAAGAGGACCCCCAAACCAGCAATAGTGAAAAGACAACGAGCAATGAGAAACTTAATGTATGCCGTATTCTTCATAGGTACAGGTCTGGTCAAAGCCATAAAGCTAGAGAGACAGAAGACAGTTAGAGCTAACTGGTACACCACTAAGTGTCTTTCAGAAATTCTTCAGGAAGTGAATGTTAGGGGACTCATGCTTCACCATGATAATGCAGCTTCTCATTCAGCAAGAATGACAGTCGAATTTCTTGAACAAAAAAAACATGAATGTGATAGAACATCCACTCTATTCTCCTGATCTTGCTATGTGTGACTTTTGGCTATTTTTTAATCTAAAAAAAAAATTACGTGTGCGTCATTTCATTCCGAAGATGAGATTCATGAGGCTATAAAAGCATAGTTTTCATCGATTCCAAGAAATGGAGGGCTTGAAGCATTTAATCTTTGGAAAATTCGCCTACAAAAGTGCATTGATGTTGGAAGGGAGTACTTTCAGCACTTCTAAGAGTTGGTAAGTTTAATATGTACCACTTGGCCATATTTCAAAAATTTAAGTGCGACCCTTGTATTTGCTGTAAATTATAAAAAAAATATTCATTATAAATTATAAAAAATAAGCATATTTAATTTTTATAATGTGTGTTCCTTTTTGGATCAAAAGATTGGAATATTTCGCATAATTGGGTCCTGCAAATGATTTTAGTCTCCACTTCCAGTATAGAAGTTGGCAATGCCGTCCCAAAGGCTGAATTGAGAATTGTTTGCCACCGAAGAAGTATGGTTTGATTCTCGGTGAGACTTGGTCCTTTACAATGTCACCCGAACAGCAGGGTTTCATTTCAATCTTGAATCTGATAGAATATTGGGTCAACTGCCCGTACAGAAGATATAAACGTTGTTTCTGGTAGCTTCATTGCATCCACATCCTTCGTAGAAAATAATGCTGTAGCTCCGGTAGCTTAATTACGTTTACATTTTTTAAAATAGAAGATAAGAATGTTGTCCCAGTAGATTAGTTGCATCCATCTACTTTATAGAAGATAAAAATGTCGTTCCGGTTACTTCATTACGTTCACTTTTTTTTTATAGAAAATAAAATTTCAGTCCTGGTAGCTTGATTACATCTACTTCCTATTTTATTTACATCCTTATTTGTTTCCTTATTTTATTTACATTTACGTCGCGATTGTTTAATTACATTCACTTCATAGAAGATAAAAATATCGTCCCGGTTGATAAATTACTGGGGCGACAGTAATTTTTTAATTTAATTGCGTCCACTTCCTTTATGTCACCCAGGTAGCTTAATTAAGTCAATTCTATTATAGAATATAAGAATATTGTCCCGTAGAATTTCGAATCAAGATTGAGATAAATGTTCCTTACAAATGGCATTTCTAAATAATAAAAATAAAATGAGATATATAAAATGACCATGATAATAAATATAAATGACATATATAAAATGACCATTTCATTAGCGTAATTACTTTTATAATGCATTTTTAATTTTTGAATGACATTTTAAAAAATATAAGGACTGGCGCAATTGGTTTGAAAATAAGTCGATGCAAGAACTCAAAGGTTTTAAAAAGTTGTGAAAATCTAGCAAAATACGAGATGAGAATATTTTAACTTATAAAATACATTGTTGTGAATTTGTTTTGCATAGCCCATCGCTATGATGTTTCAAAGAATTTGTTTCCATAATATCCTTTTTACCTTAAAAATGTTAATCGTAAAAATAAGTTCTTCTCTCGGAGAGTTTCCATAGTGCATTTAATAAAAATACGCGTTTCCAGTTAAATACATCCCTAACTTTTGTTTTTCCCTTTCCTACTTTATTACATCCACTTACGCGCCCACTCTTGGAAATAATACTCTCGTTGACTTTTAGCTGTTCGTTTTGTTATTTTGTTTCTCATTTATTTTTAAATGAACTTCCCAGTGTTCCCTATTTTCGAGGCATTTCGTTAGGAAATGAGATGCATTAGCGGCTTGGGATTGATTGTAAATTTTGCATAATATTTGGAGTTGCACTATTTGGTCTTTCCAGAAGAACGTCATTTAAGTTAATAGCATATTAAATTTTCTACTGTTTTGACTTTCGTAATAATATATAGTCTGATATTTATGAATGTCTGACAAGTCATTCCATTATAAAATCTTTTTTTATTACAGGTGTTTATATAATACTAGACAAACAGTGATGTCATAGTTAATGTGGAAAACGATAGTTTGAACTAGGTTATGGATTTAAATGTTATGAAAGTGACATACAGGACCCCTAAAAAAGTCCTCCAGCGTCACATTACCTTTGTAAGGAAAGGTCCATGAGTGTACATGTTAAGTTCATCTATAGTAATGTTTCCATGTCGGATTGAAAACGAATGATTGACGCGCCCCTAGAAAAGAATTTAGAAGATAAGATAGCGAACTTGGCAACAAAAGGATCAAGCGATAAATGCAATTAAAAGAGTTCTAGAGCAAAAATTAAGCACACATCCACAGCAGAAAGTCTTTATTTTACTTCCTATAAGACGTACAAAAGTTTAAAAAAAGGCCAGAGCGCTTTCGAGCATAAGTACGCTCTTCATCAGTGGCTACACGGAAATAAAATTTGAATCGTTCATATATAGACCAGATATAGCGACAAAATTTGCATAAATACAATTTACAAAAGAATCTACGTTTAGACAAGGATAAACCGTAAACTATTTTTAGAGTTTCAAAAATTTCAACAACAGAAGAACAGCATATTAAATTGCAATTTAATTACAGGAATCGAAAAAAAGGGAAGGGGTGGCAATCAAGCATAATCCCAAAGGTGAAGATGTCAAAGATAACTTTGCAGAGACTTGAATTGCATGGAGTCGAGAATGAGTCGCCAAGCGTAACTCAAATTCATAACAGGGTCAAAATTACAAACGGACTCACGGTAAATATAAATAAAAAGGGACTCAAAAAGGGGAATATCACGAGGGTTATTACAACGCATCAAAAGGAAAGTCTTTTCAAAAAGAGGCTGAAAATTGTCTTTAACAACAAATTGAGCAGGAGCCGTAGAAAGTTTACTATCCCTAACATCCCGAGCATGTTCTGCTAAAAGGATGCTAACGGTGTGTTTAGTACTTCCAATATAAAATTTAAAATTACCATCGGTGGACAACAGGGGAACAACATACACCCCAGCAAAGCTTTTAAAGTCATCCTTATCACCCAGTTTATCAGACCGAATACGGTTAAATAAGGAAGAAATATTAGAATGTGCAGGTCTGAAACCAAATTCAGAACAAAAATGGATAAAGGGGCGGAAAATCCGAGGATTGTATGGAAAACTAGACCTATAAGTCAAACGATGTTTTAAGGCAATAAGTTTAGTATCAAAAAAGGGTATAATTACGGCGAACTTGGAAGAAAACCTTATAAATAAACTCAAAGGAGTAGGCAGCCTCACGCTAAGGCCAAAAATAAATTCAATTTCATCACTTAAAGCAGAGATAGATGAACAAACATTAAAAGCGCGATTAAAGTAAGCATAAAAAGAAGCTTTTTTAGAGGAAAGAGGATGGTAAGAATTAGCAGGAATACAAGAATTAGTAAAAGAAGGTTTACGGAAAACCGAAGTTTGAAAACCAGTAGCAGAACGGATGACCAGTACATCAGGAAAATGCAAAGAACTATTAGTTTCATGTTCGACAGTAAAATTGATAGAAGGGTAAAAATCATTAACTTTAGACAAAAGAAAAGAACCATTCTATCAAGTTTGGTTGTTGAACTGAACCCTTCTATACCTTTTGTTGTTGAAATTTTTGAAACTCTAAAAATAGTTTACGGTTTATCCTTGTCTAAACGTAGATTCTTTTGTAAATTGTATTTATGTAAATTTTGTCGCTATATCTGGTCTATATATGAACGATTCAAATTTTATTTCCGTGCAGCCACTGATGAAGAGCTACTTATGCTCGAAAGCGCTCTGGCCTTCTTTTAAACTTTTGTACGTCTTATAGGAAGTAAAATAAAGACCTTCTGTTGTGGATGTGTGCTTAATTTTTGCTATTATAACATCAGACGTGATGCCAAATTATTTATTATGAGTTCTAGAGCGTTATCTAAGTAGTAGGAATTTACACCAGGAACTAACTAAACGAGTACATGAAAGGCAATAAATATATGTTATACCGGTCTTCACCGGATGCTACATGCGCAAGGACTTATTGTAAATAATTATTATGTAATATTTTTTCTCGAATTATTACTCGAATTATTATTCGAATTAATAATCTAGCTCCGTTAGCTCAATTACGTCTACATCTTTTATAGAAGATAGGAACGTTGTCTCAGTATTTTAGTTATATCCATTTCCTTTATAGAAGATAAGAATGTTGTCCCAGTATTTTAGTTATATCCATTTCCTTTATAGAAGATAAGAATGTTGTCCCAGTATTTTAGTTATATCCATTTCCTTTATAGAAGATAAGAATGTTGTCCCAGTATTTTAGTTATATCCATTTCTTTTATAGAAGATAAGAATGTTGTCCCAGCATTTCAGTTATATGCATTTCTTTTATATAAGGTAAGAATCTCGTCCTAATTGTTTCACTACACCCGCTACTTTTATAGAAGAAAGGCGTAATGAAGCAACTAGGTTCTCAGCTGTTGGTTCCCAGGTTCTCCCAAATTGTCTTTCATAGTTCAAATCAAATTGTTCAAAACTCTACACTTTGAAAGATATTTATTGATTTGGGCTCAATCATACTGCTTAGGATGAACGAGTACGATACTAGAAGTAAAGGACCCCTTATAACTCCTCATTACGTCCCCGATTTATATTTGAGTAATTGCAACTAGCGACCACTTTTTTATTGTGCAATCAGTAATCAATTCTTCAAATGTGTATTTGATTACAGAGATCATTTTTAACAGACACCACATCAGATTTTTGTGCATGTGCTGTTTACTGTAGGCCCTGAATGTTATCTGGAGGTCTTGGATAAGACCGCAATATATCAATATTGTGTGAAATAAATACCGTATATAACAGTTTTTTATAGATTCCTATTTATTAAGCGATGCTCTACAAACTCGCAATGGATATTCTTCCTTTATCTCGCCTTGGCTGTCTAATTTGTTAGACTAACATTTTGAATTATTTTCCAGAAGAATTGTAGTCACTTTAATTAGATGGGGCATGGTCACTTTTCAATAGACAAACTTAACGTGTACCGTCTTGGATATAATATCCAGGACTGTACATAACGTGTACAGTCCTGGATATTTTCTTACAAAGTTACGGAGGTGCTTAAGGACTTCCTAGGAGCCCTGTATATTAACACAGATCAGTGAAATTTATTCTATTCATCGGCATGGCAGATGTGTTGTCAACTTGAAAAAATAATTTTGAAATGTAATTTATTTAAAAAGATTATCGCGAACGGAAACCGATAAAAAGTTCATTCTTCTGTCAATTGATGCTGATTATAATACAAATAGACTTAAAAGTATGGAATTTAAACCTATTAGAAAATTAAGATATCCATTTGAAACTCACAGTTTAGATAGTTAAAATGAAATATTCAGCAAAATTTTAATATAAACAGCAAAATTTTTCTTTCCACTATGTCTTCATCACGTTATTTTTTTTAATGCTGGCATCAACTACATATTAAAATGAATTTTATCTTAGTTATTTGGGTACCTGTATTGAAAGGGTTAGGTCCCGCATAATACAATTATTAAGCAGACAATTTATAGCTCCATGCTGTACTGTTATCGTATAGTAGTTTGTGAATCTCATGAAAATCCTCCAAGTAACCTTGTTTAAATGGTCAGTATATAAGATTTAGATGCACTTTGCTGAAATTAGGGATTAGTGTAATTACCTTTCTCATTCCCTGTAAAGGTTCTCCTGTAAAGTAATTGGGATCTTGATGATGTTATTAACATCCCATGTACTCCCATAAGCTGTCCTCATAAGTCTTAATGTAAACAACCCGTTAAATGATAAAGGCTTGTTTGCTTAAGCATTTTCAGGTACAATGTGTTATCTATCTGTTATAGAGTTTAACCTCGATTAAAATATGCAAGTTAGTGAACGAAAATCTGGAAAAGTATTAGAAATACCGTATGAGAAATACTGAATATAACGCAGCCTTCAAATTAACGTAACCGAAGATTTTTCATCGGGAAATTTAGAATAAATATGAAACGGAATTATTTATTTAACGTAAATATTTAATCAAAATACTTTCGTGTATATTTAATTCACTCAAACTGTTAAAGAGTCTGAAAGTAAGAATATTTCAATAGTAAGAGAGTAAGTAATCGATCAATTCAAATGAAATATTTAAAAAACTAAATATTGTAAATTCATGTTCTATCATTCAAAGTAATTCATTAATAATTTTTATCAGAAAATATTATTTACATGGATAAGAGAAATTTATTATTCAAATAATTATCCTGCTCATTCAGATGTGTTTGTATCTTCACCACTTGAGAACGTATTTGGATCTTCAATGGCTTGGTTCTTAGGTTCTCACAAATTGCCCTTAGCAGTTCAAACCAAATTGTTCAAAATTGAACACTTCGAAAGATATTTAGGCTCGATTTGGGTTCAATTTTGCCGTTTAGGATGAACGAGTGCGATACTAGAAGTAGAGGTGCTCAGGTAACTCCTGGGTCAACTTTTACCATTTATCACGACCTCCGTTTTTATATTTGAGTAACTGCAACAAGCGGTTTTGGGATAGTTCGTCAGCAATCAGTTCTTTAAAATAAATGAACTCAATTCAAATAAGAAATTAACTTAACTTCGGGTTACTATGTGGCTTATGCGCAAGCAAAAGAAAATTAAATTGGCCTATATGAACACACACACACAAAAAAAACCTCTATATGAGGCAAGTCTCATTGCCCGCGCACGTCTTAAAGAAGAAGAAGCACGTATTACGCCACTGCGTTTCCCGTAGCCAACGGTTACTTCCTTAGCTATGAGTCTTTTGAAAGAAATTAACAAAAATTAATATAAAAAAATCTGATGTGGGCAACACATGACTTTCCTTATATAATGTAATAAATTTACTACTTTTACAATAAACAAAATAGGTTTTTCTTATAGTAGATACTTATATTCTTTCCAAGATATTGAATTTTCGACAATTAGTCGTCATTTTCATTGATTTAGCGTCATTTTTATCCATTTGGCGAGATTTTCGTTAATTTGGCATCATTTCAAAAAGTCGCCAAGTTGGCGACATTCCGCCAAATTTGTCGCCAAAATCTCGCCAAGCGTTATGGACGAAGAAATAAGTTATTCTTACAGCTGATAAATGACTATTGGCGTTCAAATACAAAAGTATTACTCAAAGAATCTTTTTTCATGAATGGAACGAGCTAGATCCACGAGGATGATGTCACCCAATTTATCGCATGGTATTACATATGAAAAGTGAACATGTTTCTTAATAGGAAATTATATATTTTTTATTTTATATGACTTTTTGATAATTTTTTTAAAAAATGTGCAATATTTGGAGAACGGTTCACGTTAGCGTTCTAAAATTTATGTCAATCGTTTTCTAATGCAAAATTACATAAGAAATGTCTATTTGCGTAACTTTATTAGCGATTTTGATTTTTTAACGATTTTTTCAAAATTTCATGCGAAAATTTAAGTGGGTTCAGAACATTCGATTGCGTATAAAAACAATAGACTTCCAGTGTTTACGGATTGTGATTTTTGTACCAAATTTCGTTCGAATCGGTCCATTCGGTCGTCAGTTATCGTCTCCACAGACTCACTGACACACACACACACACACACACATACTTTCACACACACACACACACACACACAGACATCACTTCAAAAATGTTTGATTCGTGATCAGGGATGCTTGAAACGTGCTCTCCCGTCGAAAACTCGAATTCGAATTTTCGACTTCGTCACAATACTTTCCTTATACATTATGTATATAAGGAAAGTAAAAATCTGATATGGGCAACACATGACTTTCCTTATATAATGCAATGAATTTACTACTTTCACAGTTAAAAAAATATTATTCTTATAGTAGATACTTATACTCGTAGATAGTTATTCCTACAGCAGATAAATGACTATTGTGTGCTCAAATATAAAAGTATTACTCAAAATATATTTTCTCGTGAATGGAGCGAGTTAGATCCATGAGAATGATGGCACCAATTTATCGCATGATATTACATATGAAAAGTAAACATGTTTCTCAAGAGTTATTATTTTTTTTTAATTTATGGGATTTTTTTGTTAAATTTATTGTAAAATGTGCAATATTTCGAGAACGTTTCATGCTAGCGTTCAAAAGTTTATGTCAATCGTTTTTTCAGGAAAATTACATAAGAAATGTCTATTTGCGTAACTTTATTAAAGGTTTTGATTTTTTGATGATTTTTTCAAAATTTCACTCGAAAATTTAGAGGGGTTCTGCACATTCGATTGTGTTTTAAAATAATAGGCTTCCAGTATTCACGGATTGTGATTTTTGTACCAAATTTTATTTGAATCGCACCATTCGTTCGTCTGTTATCGTCTCCAAAGACTCACTGACACACACACACACACACACAGACATCACCTCAAAAATGTTCGATTCGTGACCAGGAATGCTTGAAACGTGTTCTCCCGTCGAAAACTCGAATTCGAATTTTCGACCCCGTCACAATACTTTCCTTATACATTATGTATATAAGGAAAATAATATATCGGCAATTATTATTCCATATTTAAATTAATTTTTCAAGTAAAACTCGCGCAGGTGGGGAATGAGGGGCAAGACGGAGTAGTTAAGCTTTAACAAAAAATAAATCAGAAAGGTGTAAGGTTTGGACGGCCGGGAAGGGCTACCCAATTTAGACCGGAACCCAGTGGGGGAGGCATCCACAGGGTCCCTCCTTCCCCTAACACTAACCTTACGGACCCGCTTACGGACTTACGGACCCGCATGTTTAACGTGATCGTACTCCGCGTGAACACGGAGGCAGTTCTGTCAGCGGAGGGACTCGAACCCGGGCCTACCGAGTGCAATTGCTGCACGCTAACTACTGGGCTACCGAGCCCGGACCTATAACGTGTGAAATTCTTTTATAACTGTGACTCATTTGTATTTCAGGAAGATATATTTAGGAAACCTAAACTTTACACTTAAGACATTATAACATATTTATTTCCCATTTTAATAGATTTGGGAAGGAAGATAGAAGTGAATGTATTAAAAGCTGCACTTATGCAGTAATTACAAGCTGCGAGTTCGGCAATTAGTGATTCGTCAAAATGGCCCAAAATTCGCGAAGTGCCATGCGTGCAGCTTAAACAGCAAATAAATTATTCAATAGATGTGATATGCGATACAGTTATCATCACCAAGCATCATGCATTTCTCATAATTAGGAAATTATATGATGCAATATTAAGCGACCAGTATGTGAAACGTATACCATTACATTCTAGATATTCCTACCACTTAATGTACTTAAAAAGTTTGTGTCAATTTACTCAAGAGACTTATGTTACTTTTCAAAATTCTCATTGCCGCTTTGAAATTACATATCGGGTAATAGAAGCTACAGTCGCCTCTTTCCTAGATTAAAATTTCATCATGTCAAGATGTCTTTATGCGACAACGATTTATATTAAGGTTGTTAAAATGATGTTCATTTATTAAGAATGATTATTATATTCCATTAGAATTTAAAGCTTTCGATCAGTTTTTAAATGACATCTAACATAATAAAATAAGATGTTAGATGTTCTTTTTTGTTCGTTCGTTCGTTTGTTTGGCTGTGTAGTGGCAAATCTAAGTAATCTATAGCTGAAAAATTCGAAACCAGTCCTTGGATGCAGTTATCTGCAATGAAAGTAAGATCATAACCTTGAAAAGATCTCCTGCTGTCGGGTTCTATGAGTATGCATATATAATTTATCAATTTAAAGGGAAAGTCCTGTGTTGTATATATGGGTTTTTAATATATATAAAAGTATATTATACTTGTCCAGTAAAAAATTGCTTATCTCTTAACTACTTAATTTTTTACTATATTCTAACGGTAGTTTATTAAACAACTAACTGAAAAAGGATTATTCTACACTAAATTACTATCGATATAATTCCGTAGATGTTGCCTTTACAAAAGTATTTAAGAATAAACTACTGTTTAATACGATTTAGAAAATTATCTCCATTACCATAGAACCAGAAAAATTTCTCATTTTAATCTAGTGAATTATAATGAGGCATAATTAAAGTCTTAACTCAAATTTAACTAGAGGATTGTTTTTCAAGAGAAAACAAAAATGCGACGGAATTTTCCCTGAAGATAGAATTAATAAAGATGCGTTTATTGAAACAAACAAACAAACAAAAAATTAAGTTTCTTTTTCATCCCGAACGTTCTTTACAGCCATTTGTTTCCCTTTATACTTAATGAAGATAACTCGATGCATTATTGGAACAATTTGATGCATTATTATCCTCTTATAACTGCAAATTGGCTTCACGGTTATTTGTGTCTTGCAGGCGATTATGGCTGAGTATTTTATTGTAATTATCGGAATTAATTACTTTATGACTAAATAATGTTTTTATGATTTTGGTGTTCATGAAATACTATCAAAGTGTGATAATATTATTTAATAACTGGCGCGAATATCTGACGTTGCCTGTAATTTAAGATGCAAACCTCTGATTAGATTTTCACCGGTATATACAGTGAATTCTCGAAAAAAAAAGCAACGCTTTAATGAGACGCTCCGTTAGAACAAAAAATAAATAACTTACTTCTTGGTCATAAATCATAATGCACTTTAAATGATTGTGCGGGGTGCATACAATCGGGCTGCATAGTTTTGCGTTTATGCTAAGAAGCATTGCCTTTACAGTTCTAGCATAGTCTTTACAGTTATAGTATAATTAGAAGCTAAGATATGATCAAATTAGAGAAATATCTACAATAGGAATGGGAGGTATTGTACTTTACGTTGCTTTCAAAACACATTACTTTTAGAAGATAAAACATGGCTATGATTAATTCAGAATGCAAAACACACGTTTAAACACAATTTCATGAACGTAAACTCCATTTATATAATATGGAAGTACTATTTAATAAATTGTTAAATTAATATATTGAATAATACTTCACTTAAAATCACACTAATAAAACTATATTTATATAATCAGAAGATATTTACAGGATTCTAAATAAGTGCGTATAAACGCACCACTCAGTTTCCGAGAAGACTGCATTGAATAGAAGTTATTACCAACTAAATATGTCACTGTTCTCTATAGCACTGGATTCGCCCCAGGTTGTGACGTCACGAAGACTTATGCTTTTATATCTTTTCTTAAATCATAGAAAATTAAAAAATAGAGAAATAAACTATTTTTTATTAGAATGCCAATATATAAGTCTTTATTCATGTCAAAGGTTATGATTATGCAAATCTCATTTTCTTGGTGCGACTAAATAAAAATGCGACTAGAAACGCACATTTCAATGTATTTAAAAATAAATATAAATAAATATGAAGAAGTTATCCTACGGATTTGGTTTAAAGATACTTGGAGAGAATGTTCTTCTATATTGCCATTGGTGGCAAGATAGAAATACTGTAATAATATGTTTGAACATTAAGAACAATTTATTTGTGTGGAAATCTTTAAAATTGCGCTCCATTATAATGTAACGAAAAAATGAAAAAAAAAATCTCATCGAGCCATATAATTCTAGGATTTCAACTACTCCTGCACCGAATTTTGATTTTTCGAATACTGATCTTAGATTCTCCGACACACACACACACACACACACCTTTTGCTGCTCAGGATGAGTCGGACGGCCTGGGGTTTCCACACACCTTTTGTTGTTATATAAGAAACATAAGGATATTGTTTATGCGTTATGTACGAATTTTATAAAATTAAACATTAGACAGGGACGATTTTTTATAGGTTGAGAGAGAGGGGTGGAGTGTGAGTTCTCAACTCACACCAAACCCCGTTTCAGTGTGTTCCCATCAAAATTTCAATACCAAGAAACTTAATTGTCTGAAGTGCTATTGCAGTTGCTTGGATGGTATGGTTTATAATTTATACAGGGTGATTAAAAAATATGTACCAAACTTTAAGAGGTGGTAGTACACCCCAAATCAAGCAATTTTTCGTCGTAGTTTACCTGGTCGGAAATGATATGTAAAGGCGTTACAGGGCACTTATTCGTTGGGAAGCGATCGTTCCACAAATTGAAAAGCGTCATTCTGGTTGAAGAAGAAAACCACGTATGCAAATTTCATATGGGGAAGAAAAATAACCCCTATGCAAAATTTCGCAACGCCGAATGTACGGCCTTATCAGTTTGCAGCAGTTATTCACAGCTCCAACTTTTGAGACGATGGAAGAATTTACAAATAGGTATAAAAGCCGATATGCATTTGATCTATGGATTTTCTTTTTATAGGGATATCTCGAGAGTTTCGTCTATGACACTCCCCTTGAATCTAAAGAGGAACTAGTCGCCAGAATATCGGCCGCTGCTGCCGAAGCGCGCGACATGCCTGGTCTGTTCGAGAGAGTTCACTAATCTCACGATCGCCACTGTGACACGTGCATTCAGGTTGGCGGTTGCTTTTTTGAGCCATTTCTGTAATTATTGTTTATTAAATATCATTTTATAACTTCTAAGTCATTCTTGTTTTTTCGCCTCACCTCATCGGTTTCACCATTAAGCTCCCACTGGCGCCTTTACGTTTCATTTCCTATCTGGGAAACTATTATGATGAAAAATACTTGGTATAGTGTGGTGTGTACTACCACCTAGTAAAGTTTGGCCTATCTTTTTGAATCAGCCTGTATAAATAGAAAAGCTGCAATATCAAGCGAAATATATTACCGCCATCGTGTTTTTAAACTTCTCTTTGTATTTTTACGATATTAAGACGTTTTGTAGGAGGCATGATCCAGTTTACTTTAAACTTTTACCATCAAAATAGCTTAGATAAGAATTCACTTTAATTCAGTATCACATTTTAAAGGGGGGGGGCGATGATTAAGGATTTCCACGTCCAGTTCTGGCAATATCACTTTCAATTAAAAAATGCACATTTACCTTGCATATTGCATTTTCTCTGTACGTAATAAGTATAGAAAGAAGTTTAAAATACTTCATAGTTCCGTTGAAAATAAAGTAAATACACCATCTGCCACTATATGGGGACTCCTTCATAAATTCCCTGTTTTCAGATTCGAGATTTGGTTCGAAAACCGTGTCCTAAAACCTTCTTCATACACTGTAAAGCATTTGCAAGTATGTTACTAGAAGTTTCAGGGGAATCAGCTGTCCTTAATGGAGAGCAAAGTCACAGTTAGGATAATATATATTATATATATATATATATATATATATATATATATATATATATATATTAATACAAAAATGACGCTTCGGCAGAAGATAATTAGCTGAATATTTCAGAAATGAAGCTGTGAAGCTGGAATTTTCATGAACGTCTGTAATTGCGCCATTTCTTATCGTTTTGCCAAAATTAACAGCAGAGTAGCTGAAAAAAATGAGCAAAGGTTGCAAAATATTTTAGTGCACGTTATAAAAATTTTCGTAATATTCCCTTGTGTTATGTCTGCAAAAGCACAAAGAAATTATCAAGTTAAATTTATAAAAATCTTCCATTTAAGTAAAATAAGAGTATAATCCGTACCAACGAATAAAAGGCTAGTCTAGACTGATTACATGTTAAGAATATTAGTCTTAATTCATTTTTAACCAAAAGATTATTCTCCTGTAAAAAACAATATCATGAAGAAATTTCACTTGCAGACATATTTATTAGCGAAATGTTTTTATGGAAAGGAAAACAAAATAATCACCTTCCTCGTCATGTTTGATTTTTACGGTCATTTATTTTTTCTAACTAATAAAAATAATCCGCAGCTTTATTGAAGCAATTTGATGCATTATTACACTTTTATAACTGCCAATCGGTTCTTCTTTTAGTACTTTGCATCTCAGGGGTGATTTTAATGTAATGACGGGACATTTGATTGTAATTATGAGAAGCATTCAGTAATTCCCTTATTGACTGTAGGATATTGACATAAATTCTGTGCTTCTTAATTTTTGGACTTATTACTTTCTCTACAATACATGATAAAGTGTAAGGAAAGTATTGGAATCGTGCTGAAAATCGTAACTCGAGTTTCCGACGAAGCTACACATATCGACCGCTCTAGAATCCGAAAACAATATTTTTAGTGTGACGTCTGTGTGTGTGCATATGCGTGTGTGTGTGTCTGTCTGTCTGTGCAATGTATATATCTACTTAGCTGAAAATATAATGGATCAAATTTCGCAACATTTTGTAAATACGTCACTTGTGGGTTACCCTTGTGCTGACTAAAATTTGGTATGATATGGAATGCTTGTTTTTGCAAAATAGTCTGCAAAATTCGTAAAAATCTAAAATAAAAGACTACATGGGGTAAATTGTATCAATTTTTCTTGTTTTATATGTAATTTTTGAAAACGATAGCCCTAGGACTAACCGTTCTCTGGATATTTTAGTTTTTTTTTCGCATTTTTGCTACGTCGCTTTTGAAAATACTTCCAGTCTCCAAATGAACACAAAAATTTAATTGGAAAATTTAAAATGAAAACAAAAATTGTACTGCAACTTTGGAGTGATTTTATATAATTATTTGGATTATTTTGTTCAATTAAACTCAATTCAATGAATTATTAAAGAGAAAATGAATTTGAGTCGGAGAAAATCGTATGCTCAAATCAGATTTTTTAAAAGTTAATATAGCTAACAATTGGAGAGGCTGTATACTAATGTAAAAGCTCTGTTGCATTTTGGATCAAACGGAAACGTATAATATGGACACTGAATTTATAAGTTGATTTTTAAGAACAGCCATATATAAAAGTAACAGTCAGAAAATTGCGTCTCTATCTCCTCATACAGTTTTTAAACTATATTTTATATGTGAAAATTTTTAGGACGAGAGGTGCAGAGTAATTGGTAAAAGAAATAAGATAGGGATGAAAGAAATTATGTAACGAAAGTGCCACTACGCTCAGTGGCATCTACAATATGCGGTTGTATCCACTTATCGGTTGAGTAGAGCCCACTTCGATAGAGTAACTGTGCGCGTACATCCAAACGTTTCATTGTCAATAACCTCGTCGTTTGTGGTTCGAATCAGACGAAATAAACTGCTTCTATTTTCGATATTATTCAGCCTCTAGTCATCTTTGTATATAATATGAAGGTAGAGGTTACTCGGTTACCAGTGTGAGAAATACTGTTCTATTGGAGAATTGATTTAGAGGTATCCGTCTGACCAGAGGAAGTTCTTTATTTTGAGCTACCGAGGCAATTATATTTTTCTTTATTGGCCCAACAGCTCGGTGTGGGCTGTTGATGATTTTGTTCTAATTGTGGTGTGTTATCAGCCGGCTTTCCATGCCGACTTGAAAACATGGGCTTCGCTGAGATCACAATGAACGAGGGCTACCCACCTGATTTCGGTTTTTAGAAATCTCAGATGCGTACTTCGAAATTGTAAGGTAACAATTCCAAAGGAGCTCCTTGGAATTTTTGCGTGAAAGTTAGATTGAATTACGTGTCGGTAATATCGCCAGGGACGCTTTAGAAAATCGGGGAGCTTTATCTCTGCATTCAACGTATGTGAAAAGGAGAACTTAAAAACCCCTTTGATTAGAAATGCAGGCGTGTATTTCTGAATCAAGGTAAAAGTCATAAATTGCCGCCAGGTCAGGTGTTGGAAAGGGGCCGATGACCAACTCGCGTAAGGGGGCCAGTCCCCATTGATAAAGGGGACACTGCGGAGCGAGATATTGAAAGGAGTTTATTGTGGCTCGACCGCGAGGTTTTGAAAAGCAAGGCGTATTTCTTACATTCAGTGAAAACGCAGAGAACCCCGCCTTTGATGCTGTAACGGGATCAAAGGGGATAGCGACACGTTTTTCGCGCGCTTTTGAGGCTATATAGGTAAGAGCGCCCAAAAAGGGGGACACATTGGACATTGCAGATTTTGGAGACGACATACATTGGTGATTAGAGAGACTCAGAAAGCCAGATCAGGAGGATCTGAGTGTGTGTGCGCGGGAGAGTTTAAAATGCACGCCTAGAATTTAGCGGAGAAGTGACCGATGCCATCAGGATACCCCGAGAACTTCTAAAAATCGGTAAGATGATTTTAATTGCATTTATTTATCTCCCTATTCAAAATTTAATTGGTGCTGAGGAGCACATAGCAGTGGGTCAACTTACTCGCCTTCTCTTTCTTGATTAAGGAAGGTAAAGGCGTCTAGCCGCCCTTGATTTGAGATGCTTAGGAAACCTAGCGGACAGAATGCCTGTCCTTGTGACTTAATAAATTTGTTTTTGTTAATGAATGAATCCTTTTTATTTTGAAATGAGTATTATTATTTATTCATGTGTGACTCTGTTACAAGCTCTGCCGACAACTAAGTCGACCGAGCAACGAGCCGGAACATCAACGGCCGCCCAAATACAGTGTAGTAGGGAAAGTTTATCCCTGAGTAGCACCGGCTCGGTAACAGGTGCTGGATATAAAACAGATTTATTGAAGAAGTTAGTTTTTAGGAAATATATTTAAATTATCTCAGAACATGGTCGTAGATCGTATATAGTCGTGAAACATTACATTGTGCCGTTTTAAAATCCCCCATCTGAGTAAATCTACGCGTTCCTGGAATAAAATAGTACTGGAATAAAATGAGTACGCGTTCCTGGAATAAAATATTAACATAATATCATATAATTAACTTTACCCATTTTAACTTTAAAATATATATTTATTAAGCACCTTATAATCATAATTGGATTACAACAATTATACTACTTCTATATTTACGGAGAAGACTGGACACATGAGACCAGACATAAAAAATTCCTAAACTGACTATGATCTTTTATAAATGTTTCTAAGCACATTCCTTCTTGTTGTCGTTAGACGTTTATGTATCATTGGTTGTTGAACCACCGCATCATCTTTGTAATGTATGAGTATCTTTATGCAAAATCGTCTGAGGCTGCTAGGAACTTAATGCATCTCGTGTATTTTGACTGCACTGCATGAGAACCTTGATGCATTTCTTTTGCACCTGAGCCGATTTTAATGCATATCTGTATATCGACTTTAACTGTTCCAACTATTTTCTCCAACTCTTACGTAAATCCCTTACTACATTACTGATCTCTTACTCTGTCTCTTACGTATCTGAATCTGCTATTGATTTCTTACTCGTCTCTCCTTTTTCATAACTGTAGTAGCTATGTAGAATATTCAACCGATTGTCACCTCTTTTTGCCTGAGGTCTGGTACGCCTCTTCGGCGATCATTGGTTGACCTCAGGGCTACGAGGAAACAGTTCCTTATTGGTGAACCTTTTTAACCAATCCCATGGTTTTTCCTTTTGCCTCCAGTAACTGCTCTGGTTCGACTAAACCTGTACTTGAAGCCCCCTTATTTATGGCATTGCTGACCTCTCGGGTCAGGACTGCAATACATTGGCGTCTTGCAGTCTGGTGAATTCTGGTCTCACACTAACCTCTTCCCTTTGGCTTCTTAGAGAATTTTGTTCCAGCATGACCTGTTATTGACGATGGTTTACCAAATCTTACTTTTTAATTGCTGAAATCTTTGTCTACATAGTCAATCCATCTAAGTTTTGGACTTTCTCCAACCGGACTGGTCAGAAATAATTTTTTAGTATTTCGTCGTGCTTACGACTGATATCTCTAGCCCATTTCATTCTTCGTATTTTTACGTATTAGACAATGTGGGTTCTTTGCATAGGACAATTTTATTTCCTTTTATTATTCAATTGGCCTCAGAAGTGCTATATAAATGTATAATACGTAGAATCGAATTCCGATGCTTAATTTTCAATTCAAGATATTTACATTGCACTTAACATGAAACTTCAAATTAATTCAACCATGAACACACTGACTACCGTTTAAATGAATCAGAATTCTTCTAATTTACTGCTTTTTAAGAGACACATTTGTCAATCTTATTGTTTCGATTTTGGACAAGAGTATTTCCATAACGATACAAATTCACTTCGATATTTCTCTTAAAGATGAATTTAGTAGAGAAATATGTTTATGGATCCAAAAAAGTAAAGCTCCTTTTTCATCCCACTCGTTCTTTACTGCAGTTTGTTTCTCTTTAAATAATAAAGGTAACTCGATACAATACTCAAATAATTTGATGCATTAAAATCCTTTTATAATAGAAAATACTTCATTTTAGTTGTTTGCATAGCAACGATAATTTTAATGCAAAGGCTGAGCAATTGTTAGCAAATATCAGAAGCGTTCAGAAATTGCTTTTATGATTACATTAATATAAAAGCTTGATTTTTAGGACTTTATGATCACGAATAGATCAATATAGTGAAATAGTATCAATATAGTTAAAGTAGGAAGATATTGTGAAATATTTATGTATTTCATATAGTTTGATTTTAAAATTTATCAATTCAGTAGTAAAATTGAGCATTATCTATGTAAATAAAATTGAAAATCTGTCTGTATGTTTGTTTCATCATCACGGAAGAACTGCTACACCGAACATGACATTTTGTGGATTGCCGTGGAATAGTTTCATTTAAAATTTAGTCTACGTTTCGAGTTTAAAGGACCAGGGCTGTCGAGTTATTAGCGAACTTTGCATAGATATAGCAGTAAGCAAACGATGTTTTCTTTTGTAAATTTATTTGATGAAAACTATATCATATTGCTTAGCAGTGCAATTTATCACATGTATTTAATCGACAAATGTGTGTCAATGATATTTTATTAAATGTTTGTCTTATTAAATAATAAAGATGTGGATATAAAAATGATTTTTTTAAATGAATGATTTCGCATTTTTGACTATATTATATCAATTACGGTTTTCGGACTGACAAATTAAGGAAATGATTTAAATATTCAATTTTTACGTCATTTTTACTTTCTTTATATAGATAATGTATAAGGAAAATATTGTGAAGGGGCCGAAAATTCGAATTCGAGTTTTCGAAATGCGTTTAAAGTATCCCTTATCACGAATAAAACATTTTTGAAGTGATGTCTGTGCATGTCAGTGAGTCTGTGGAGACCATATCTCACGAGCGAATGGAGCGATTCGAACGAAATTTAGTAAAAAAATCACAATCCGTGAATACTGGAAGAATATTGTTTTTAAACGTAATCGCATGTTCAGAACACACCTAAATTTTCGAGTAAAATTTTGAAAAAATCATCAAAAAATAAAAACCCTTAATAAAGTTACTCAAATAGACATTTCTTATGTAGTTTTTCCTTAGAAAACGATTGACATAAACTTTAGAACACTAGCATGAACCGTTCTCGAGATATTACACATTTTTCAAATAAATTTATCAAAAAATCCCCAAAATTAAAAAAAATATTATGTTGAGAAACATGTTCACTTTTCATATGTGATATCATACGATAAATTGGGTGACATCATTCTCGTGGAACTAGCTCGTTCTATTCATGAGAAAATATACTTTGAGTAATACTTTTGTATTTGAACGCCAATAGTCATTTATCTGCTATAAGGATAACTTATATCTCCGTCCATAACGTTTGGCGAGATTTTGGCGACGAATTTGGCGGAATGTCGCCAACTCGGCGACTTTTTGAAATGTTGCCAAATTAAGGAAAATCTCCCCAAATGGATAAAAATGACTCTAAATCAATGCAAATGGCGACTAATTGTTGAAAATTCAATATCTTGGAAAGAATATAAGTATCTACTATAAGAAAAACTTATTTTTTTTACTGTAAAAGTAGTAAATTCATTGCATTGTATAAGGAAAGTCATGTGTTGCCCACATCAGATTTGTTTTATTTTGGAATATATGTTTCAAAATCATATATTGTGTTTAATCAATTGTTGAAACAGAGTAAAAGTGGTACGAGTATATCGCAAGTTGTGAATTTGAATTTTTTTGTTATATTACACGAGTAAATTTCGTTCAAAGAACGTGTATACTGGATAGTAAATAGTATAATGTAGCAATATAAGTCAGGATTATTAAGTAAAATTCAGCATTATAAGGAATATAATTCAGCATTATTAAGTAAATTTCAGTACTAAAAGTTGAGTTAATTTTGATAATTTTATGTGAAACGTAATTTTACTGAAAATTTAAATTTGAATAATTCTTGTGACTTCTGAACTATCTTGAATATTTTTTATGGGGAATAATTTATTAGTGATGCTTGTTGAATTGTATGAGGCAAAATTTATTTTCAAAGAACTTTTATGTCAGAGAACTAACTATCAATCGTTGGCTGGCCAAACGAAATTATATTTATTGAGATAATGCATGTCTGATCGTTCATAAATGTGTAATACATTTTCTCAAAGGTTTCTGTGCACTCAAATGTGGTGATGATGAATATAAGGAGATGATTTGAAAGTGAGTTTGAATTAAATTAAGCTTTGATAAGGAATTTTAACATAGTTTATTTCAATTGCTTCAATATTTTACAATAAATTGTTGAACCTTATTTCAAGCAAAATAAATTTTAATTCATATCTTGCTTGCAGAATATTTACAGCAAAATGTTTAACAAATTTATTTTATAAATGCAGATTCTAATTACATATTTAAATATTATTAAAGTAACAGATTTAAGATCCGTTTGAATGTAGTTTTAGATTTGTGTTAGATTTGATAAATATGTGGGAGGAATACTGGTTACTGAAAAGTTATAAAAGTTATATTTATCCATGCTGTAATTGAAAATAAACGCCATACTACTTACTACAAATGCGGAAAATTTTTGAACCAAAAAAGAAAATAATGCATCCTACGCTTAAAAATTTCTTAAGAATTTTTTACTGAAAAAAAAGAAGATGGGGAATGTTAGTTGTTTTCTGTTATGAAACAAAGCGTTCTATACGAAAAATGTTTTTACAAAAAATTACAAAAATTGCTATACATAGCAACTACTCATACGAGGATATGAATAGTTGCATGTGCATGAATTTTAATTAAAAATATTTTTCAATGCGAAAGGTTAGTATAATGGGGTTTCAAATTCAGTATTCGCAAACTCCGGGTGCGAAATTCTTTATATTTGTCCATTTTCTTGTTTCACTTTTTGACAAATTGATGACAGTGGCAACACATTTTGAGAAACATAATCCACTTGGCTACTTTAGGATATGTTACCAAGTAAATGATAATTAAATACACATGGAAATAAAATGTAATTTCTCTGATAATCACTGTTGCTTTGTGGGAATTACAATTTATTATTTTTTATTCAAAATATAGCTAGTTTTATTTTTAATAAAGCAGTTAAGCTTTCCAAGGTGTGTGTCTAAGGATCATAAAGTATATGCATTTTTGTACATGGTCGCACAGTAAATATTATTGATCAGCAGAGGTAGAATGCATATCCGGAGATTATAAGAAACTAAGCCATGCAGAAGTTTGATGGAAGAGAATATTTTACATAATTTTATGCTCCCTGTCATATTTAGTGCTTAATATCTACTTATAATAAGAACAAATTGAAAATATTAAAAACTGCAATGACGTTCTAAAGTCGTAAGATTAGGTAAAAAATCATAATAAAATCTATTAACCCAATGTTTGAAAAAAAAAAACTCTTCAACTGTATCCCCAATTTTCTAAAAATAATTTAATTTGATCTGTATTTAGAAAAATACGTGAAATTTTGTTTAAATGTCTTGGAAAGTTTCTTTGAAAAGAGCAACGAAACGTGATTTTAATTAACTGTCTTGTAATTAAATGTAATTACTTGTTTCAACTAGGAAAAATAAATTTCAATTATAGAAACTAGAGTAAAAATAGTTTTAAACATGAAATCCATTTGGAACTTAACAAAATAATAAAACAAGAATTATTTGTTCCTTGCTTTGAAGATGTGTTAGGAAAATTATATTCTTGCTCAATAGTAAAAAAAAATCTAGAGGAGAATAATTAAAAAATTACAAAAAAAAATTTCATAATTCTTTTCACAATGCATATAATTCTGAATTTTTTTCTTTTTTGAATGTTTGTTAAATGTATAACAATTTAACGTGGTATCTACCTGAAGAGTCCGAATTATGCATTTTCCATTTGATAAAAATCCTTTTACTTATTTTTTTTTGTAATAATTTAATCTCTGTTCTTTCTAGCAGTTGTTATACACATACAGCAAACATATATAACACATGTACTATAAACACAGATAACAGAGACAAAAATCGTTAATTTCTTGGATTTCCAGAAAACAAGTTTATTAATAGCTACTTGATTAGAGAATTTAATTTCAGCATATATAAGCGAAAACATATTCTTCGCTTACATAAATATTTAGTATGTACAAAAATAGCTTTTTCATTTCAGACTTATTTCCTCCACTTAATCGATAACACAAGAAATTTTCTAGATAGATAAGAGTAAATATTTGAGAAGCATAATGCTTTTCAGAGTCGCAATGCATCATAATGATTGAAACCTTAATATAAATATGTAAATATGCGAAACTGGAGATTCTGCACGTGAAAAACTGATAACTTTTAAAAAAGATTTTTTTTGTTTGTAAAATGTTTATAAATGACTGAGATAAAGAGCATGCATACCTTCTAGAAAGTTCTGTTATAAATAGTTTTCGTGAAAGTAATATGCATTGATTGGGGGAAAAGGGTCTTTGAGAAATATGGAGTTAATATAGAATTATGAACAAGGAAATAGCTTTTATTAAGTTTAAAGGAAATTTATGATGTTCGTAGTAGGTGTTTGAAGAGTTTATTAACTATTTCAAGAAATACAGAATGCGATATAATGAATCATAAAAAATATTTCAGAAAAAGTACTCGATTTTCTTAAATAGGTTTTTCACAATGTTATAATATTCGCATTTGAAAATGATTTGTATTTGGAATGTATTTTGTCGTGCTTCAAAAATTAAATACAGTATTTGAATGTAAATTCTAAAATAGTGAAATTTTAATTGTATTATACTCGTGTAATCATGGCGTATATTTAGGCAATTTTTTCAATCTGTTGCCTTTTGATTTATTTTTAGATAACTTTTCTTTTTATTTTAGCTTCTTATGCAGAATTGCTGAGTTTTTCGTATCTAGGCACCGATTAAACTTATTGCAATGTTTATAATTTATTTTCAATATTTTACATTTTTCGGAAGGCAAAACCATTTTTTACACTTTGTTCAATTCAAAAATTGAACTTTTCTGAAAGTTTCTCTGTTGTTTCTCAATCAGACTGTCCTGTTAACGATCATTGTACCTTCTTCCTTCTCGCGTAGAAATTTAGTAGAATTTTCCATTCCGCTCTGTTTCCTTCATTTTCAGTTGTTTGTCTTCCTGTTTTCGGATTTAATTATTTTTCTGCAATTTTATTTGACGAAGTTAACCCATATACCATCCGAAACCAATTGGAAATCAAAATTACCCCTGCGCATCAAGTGAAGGTGAAAATGCTCACGAAAATTAGGCTGTGGGCTAAGCACATCTAAAATGTTCTTCCAATAATCTATGATTTTCACTGTGAACTAATAACATCAAACTGTGCTTTTAAGACACTCTGCAATTTTGCCGCTGACTGAGTGCGTTAAATGTGCTCATGTAAATCTCCTGAAAGTTGTCATTTATTAAGCACGTAAGACTGTGTTTCAACCCTTCGCTAAAATAGCGTCGCTGAATAAACACGTAAAAAAGTGCTTTGTGGAAAAAGGTGCGAATATGTGCTGCTGTGCGCCAAAGAGCAAACAGGTAAAACTTTCATATCATAATATGATGACTTACGTAACCTGACGAGAAGTGAGTAGCAGGTCGCAATTGTATCACTACCGACTCAGTGAATGAAGAAAAAACTACCATGTTGTAAGAAGCAGTAAATTGTGAAGATAACTATTGATTTGAAGTTGAGCTATGCTAAAATTTAATATGAATTTTAATAATGAATAAAATTGTACTTTAGCAAATTAATGTCTGTTTATGGGAAAAGTAAAATTAATTTTATGTTTATTAATTAAATTGCTTTTCAAAAACACTATGCAACATAGAAAATTAACTAGGTGGGTTTCACTTCTGCTATGTACTATATTTACGGCCATCTCCAATTCAAGCATAACTAATTTACAGGGCTGCCCTGAAGAAAATTATTGAGAGTGTGCGGTGATGTCTCATATAAAGAGTATTGAAATTGCGGGGTTCTAAGGGGTGGAGTCTCTGGTGGGGGTGTGAGAGGGGGCGCTGCTCCCTTGAATATTCTTGAATCATTTAGGTCATATAATTGCCATTTTTAAGCCCATAAATCACTTTTTTCACAATATTAATAGCTTAATGCTTAACAGGACATATATTAATATATATATATTAATATATTAATAGATATGGATCATTTTGTAACTTGGAACGCTTACTATTTTTTTTTCCTGCAGTTACTTTTGTTTCCTTGTAACTTTTCACTTACTCTCTTATTTTAATATTACCTACATACATAATTCTCATTCCTCCCTTAATATCCACTGATATTAAAAAGTCCCGGAAAACTATATTAAGTCCCGAAAAATGGGGTTACTGGACTTGGTGATGTTACCGCGCCACCTTGACTGGCATTTGACTGGTCGTCTATCATCTATCCAAGCCCAAGGTGGCAGTTGTCACTTTCATCAGTTTTTAATTCCTCTCCTGGTCGTATGTAGGGTATTATTTTGGAGCTTGGGGGGTTCAGAGGGTTTTCCTCATTTCCTCATTTGTTTCAATTCAAGTTTGTAAGTGACTATAAAAAAAAGGCTGAACTTTGTTGAAAGTTGCACCCAAACTAGCAAATACAAAAACTTTCTTAAGATCTTGAGAGTAAAATTTCTTGAGATCTTGAGAGTAAAATTTCTTGAGAGTATGCGGCGCATACAGCGCGTACCGTTTCGGGACAGCGTTGATAATTTAAAGTTTAAATTAAATAAACCTATAAATATATTTATACACCAAAATGTTACATTATTTTAGTTTTTTAAACTGCTGTTTTTGCGTGTTTTTTGATTGATGATTATTGCAATGTGCCAAGCGCCCAAGGCTTCAGAAAATAGAATAGTCTGCTTCTTTTCAAGAAATATTGTTATTTAGTTGATTTATTTATTTTAGTTTATAAGTATTTGATGATTCACTGTGAAAGTAAGTGGCTTTCCCTCCTTCGCAGTATGGTTTTGGCTCCATCGAAAAATTTGTAATTTTGAAACTTAAATGTTATTTCTTTAAAATTGATAATTCTTGTACAGGTTTTGAATCCCAGTGGACGTGAAAGATATTTGGAAAACGGAAACTCTATGATGGCAACCTTCAGCTCCTTCAAGCAATGGCCATCGTATACGTGGAAACAGTACATTCGCGCAAAGCAACATAATTATAAAATACACTACTATACACAAAGAAACATAGATTTTCTTTAAACACAATGGAATGTGAATAATAAGATTTACTTTAATTTATAAAATAAGAAATAGACATTTGGTTAAAAAGTCCGTATGATATATTCAAGATATTTTAGTTCACCAAACTTCCATGTGAAGTTCAAAGTTTTGATTGAATATAGTATCAATTTTAATTCTAAATACAGAAGTTTCATAAAACTTGCATGGGATGTTTATTTCTTTTGGAGTTGGTCGCACGCATATTTAATTTGAAAGAAATTTCAAATTGAAAGTGTGTGCGGTGAACTCCGTACGCATTGTGATTTTAGGAGCGCAAGTTTTACTAGCGGGCAGACGGGAGGGAATCTTTTACATAACTATATACGCCTCGTATTTTGACCGGCAAATAATCTATTATTATAGACTAGCCGCCTTTGGCGACCAGCCTGTTCGCTACCCTTGAAAATTCTGACCTTGGCAAATTCTAACCGTGGCACACTCGCTGGCGCGACCTACCAGTAAAGTGTAAGGTAACTGTTTGGAGGGCCAGGAAGTGCCACCCAATTTAGACAGGAACTCAGTGGGGGAGGCATCCACAGGGACCGTACCCTCCTTCCCCTACCACCAACCTCTCGGAAGGACTTACGGTCCCGCATGTTTAACGTGATCGTACTCCGCCTGAACACGGCGGCAGTTTTGGCAATGGCGGGAATCAAACCCGGACCTACCTAGTGCAAATCCCGCGCGCTAACCACTGGGCTACCGCGCCCTCCGCGACAATCTCCATAACCTTCTTTTTATTCACCCAATTTAGACCGGAACCCAGTAGGGGAGGCATCCACAGGGTCCGTACCCTCCTTCCTCTACCAACAACCTCTCGGAAGGACTTACGGATCCACATGTTTAACGTGATCGTACTCCGTGTGAAAGTGGCAGCAGTTTTGGCAGTGGCGGCAATCGAACCCGAGCCTACCGAGTGCAATTCCCGCGCGCCAACCACTGGGCTACCGCGCCCTCCGCGACAATCTCCATAACCTTCTTTTTATTCACCCAATTTAGACCGGAACCCAGTGGGAAAGTCATCCACAGGGTCCGTACCCTCCTTCCTCTACCACCAACCTCTCGGAAGGACTTACGGACCCACATGTTTAACGTGATCGTACTCCACGTGAACACGGCAGCAGTTTTGTCAGTGGAGGGAATCGAACCCGGGCCTACCGAGTGAAATTCCCGCACGCTAACCACTGGGCTACCGCGCCCTCCGCGACAATCTCCATAACTTTCTTTTTATTCACCCAATTTGGACCAGGACCCAGTGGGGGAGGCATCCACAGAGACCGTACCCTCCTTTCCCTGCCACCAACCTCTCGGAAGGAATTATCGACCCATATGTTTAAGGTGATCGTACTCCGCATCAGTGGAGGGAATCGAACCCAGGCCTACCGAGTGCAATTCTCGCGCGCTAACTTCCCGCGCGCTAATTTAAATTTATAATGACCATATGCTAGGCTCTTAATTCCACCATCCTCGTTCCATCGTTCTATCATTTAAAATAGCCTTAAAATTAAAATATCCGTTTAAAATATCTATAAATTAAAATATCCATAAATTAAAATATCCATTTAAAATCAAAAAATCATCCATATCGTTCCACCAATCCATAAATATAATAATTTCAAATACATCACCACAATTCAAACCACCATAATTCAATCATTTAAATTATTTAAAATATCCATTTAAAATATCATATAAATATAATAATTTCGCCCGATGTATACAACACTTATGCTCGTAATTCATTTAAAACCGAAAGCGCGGTCTCCATGGAGACGGGGAAGAAACTACCGCGGATGGGGGGAAAATGCCGTTGAAGAACTGAGCCGGTAGCCGACAAATTTAAAATCATGGCGTCTTTAAAATTGCGATCCTGAAGGCAATTTTCATTATTTCTGGACCAAATTAGACTTGTAAGAATGCCAGATATTTCAGCTTTCTAAAAATGTAAATTATTAGTCGAAATTATGAGTACTTTTCACTATGCGAGAATTTAAAAACCAAAAATCGTTTTTTTGAGCCAAAAGTGACTTTTGTTTTAAAATCTTTAAAAAATATTAGAAATCGAAATTGAGAGTTGAAATTGATATATTTTTACTCGAAATTCTCTGCTCTTTCCGATGGTGTGATTTGTTTTTTTCTACAACGTCTGCATCGTGGAGAAAAAAGGGCAAAAATGTCAAAAAACGGTCGAAATCGCATAAAACATTAAATAACAAAAAAAATAATTCAAATTTTAAAAATCGGTTTTCACGTGTCCCCTTCCCTCCCCCCCAGGTCTCCGATTGCCAAATTTTGTAGCTCTCCGACGCGCGGTCGCGAAACGTATAGTGTATAAGACAGACACACAGACACACAGACACACACACAGACATTGCCTTTTATTATTTAAGATTAATACAATATAATACCATGTATTCAACGTAGTAAATAAAATATATCCTTTATATAAAACAGTTATTAGAATAAGGTTATAATTAATTGGTGAATTTACATAATTTACTCAAAGCATTCACTATTAGCATCCACTCTGCCATAACTGCCGCCGTGTTCATGCGGAGTACGATCACGTTAAACATGTGGGTCCGTAAGTCCTTCCGAGAGGTTGGTGGTAGGGGAAGGAGGGTACGATCCCTGTAGATGCCTCCCTCACTGGGTTCCGGTATAAATTGGGTGGCACTTCCCGGCCGTCCAAACAGTTACCTTACATCTTTCTGGTAGGTCGGACTGTCTCAACAACAACAACTATTAGCATCCTCCACATATATCTATAATACATTTTAAATTTATTTGTCTTTCCTTAATTTGATATTGACCTTTATGGCTCTGAAGGATGGCGGGGGAAACAAACTTACAGCTATTGAATAGCAGCACGTGGATTCGTAAGAAAAATTTAAGTCAGTTATTGCAATGTCTCTAAACAACATAGTTTTCAAAGTTATTGAATTTTCGTAAATTTGATCATATTATTGTAAATTTGGCAACATTTTGTCAAGTTTGAAATAGTTATAATTTTGCAACTTTAAAAAAAAAGAACCACCAAATTTATTTTCAAGCGTTACAGACAGACAGAGAGAAGGGATTTTTTTTTATACAGAATTATACGTACCAGATCTAATCGCATTCCATTGAGAGAAATAAAAGGAATACTAATTTTAACAAATGCATAATCCACAGAGACAGATAGCTTCTTTTACCTCCAGGGTATAATCATAATCGACGAGCGTTGTCACAAGAACAAAACATCATTTTAAAATATTGAAATTTAATTTCTAAAAAATCCCCCACACTAAATTCGAGAAAAGAAAAGCATTGCTGGATATAGTCTCGTAATCAAAATGATTGTCGATATTAAATAATAAGTTTTACCTCATGCCACGTTATCTGTTTATGCATTTAAAATCATTTTAGCTGCATAATGTATTTCACGTATGACATAAAAAATAAATGGTAGCAATGGTTTATTTCTAGACATGGCGCGCGCGAAAGTTTCAAAAATAATTTCCTTAATAGACTTAACATGGGGACCTTTAACTTCAATTGTTTGAGTTCACAAACCGAATTTCAAAATTCGGGCTCAGCATGACCTGTAACTTGATGAAATTTATAGATGTTCCAAATTTCGTGCCAATCGGCCAAATAATCGCTAAGAAACAGCGTCAACAACACAAACGTATTTGAGTCGATGGCAAGGAAGCTCGGCTCATACCTCGTTTTAGATGATGAGTGTGTAAACATCATAAGTGTACACGTTAGGTCCATCCAATGATGTGGGTGGGAAAATTTTCCATGGAAAATTTTCCTCTTCCATATTTTTCCGTGGAAGTAGTATATATATGTACGTATGAGCGCACATGTACTATATACACTAAAAACTATATTTTATAGCTTATTTTTATCTTTTTATATATATAAAAAAAGGTCTCGATCCATTTTAATATTAAAAACATGATTTTATATTAAAATAAGGCCTTTTTTACATTTAGCCCAAATTTTATATATATGTACGTATGAGCGCACATGTACTATATACACTAAAAACTATATTTTATAGCTTATTTTTATCTTTTTATATATAAAAAAATTTTAGATAAATGCGTGAAAAAAGAGATCAAAGATAGGCTGCCCCATTTTGGGGCTACATAGGTAAATAACGGTGAAATTAAATAAATGCGTGAAAACTTCCAAAATGAATGCTCTAAAAAGATACTATAAATTTGAATGATATTAAAAAAATATAATGCCATTTTAAATGGCGTCAAAAAAAAATCCTTTTGTCTGTAAATTACGGACGTGTTTTATCATAAAATCTTGATAGTTTTCTATTCCTTTAAAATAAATGGGGGGACCGTTAGTCCCCCCATAAAAGTTTGATCTGAAGATTTTTTTAAAACCTGAAAAAAAAAAAACATAATTAAAGTCAGAAAATAAAGTGATTTAACACGATAGGTTAGAAAATCATAGAAAAAATAACTCTCTCTAATTCATATTTGTATTTACCACCAATCATACCAGAATATATAAATATATATCTACTTTTATTGATTTTATTTATTGATTCATCAGAAGGTTTTACATTCGGAAGGTAATACTCTTTTTCTTCACCATCTAACTTTATGATTACTGAATCTCCATATTTTCTCAATGATATCAGTTCATATTCTCCTGGACGTAAATCATTTAACATTTTAGGTTCCATTTATTAGTAAACATTTTTTTTTTATAAATCCATCCATTCTTCATAATCTGTAAAACCTCTTTTTTTTTAAGTCTGTTGTCCTATCTTGCGATATGGAAATCATACATTATTTCTAAATCTTCTTAACATCATGGGTATTTTATCTTCATCATACCGTATTTCATTTATTCTAGGCAAAAATATTAATTCAGTTAGAGATGTAATATCGTTTTCTCTACAATATAATTTTTTTAAATTAGTTAAATTTTTTATACCTTCAATAGATGTAATATCGTTTTCACTACAAGATAGTATTTCTAAATTTATTAAATTTTTTATTCCTTCAAGTGAATTTAATCTATTATCTACACAATATAATTCTTTTAAATTAGTTAAATTTTTTATACCTTCAAGAGATGTAATATCGTTTTCACTACAAGATAGTATTTCTAAATTAGTTAAATTTTCTATTCCTTCAAGTGAAGTTAATCTATTATCATTACAACTTAATTCTTTTAAATTAGTTAAATTTTCTATTCCTTCAAGAGATTTTAATTTATTTCCCTCACAATCTAATACTTTTAAATTCGTTAAATTTTCTATACCTTCAAGAGATGTTAATTTATTTTTATTACAATTTAATGTTTCTAAATTCGTTAAATTTTCTATTCCTTCAAGAGATGTTAATTTATTTCCTCTACATTTTAATACTTTTAAATTCGTTAAATTTTCTACTCCATCAAGAGATTTTAATCTATTATCTTTACAATCTAATGTTTCTAAATTTATTAAATTTTTTATTTCATCAAGAGATGTTAATTTATATCCCTCACAATATAATTCTTTTAAATTAGTTAAATTTTCTATTCCTTCAAGAGATGTATCACAATATAATATAAAAATAGATTTCACTTCAGTAGGATTCTCTATATTTAAGAAAGACATAGTTTTTTTTTCCATACCATTATTATATGTAACATCCATTTATATAGAAACATTTTTATTAAATATTTATTTATCATCTTTGTTTGTTAATTGTCTCAAAATATAAACACACTCTCTCAAGACTGATTTAACTTCATATATCTCTTCAATAATTTTCTCTTGGTAAGGTTCTATTTCGTGATGACCAAACTTTTTATTTAATTCACTCATCTGTATAGCTTGTACTTTTTTCCAATAAACATTAAAAAAGTGATCAGGTAATAGCTCAAATTTATATTTAATCAAATAACAAAAATCTAATTTATGCATAAATTCTTCTATAAAATTTTCACTAAATGTTTGATATCTAGTTATATACAACCAATTTAAATCATCTTTTAATTCTCTCATGGTATCTTCTGTAAGATTTTGAAATATTGATACTTTATATAAATCTAAATTATCAGAAAATTTTACGATAAATTCGTTACTTAAAGTTTGATATTGAGATATGTTTACCCAATCTACTTTATCTTTACATTTTTCTATAAAATCTTCTGATAATTTTTGATATCTAGAAATTTTAGACCAATCATCAGGTTGAGCAAATTCTTCAATAAAAGATTCAGACAGTGTTGAATATTGTAAAACTAAATCCCAATTTACATGATTAATAAGATTTCTAATTACATCTTCAGATAAATTTTTTCTAGAAAATTCATTCCAATCAATATCCATTTATTAGAAAGAAATTTTTTCAATATGCATATAAGGTTTTAAAGCGTTACCATCACATTTTATCTTTAATGTGATGATATCATCACGTTTACCATAAGCAAAACAGGTTACTACATCTCTATTAACATTTAAAATTTCCTTACCATTAATTTCCAGAGATATCAGTGGACTTTTATCATATATATATTTACTTTCTACCGTATCATATATATCTATATATATGGAAATTTTCATATACATATCGGTAGATAATCGCATCTCTTGATCCAGTAATTTTGAGCTCATCATATTGAAATTTACTTTTTTATAATCCCCATCTGTATGAAAATCATCTAGTATAGTAACCCAGATATCTCCATTGTCTAAAAATATTTTATTGACAGCATCGTTATCATTTTCAGGTTCAGAAACATTTGTAATTATTTTATTTTTTGCATCAAATTTATCATTCTGTAATATTAACGAATTTTTTTCAAAATATCTTTTATTCACAACATTTTTTTCATCTTTAGGATCTGCAACATTTCCTATTCTTTTTCCTTTTGCATCAAAAACTTTTCCTTCTAAAGAATGTAAAGTTGTATCATTTAATTCTTTTATTCTCTTGCCTGTTTCTACAGTAAAGGATAAAAAACTCTCATCATATTTAGTTTCTATATGATCTCTCAATTCATGATGATTATTCTCTATTTTATTCAAAACAAAACTTTTAGTGGTTAAATCTAAATCATCTATAGGATTTTCACAATTTTTTAAAATTCTATTTTCCATATCATAATTTCCATTATTCATTAATTTAAAACCTATACCAGGAGGTCCAAAAGGTCCTTCTTTCATTTGATCATCATAAGGTGGATAATAAGCACTCATTTATTTAATTTTAAGATTTTAAACTCTTAACCATTGTTATAGTTTTATTTTTTAAATTTATAAAACATCTCTTTCTTTCTTTAAAAATAAAATAAAACTTATATTCCTTTTGACTATTCGTTATCCAATTAAATTCAATATCTAAATTATTTAAATCGGTATAGTTTTCATGATATGATGAGTCAAAAGGAAAAATAGGATACAGATCACCAAAATTCTTCTTATTTATCAAAAATCCTGTATCTGTATTAATATTGTTATATCCTACATATAAAAGAGCTTCATACACTCTATTAAAATATTTATTGGCAAAATTTGTTTTATAACGCATAAGAGGAACTTGTTTATTATTAATCATCAACCAGCATTCTGTCATATCTATATGATCAAATATCATATTATTTTTTTCATAATTACTATCTCTTTCAACATATTGAGGAATAACATAGACACCTAAAACTTCATCTGACGCTGTAGTTGCTGTCACAGATCCACTGTTGCTTCTATATGGGCCTACCATCTTAAATCTATATCGATCCCAATTTACCTCTATATCTTTATTAGATAGATATGATTCCAGAAACAAGCTTTCTGCAGAATTTTTTAATTCTATATAAGGTAAATGTAAGGTTAAACCTTCAACTACTACCTTATAATTTTCATTTCTTATATTAGTATATATCATATTTTTATTTTCATTTCTTTGAATTTCTATTTTCACTTCAAAACCTGAAATTATCTTTTCATATTCTCTAAAGAAATCGATTATATCTTTTAAAGGTGTCCATATTTTAATGACATTGCTATCTTTCGTTAGTTCCCATCTCTTTACGAATCCTTCGTTATAATCTTTATTCATTTTCAAATTATTAAAAAATTCAGTTATTTTAGTAGTAACTTCTAAAGTACCATCATATTTGAACTCATTACGGTCAGCTGAATCAGATGTATCTAGATAAAAAAATTCATTTTGAGCTTGTGATGTTACATAATCAGGAGTATAATGAATTAATCTTAAAACCTGATTCATGATTGAAAAATTTGACTGTGTATTTGATTCAATTTCGGTATCTCCTATATATACTTTTAAAGTTTTGATAAAACCTCCACCATTTACCAGACTCACATTTTCGTTTCCAATGGATGATTTATCATTTTTTGTAATTTTTAATTTTTGTTCAAGATATCCTCTAGAATATAAAATTTTTGCTTTAGTATCATTAATATGAAAAACATAGGTGGCATTCTCATCTGAACTATGTTCTTTTGGATGAATTTCTCTTAATTCATAACTTTTAATGTGATCATTATAATAATAACGAGTATCACTTAAATCATAAATCATTTATTTAGGAAGAATTTTTAAACCACCTTCTTTCTTTTTCATAGAAAATATTTCATTTAATTTATTCTTAGGTTTCAATAAAACCTTTAAAAATCCTAGTATTTTTTTACTTTTTCTATATAATCTATGTTTATTCATTTATTTAAGAAGAAATAAAATTAAATTCTACAGCTCCTTTATTTAAATCTATTAATTCACCTTTCTGATTAGTAATCCTCATTTTTATTCTTTCAACAGGATCTACTTTAACAGGAAAAAATATCCAATTATTAAATTCTTTTGAAATTATACTACCTGGAGGGTTTTTATTAGTGAAAGAATATATAACTTCTGAATTATATTGATTTATTAAAGATCCTTTTACAACATCACAGTGAATATAAATATTATCATTTCCATTAGATATATCAGCAATATGTTCACCTTCAACCTCTGTTTCTTCATCATAACTTCCATATGTAGGATTTAAAAAGCCTATAATGTTATGAAAGTTACTTTTAGTAAAATCAATTACCCAACCATTTTTCAGTTTAATAGATATTCTTTGTCTTGCTTCAATAATACCAAATTTGACAGGCGGATCCTCACCGAATATTTTCATCATATACTCATTTAATCCTCTTATAGTATAATTAAAATTTGAGATAGTAATTGTTATATCTGTGAACTCATTAATTCGTTTAAAGCTAAAAATATGACAGAAGAAGAAATTTATATGCGAGAAAAGGATTTCATAAAAAGTTTAAAATTTAATCCAGTTGAAAAATATGTAAAACAAATGCAATTGAATGGATATAAATTTATTCATTCTAAATAAATGGTTTGTAAAAAGAAAGGTGGTGATATTGTTGGATGGATACAAGATAAAATAAATCTTCCAGAAATGCATTTACCAGGATATCAATATTGTGGTCCAAATACAAAATTAGAAAAAAGATTAAAAAGAGGTGATCCAGGAATAAACAGAGTTGATAAAGCATGTAAAAAACATGATATTGAATACAATAAAACAAAAGATACAAAACAGAGACATGTTGCTGATCAAAAATTAATAGATAATTTAAATGATATACAAGATCCAACATTTCAAGAAAGATTAGCTGCAGAAAATATTTCGCCACTTTCATGGTAAAAAGACTATTGTACTAATTGGGAGTTGTCCAAGGTTGCCATAAGGATTTTTAGCATTCCAATAACAGCTGCTTCTTGTGAACGAAATTGGAAGACTTTTAGCACAATTAAAACGCAAAAGAGAAATAGCTTAACTAGTGAACGTACTGCTAAGCTGGTTTCCGTTTCTCAAAATCTTTTTTTGCTTCCAAATCTAGAGAACCAGTCACAAGGTCATCCAAGACCAAATGGAGAATGTGTATCAGGAAGTTCTTTTGTAGAAAAGTCTTCTGTTGGTAGTTCTGGTTCTGACTCAGATTCACAACAGTCTGAATCTGAACTGGAATTTAATAATTTTATAGACAGTGGCGATGACTAAATTGTGTATAGTGGGAGTGGCCAATAATATTTTTGGGCAAATCCACGGAACAAGGGACATAACATAACCTTGCCAAAAAAAATTCAATCGGATTGAATACACTTTTTTTAGAACTTGCTAATAATCTGAAGTTTCTTATACTATAATATTTTTGGAAGTCAGTGGTATAAGCATATAAAATAAATGTATGTTCATTTCTTTTTTGTAATGCTATTTAATATTATATGCACTATGTCACATTAGATATTTACCAATTGAAGAATAAGAAAATTTTTCGTTTTAAAATTTTCGGGAAAATCAACATCTGTAGATTCATCTATACTAAAGTGACCATGACCGATTGAATAAAAGTGATTGTAGCGCCGCTAGTGGAAAATTTTTAAGTTTAGGATAGCGAACTCGGCAAAGCGAGATAGATAAAACCTGCGTCTATAATAAGTTGCTAAAGGAAGTTAAAGGAAAGCATAACTTTCATCGAAAACTAGATTTTACTTACAAGGAAGATCTCCTGACCGACCCCCATCGATTTTAATGAAAAAATTACTGTGAAGAGCATTGGTCTGTCACAACACATGGTGTAAGTACCAGCGGCTCTATAGAAATAGAAACGACACAATAAAATATTGAAAAAAATAGTTTTCATCGCCAAATGTAACCCTACAGTAGAACACGGGGCCAAAGTTGGCGTACAATATACGTCACATTCCCCGAGTATAAATACGGAAACAGTGCATCGGCTCGTTTGCTTTGCTCTTCGATTCGCTTATTGTTCTGTAGTACTGCACATTTCGTATATACAGCGACATTTTTTATAGTTTATTCCTCTTTACTGTTTGTTTGAATGCAACCTAGTTGCATGATTTTCTGTTTTTTTACAGTATCAAATGCTGATAGAACAGAGTGTTTAAACTATTTGAATATTCTTTACATTTGCAATTTCGCTTTGTCGTTTATTTTTTTCAGGACATTTTCAAAATCCGGTTGATTTTGTTTTTCATACATAAGGTTTGCAAAATGTAGTTGGTGTTGCACATATTTTTATTTCGAACATTTTTTACTATTCCTCACCTCTGCAATACATTTATTCCATAAAATAATAAGCCTGTTAACGTTACATTAATTTAGGTCGTAATGGAACTAGATTGGATTTGTCCTACAGATTAATTTAGGACAAGTTTATAAAAAGTGAGACTTTAAATGCTGATGAGTTGTATTATTAGGTACTGTCTTGTTAGTGTTCACTGTTTAGTATTACTATTGATTTTGTTAAAAACTGCATAAGGGCTTTCCTCCTGCTGGGAGAAGTGCCCAAGAGGTGGTTAACCGGAACTTTCTAAAGATCTTCCTTCGCATTAATGTTATACGTGGAGAATACCACTAAAAACTCTGTGCTGTCTGATCAATCGAACGCGAGAACTCAAAATCTCCCATTGGTGTCTTACTTACAAATGCGACGCTCGTATACCCAGGATCTATGCATTAACTGAATTTTTATAGCATTACATCTTCGGAGGGTTTCACCTTTCACGATTGTCGAAACAGTAATCATAATGAATAATCGCTAAATCGGGATAACGTATAGATTCTGGTAACCCAGAACCAAATTTCAATAGTTTATTGTGTCGTTTCTATTGCTATAGGGCCGCTGGTACTTACACAATGTGTTGTGACAGACCAATACTATTCACAGTAATTGTTTCATTAAAATCGGTGGGGGTCGGTCAGGAGACCTTCCTTGTTAGTTAAAAGTTAGTAAAATCTGGTCAAACTAAATTTCCCCAGTCCTAAACTAATCAAATTTAGAAACTGGCATTTAAAGGGATACTGATTACGAAAACAAAATACTGGCATTTTTCCGATCGTTTACCTGCATATTGATTGGTTTTTCTGCCAATTTACTAGATATAATGGAATGATTCTTCTTCTTCGACCCAGACCGTCCGACCTACCCGAATGTATAAGGTATCTGTTTTGGAGTCCGGGAAGTTCCAATTTTGGTCCGAACCAAGTGGGGGAGGCATCCACAGGGACCGTATCCTCCTTCCCCCTACAACCAACGTCTCGGAAGGACTTATAGACCCACATGTTTAATGTGATCGCACTCCGCGCGAACACGGCAACAGTTTGAGAAGAGAACGGGAATCGAACTCGGATCGTCCGAGTGCAATACCCGCGCGCTAACCACTGGGGTATCGCTTCCATTATAGACTGATTGAAGCAAAATTCGGTACAAAGTTAATTGTTACATGAATGTAAAAACAACATCGCGATTTTTGTTTCTTTTTTTTTTTGCATTCGCCCATCGTCACTATGTACATCTGTTATTTTTTTATTATATTAATGCGAAAGAAATCACAATTTGCCTAAAATGACCCAGCGTCATGAGTGTCAACGATGAGCATTTCATTTCCAGCGTCATGAGTGTCAACGATGAGCATTTCATTCTCCAGTCAACGATGAGCATTTCCCATCCCCAAATGTATATAAACATCTCTTTTCAAGTTCAACTCAACTGATTGAAATCTTTTAATTAGCACATTTTCATTTTCAAAAGAACTCAATTGGCTAAAATACATCGTTTAAAATGAATGATAACAACATATTATCGACAAATTAACTGAAAAAGAATTTAGCATTTCACTGTTTTGAAAGAAGGCGCTTATATATTTAGTGAATGTCTTTTGTTATTATTTGTTCGAGAAAAGTAACGAAACCGAGTTTGTCCTCGAACAAACTTATTTATAGTGATTAAAAATTAACTGAAACGTTCACGTCTTTTGTACGGATTAATTAAGTATGACGTAAACATTGGGTAATGACGTAAACACTGTCTTGAATACGAATTGAGATAACGACATAAACACGGTCTTGAATACGAATCGAGGAAATGAATGCAATGAATGAATAGAAGAATCAACATTGCATTAAAAAAAATTGTGTTCTCTCAATTGATTTATGACTTTTGAGGAATTGTAATTAAATCAAAGCTTAAAAATCTGATGTGGCCAGCACATGACTTTCCCTGCAAACTTATCTTAACGTTCTCTTTATTTTAATTAAATTTATTTCACTTTTAATTCAATTTTCGTTCTCATTCGGTAACCAGACTTATTTTCAAAGGTGGCGTAGAGAAAATACGGAAAACTAAAATATCTCGAGAACGGCTAGTCCTAGTGTAATGGGGTTGGTCTTATTATTTTCATCGTTAAAAATTACGTATTAAACGAGCATTTAATGGATATATTTGAGTATACCTAGTCCTTTAGTTTAGATTTTGACGATTTTTGCGGGCCATTTTGCAGAAAATGGCAGGTTATTTTTTTCCGAATCGTACCAAAATCTATTCAGCACCAGGGTAACTCACAAGCGACTAATCTACCGAATTTTGTGGAATTCGGTCCAGTAGTTTTTTAGTTAGAGTGGATAAAAGCTTTTGCGGGCCATTTTGCAAAAAAAGGCGGGTTCTTTTATTCTAAATCATACCCTAAACTAATCAGCACCAGACTCACTCACAAGTGACTTACCTACCAAATTTTGTGAAATTCGGTCCATTAGTTTTTTAGTTAGAGTGGATACAAAATCTGCACAGACAGACACACAGACAGACAGACAGACACACAGACAGACAGACACACAGACACACAGACAGACAGACAGACACACACACAGACGTCACGCTAAAAATGGTTTTTTCGTATTCTAGAGGTCTTGAAACGTGTAGATCCGTCGAAAACTCGAGTTGCGATTTTAGAAATGATTCCAATACTTCCCTATACATTACCATGTATTGCAGGGAAAGTAAAAATCTGATGTGGGCAGCACATGACTTTCCCTGCAGACTTATATTCACGTTCTCTTTATTTAATTAAATTTATTTTACTTTTAATTCAATTTTCGTTGTCATTCGGTAACCGGACTTATTTTCAAAGGTGGCGTAGAGAAAATACGAAAAACTAAAATATCTCGAGAACGGCTAATTCTAGTGTAATGGGGTTGGTCTTATTCTTTTCGTCGTTAAAAATTACATATTAAACGAGCATTTAATGGATATATTTCAGTATATCTAGTTCTTTAGTTTAGATTTTGACGATTTTTGTGGGCCATTTTGCAAAAAAAGGCAGGTTATTTTTTTTCGAATCGTACCAAAATCTAATCAGCACCAGGGTAACCTGCAAGTAACTCATCTACCGCATTTTGTAAAATTCGGTCCATTAGTTTTTCAGTTAGAGTGGATGCAAGCTTTTGCGGGCCATTTCGCAAAAAAAGGCGCGTTCTGTTATTACGAATCGTACCCAAAACTAATCATCACCAGACTCGCCCACAAGTGACTTACCTACCAAATTTTGTGAAATTCGGTCCATTAGTTTTTTAGTTAGAGTGGATACAATATCTGCACAGACAGACAGACAGGCACACAGACAGACAGACAGACAGACACACAGACACACACGCAGACGTCACGCTAAAAATGGTTTTTTCGTATTCTAGAGGTCTCGAAACGTGTTGATCCGTCGACAACTCGAGTTGCGATTTTCGACATGATTCCAATACTTTCCTATACATTACCATGTATTGCAGGGAAAGTAAAAATCTGATGTGAGCAGCACATGACTTTCATTGCAGACTTATATTAACGTTCTCTTTATTTTAATTAAATTTATTTCACTTTTAATTCAATTTTCGTTCTCATTCGGTAACCGGGCTTATTTTCAAAGGTGGCGTAGTGAAAGTACGATAAACTAAAATATCTCGAGAACGGCTAGTCCTAGTGTAATGGGATTGGTCTTATTCTTTTCATCGTTAAAAATTACGTATTAAAGGGGCATTTAATGGATATATTTGAGTATACCTAGTTCTTTAGTTTAGATTTTGACGATTTTTGCGGGCCATTTTGCAAAAAAAGGCAGGTTATTTTTTTCCGAATCGTACCAAAATCTATTCAGCACCAGGGTAACTCACAAGCGACTAATCTACCGAATTTTGTGGAATTCGGTTCAGTAGTTTTTTAGTTAGAGTGGATAAAAGCTTTTGCGGGCCATTTCGCAAAAAAGGCGGGTTCTTTTATTCTAAATCATACCCTAAACTAATCAGCACCAGACTCACTCACAAGTGACTTACCTACCAAATTTTGTGAAATTCGGTCCATTAGTTTTTTAGTTAGAGTGGATACAAAATCTGCACAGACATACACACAGACAGACAGACAGACACACAGACAGACAGACACACAGACACACAGACAGACAGACAGACACACACACAGACGTCACGCTAAAAATGGTTTTTTCGTATTCTAGAGGTCTTGAAACGTGTAGATCCGTCCTGCTTTAAATGAGAGTTATGCATCTGCAAACAAAAATTATAAAATAGAAAATAAAAAAATATTGATTTTTAATTACTTGAAAAAATATCTAAAATTTTGTTTTCTTGGGCTGTTGAAGACCCAGGCCACACGACCAACCCAAGTGTTTACGGTAGCAAGATGTGTGGCCGGGTTATCTTGGACTGTAGAAGACCCAGACCGTCCGACTCATCCAAAGGACACGAGCAGTAAAAGTTTAATTCGTGCGTAAAAGTTTAAGTTGTAGGGAAAGTAAATTCTGGGAGGCAAATTTGAACTATTTCGTTAAGCCTTGGTTGCTCGTTTTTATATTTGCCTAATTCAATTCAATATGTTAATGTCGGTTAATATATTTATGAACGCTTGACGCAAGTGTCAGAATTTATAGAATGAGTTTTATTGGAAAAAATTGCAGCAATACATTTAGCCATATACACTAAAATTGCTGCAATGCATTTCACAGTAATATACTTAGCCTTCTTTCAGATACCGAATCTGTTGGTTAAATTTTTATTGAGTTTTTGCAATTTGTCGGTCAATCGCAGTACTTTATGTTTTCTATCTCATAAACTATTCAAAGTATTTTTTGACAATTCTGCAACAACTATTGGCAACGAATAGTCCTTCAAATAAAAACATTCATACTGCTGCAAAAATAGTTTAAAAGTAAAGTAAACAAAAAGTAAACAAAAGTAAACAAATTAGTAAAGGTATTTTTTGGATACCTTTACTAATTTGTTTCATCCTGTATTTTCAATGCGAGTATTTTACTCAGTTGATACTGAATCATACAGCCCATCCTGATTTAATATGTTATTTTTATTTTTAAATTTATTAGCTCGAATACGACTAAACAAAGGGATAACGGTGGAATGGGCAGGTTTAAATTTAAATTCGTTACAACATTGAATTAAAGGACGGAAAATCGTAGAATGGCAAGGGAGACTCTGTTTGTAAGGTAAACAGTCGGAGAACAGGGCAAGTTTAGTGTCAGGATAAATACATTTAGAACGGGTAGAAGAGAAAATTTGATAAATAAACTAAAAAAATGCGGTTGCATAGTCGGGGTCAAAGATGAAGTTAATTTCGTTATATAAATCCTCAATGGAGGAACAAACATTAAAGGCATGATTGAAATAGGAAATGAAAGAAGCTTTCTTAGAAGAAACAGGGTGGGAAGAATTAGAGGGAATACAAGAATTATCAAAAGTAGGTTAACTAAAGACAGAGGCACGAAAGCTATTAGTAAAATGGGAAATCAGAACTTCAAGAAAAGACAAATTTCTCCTATATTCATGCTTAGCAGTAAAATTAATAGAAGTATAAAATTCACTGTTGGTAAAATTGCTTATTTATTGGTAAAATTGCAGTTTTATTGGTAAAATTGCTTACTTCATTACCTATTTTAACCGTGTCTTTAATGTATGTTCCTCTGTTGAGGATTTACATAATAAAATTATCTTTATCTTTAACCTTGGCTATGAGGCCGCTTACTATTTTCAGTTTTTTTATCAAGTTTTTCCCTATTTGTTCTAAATTTATTTATCCTAAACCCCAACTTGCCCTGTCCTTTGACTGTTTGCTTTACAAACCGAGTCTCCCCCTTCTATCCTTCCATTTTCCGTCCCTTGACTCAATTTTGTCATGAATTTAAATTTAAACTTGCCTATTCTAGTCTAGCCCTTTGTTTAGTGGTATTCGTACTGATAAATGTAAAAATAAAAATAACTCCTGAAATCAGGTTGGAGTGTATGCCGTTCTCCTCTTATCTCATGAAATTAATTATAAATTTTGTATTGACAGTAATAAACGTACAGTTGGAATTAGATTATCTGAACACTCGCGGGATATTAAAAGCAGTAAACGTTCCACTGCTTTGTCCCAAATTATTATTAATGATAAATTTATTCCGATTATTGGCAAAAAATTCCTGTTAAACTAATTTATTTATAAAAAGCAGTATTCTGGAATTCAGTGTTGCGTATGCCATCAGATGCTGATAACTGAGCTGGATATTGGACTCATTTTTAATGTATTTACAACAATGGATAACGTAATACCTCCTTTTGTGTTGTGGCTACGAAGACAGTGATTGAGTGTGAATATCCCATGAATAAATCGATTTTTAAAATTACTTACAGGCAGAATTCTCGCGGACCTCACAAGTTGTAATAATCCTCGTAATATTCTGTTTTTCGAATCCATTTTTATTTACATTTATCAAGACTCAATTTGTAACTTCGATTCAATTTAAAACCTCAGTATCGCTTGCTACCTCGTTCTCGATTTACTGCTAGTTAAATCTTTGTCCGAATTTTTAGATATCTACTTGTGTTAATTTTGCTTTTAATGCTATTTTTTGACTTCTAAAAAGCTGTTATTTATATTGCACTTCTGATGTGTGAATCTTGTAAATCAATTCTTCAATTTCTTCTTTTATTTTGGGTAATGTTACTATTCATATGCAAATTTTGTCCGCTGTTTCTGGCTGTGTATGCGCCTATATATCTTTACCTTTTTACTTTCCTTATATATATAATGTATAAGGAAAGTATTGTGACGGCGTCGAAAATTCGAATTCGGGTTTTCGACGGGAGAGCACGTTTCAAGCATCCCTGATCACGAATCAAACATTTTTGAAGTGATGTCTCTGTGTGTGTGTGTGTGTGTGTGTGTCATTGAGTCTGTGGAGACGATAACTGACGAACGAATAGACAGATTCGAACCAAATTTAGTACAAAAATCACAATCCGTAAACACTGGAAGTCTGTTGTTTTTATACACAATCGAATGTTCAAAACTCTCCTAAATTTTCGAATGAAATTTTGAAAAAATCATCAAAAAATCAAAACCACTAATAAAGTTACGCAAATAAACATTTCTTATGTAATTTTTCATTAGAAAACGATTGACATAAATTTTAGAACTCTAACATGAACCGTTCCCGAGATATTGAACATTTTTCAAAAAAATTATCAAAATGTCATATAAAATAAAAAAAATATTTCCTATTGAGAAACATGTTCTCTTTTCATATGTAATACCATGCAATAAATTGGGTGACATCCTTCTCGTGGATCTAGCTCGTGCCATTCATGAAAAAAGAAACTTTGAGTAATACTTTTGTATTTGAACGCCAATAGTCATTTATCTGCTGTAAGAATAACTTATTTCTTAGTGCATAACGCTTGGCGAGATTTTGGCGACGAATTTGGCGGAATATCGCCTACTTGGCGACTTTTTGAATTGTTGCCAAATTAATGAAAATCTCGCCAAATGGATAAAAATGACGCTAAATCAATGAAAATGACGACTAATTGTCGAAAATTCAATATCTTGGAAACAATATTAGTATCTACTATAAGAAAAACCTATTTTTTTACTGTAAAAGTAGTAAATTCATTACATTATATAAGGAAAGTCATGTGTTGCCCACATCAGATTTTTTCGCATTGCCACTGATAATACATGTTTAACGTCTGAAAACGCTATGATTTTTATGTAATTTTAACGCCTTAATTGTTTGACCAAATTAAAAGTATTTTACTATAAAGTGTTTTCCATTAACACAAAATATGTTGTCTTTACTCCTTTAGGTGCATTCTTCATGAAGGATGTCTGGCTGTGTTATACTGCTGACTCCATTCCCTCCGTTCGGGTGTTTGAGAAGCTTGATAAAATACAGCAGCAAGTAGTTTGGATTGCTTCTGTTTGAAATTCTCCAGCTGTAGGTGTAAAAAAATGATTATGCGCAATAGCATCCTGTCTTTCTTGTTTTATTCAAGTGTTTCCATATTTCAGGATACCATTTTTCCGGCAAACACCAGGAGTTTTACCGAAAATTTATTGGTCATATCTTAATTAGCATAACGGTGATAGTGTAAGATTTCTTTTTACGGATAAACTGCAAGACGATATCAAACTCAATTTATTCGAAATATATACCATTTTCATTGTTTCAAAATCATATAATCCTAAATGACAATCACCATCAAGTAAGATTTTAAAGAACCTCATTTTACAGTCAGAATTCTTCAATTTCCATTGAAGATAATAACATTATTTATAAATTAACAAAAGGCACAATGGAGATTTCATTGCTCTGAATGACAATGCTTATGAATTGAATTCTGTTAACGCGCAAACAAGGTCTTGACTGAAATATATTCAAAGAACAAACTTATTTACAATGGTGAGCCTTAAAAATTAATGGACGGTTCATGATTTTGTAATCAAAGAGGGATTGGATTAATTAAACATGACGCAAATATTGTCTTAGATAGGAGTTGAATCAATGAAAACAATGGATGTATAAACGACAACATTGGAATATTTTATTAAATTACTCCCTTTGCTAGATAATAATACTTCAGTAAACAGTTTTTCAAAATGTACAAACTGCATGCAAGAGAGTATCTTTAATTTATTTTATTCTATTAACAATATGTTGAGTTATTCTAAAGTATCTTATTCTATTAGTGATTCAAGTATTCGATCAAGTATTCTATTCTCGAATTTTTCGAATTCGTTTTTTAAGTTCTTTTATGTTTTAGGCCCATTTAGACCGATATTTGCACAATTGATCGATTCCTTAGTGACCTAAAATATTATCACAGACTTTCCATCTTGACAACATCGGAAAGATCGAAAAATTATTTTTTTAACAAACTTTGAACGGAGGCCATACAATGAATAAACAAATTTTAATATATTTTGTTAAATAATTTTTGGGCATTTTTACCCTCTCCGATTATTATATTACGACATATTAAAATTAACATGCTATCCAACACTCATTTTTTTCAGCAGCTGCTTAAAATATCATAGAATACTGCAGAAAAAAACATTTCATAAACCGTTTTTTAATTATACATTTTTATCTGAGGCATGCCATTGACTTTTAAACGAATCTAACAGGCTGCAGACTCCATCGGAGATCGAATTTCGTCAAAATATCAAATTATTTTACCAACTTGCATGACGGTATAAAAATTAAACTTATATATCTGATAAGATTTTAGATTCAAGTTAATCTATAAGCTAGTCTGCTTCATATAAATACGTACTCGAATACGTATATCTCCATATATTCAGCTCAAACCTGATCAATTATTAAACATTTTTAGAAGTCTATTTAACTTTCTAATTTCTTTTAGAACAAAACAAAATATCTCGTGCTTGTATATCAAAATGTCACCAAGACTGAATTCTCTCATACTTATTTTTGTTGCTTATTATTTATACCTATCTTTTATAATTCTGCAGATATTTCGAGTGAAAGTAAAAAAAAAAAAAAAAAAAAAAAAACTCGTTATGCCTGATGCTCTTTTAAATTGTTTGGAAAGAAAAACGAGCTCGATTCAAAATCCAATTATATACACTTGTAGTGATTTCAAAATGTTACAAATTCTTGCTTTTTGTTCACAACTAGCATGTTTAGTTTTTGAAATATAAGCATTACAAACTTGCAAATATGGAAAATTTTCAATCTTCTTCAATTTGACAAGGTGATTACTCGAAATCTTTGGGAGACTTTTTAAAAAAATAAATAAAGATAATAAATTTCCTAGTACATATTTTGTCGCTCATTATTTATATCTATCTGTTATAGTCTCGAAGATATTTCCAGAGGAAGAAAAAAACACTCGCTCGGACAGATACTTAAGCTTTCGGTTTAACGGTTCAAAATATTAAAATGTGGAAATTATTTTTATATATTCCTAATCTTGATCACATTTCTGACAAAATAAAAAATATTATTTACATTTTTAACACTTTACAACAATGTTGAAAAGTGTTTATGACTTTGTTCATTCTGTTTGTCTGTCTGTCTGTCTGTCCGTTAGTACGATAACTGCCGTAAAAATGACTTAATCAAAATGAAATTTTAGTATGTTGTTCAGACGGTCTGTAGGACCTATGGGAATATAAATGAATAACATCACCCAATTAGTTTTGGATTGAACCCGGGTTGAAAAAATGAAATACATTGAGCCCTATGGAACCTAATTTTTCAAGCATTTTTTAAGCGGATTTAAAATTCACAAATTGCTTCGAAAATTTTAGGTAATATTCAAATTGTTCCATAAAATATATAAAAAAAAATTCAGCGACATATATTCAGTAGTTTTTTAAATAAAAATTAAAATAATAATAACACCTCTTATATGAAGCGATCACGTGACCATGATATGAAACGATCACGTGACCTACTTCAAAATGATATATGGCATCCATCTTGTCTCAAAATCGTGATTTTTAAAGCTCATTTTAATTCATATTGAGTGTTGTATACGTACTGAAACCACTTTATTTCTGCTTAAATTCTGTGCATCTACATACTGAAACAACGTAATTACAATATATTTGAGTTTAAATGCTCATCCAAATTTGATTATTTCTACAACGAAGCCTATTTTTCACCTATGTAAAATGTAAACAGCAAAATATGTAGAATTAGTTGTATTAGAATTGCGGTATTTCTTTAACCCAAAAACAATTAGTCCATGGAGTCTGCGTAGCTGATATGATTGAAATTTTCATTGATTTTACAAAGAGAAGGACGATTTTTACGCATAGAGTTTAATTACTTGTAGCTCCATGGTCTTAATTTTTAAATAAAATAAATTATTATAGTATTGTGATGAATGACATGAATGGGAAATTATTTATGAATGAAATTCTGCTTTTATAGAGAAAGCCAGGCATGTTATTTTTTCTATGACGTCATTTGAATGAATTTCAGTTGTTTTCGATGAAGTTTTGAATTATAATAAATTGTTGTAGTATTATGATAATTCTAAAATTATTACCGAGGAATGTATTACATTTTAGAGATGTTTAAACCAGGCAATTTATATTTCAATGCCGTCATTTGAATGAAGTTCATTTTTTTCGATGAAGGTTTGAGTTTCAAATATAATAAATTAATGTAGTATTGTGATAAGTTTTAAAATATTACCGAGAAATGTATTGCATTTTAGACATGTTTAAATAAAATTGCATTGAAGTTGGAAAGTTTTTCATAATCAATGCCTTAAGCATGATTGATCTTTCTTGTTATTTATTAGTTTCGAGGGTATAAGCGTCCAAACTGTTTAAATTTTTCTCAACGTTCCGATTTCCGCCACAGAAACCCCGATCATAGGTGTTAGTCACATAAAACAAAGCTATAAACGAGTGTTCTGGGTTTGTAGCTTGTTTATTATTGAAAAAATGGCATTGTCTTATTTTGAATTTTCCCCGAAGATACGTTCTAACTGATATAAACATGTGCACAGAGTGACAAATAAACATCAGTTCAAACTGACAAATTGATAGTGTAAATAAATAATAATAGTAATAAATAATACTAAATATTAATAGTAATAGATTTCACTAATGAGCTGAGTTCAATAGCTCGGTAGTAGTATCAGCAATAATGTTACTGATAAATTGTCATAAAATACATCGAAATGATATGCCAATTTTTAGCAATTTGTATCTAACTAGTATAGCAGTAAGAATAAAAAAATGCTTTATTTGGCATTCGAGTAAAATTCGTTAATGATCACAAGTAAACAATTATTCGAATGTTTACATAATCCTTTATTCAATGACAGTTGCTTTTCCTAATAACAATTTGTTTATAGTAGTTTCTTGAAATGAAACAGTGTATGTAATTAAATAATGAATGCCATGAAGTGATTTTAATCAAGCTGGTTAATTAAGATAAGATAACTGTAAAGCGTCGGAGAATTAAACATGATGAACGCTGATAAAAATTATTCTGTTTTCACGCTTTATATTATGCTTAATATTATTTCATAAATCAAAAAGTGCAATAAAATGAGTATAGTACATAAGCTGTGATTATGAATTGTATATTGTATTAAAACCAAATAATGTTGAAGTGATAAAGATTGGAAGGATAAGCTGGTTGGAACATCTTTCCTGGTGATACATTGCTGACACAATTCTCAGCAAAAAAAGAAAAATAAAACATTTACTAAGCCTAGTGTTGTTAGAAGATAGAAAAGTCTCTACTACATCATTAGATAGTACATGGTTTGGGCAGGCAGTTGGTGTACAATAGACGTTTATTATGGAGGGAGAATTTTAAGATCGTTGGTAAGCAATTGCTCTGGAAAAGAAGTAGTCTCAGCTGGGCAGTCGAGGCCTTCATCAGGGATTATAACTGTAAAAGTCAGCATTTTGCAAATGTGAAGATTCTATGTCTTCCATAATTACTTAATTTATAAAAATGTCGTTCATAACATGGTATTTTTCCATATAGCAGTTTTGTGAAAGGAAACAGTATATTCCATTTAATAATAATTTTTCTAAGCCATTGCGATAAAAGAGCATTTTACAGCCGTTAAATTAAGATAAAATAACTATTATAGGTCAACGTTTAAATATGAAATAGTGCTACAAAAATTACTCTATTTTCATGTTTTTATTTATGCTAATAATGTTTCTTTTAGAATCTGTATGTGTATACTGTAAAATCTGTTAAGAGCAAATATTTTTTGAGGATAATTTTCAAATTAACTAATGCAAATTTGAATAAAAATTCTGCTAATATGTTTATGCTAAAAATTTACAGAGAATTTTCCATCATAATGAATTCAAAAATAGGACAAAAGAACGAAACATTCGGTTAATGAATGTAGTAATTTTTGACACTTTCTAATATTTTTTTTCTATTAATGCAAATGCACATAGATACAAATCAATTGGCTCCCATGCGTCACGCAGTGACGCATGAAGCCAGAGCAGAGCACAACAAAAAGAGAAAACAGAAACACAACAGGAACAAAAATAACAAGAGCAAGCAACAAATTAACAATAGTTCATCAGCATCATAAGGGAACGAGCTCTCCAATATCGATCATAGATGTTCTCTCCAGAAATGGCCGTACACTCCCGAAGATGTGCACTTCTAATATAATTGTAAAGTGTTTATGACTTTGTTCATTCATTCTGTCTGTCTGTTTGTCTGCCTGCCTGCCTGTCTGTCTGTTCGCACAATAACTGCCGTAAATAATATTTTATCAAAATGAAATTTTAGTATGTTATTGAGACGGTCTGTAGGATATATGAGAATGTAAATGAATAATATCAAGCAAATAATTCCGGATTTAGCCCGGGTTGAAAAAATAAAATATACTAAACTCTATGGGACCTAATTTTGCAAAAATAATTTTCAAGTTACAATTCTCCAATTGCTTCAAAAATTTTACGAAATATTAAAATTATCACATAAAATGAAGAAAAAAATCAGCAAAATATATTTGATAGTTTTTTAAATAAAAATTGAAATAATAATTACACCTATGGTATATGGAGAGATCACGTGACTCATTGCAAAATAAAATATGACATCTATTTTTTTCCGTGTGTAAAGACAGTGATATTTAAAAATCTTTTAAATTTATGTTTACTGTTGCATTCGTCCTAAAACAGCTTTATTTTATGCGTAATATCTGTATATCTAAATCTGAGCCAACGCAGTTATAATATTTTTTATTTTAAATGATTACTAAACTTTAATTATTTCTACAACGAAGCCAAATTTTAACGTATGCAGAATGTACATAAATCAAGTGATTGTAAGGTGAGTTGTGTAAGAATTGCTGAACTTTTATCACATAACCTTATTTAGTACTGGAGTCTGGAATATAAATGATATGAGTGAAATGTTCATTGATTTTATATAGAAAAGCAGACGATTTAAGCCATTACCTTTTTTGATGAAATTTTATGTTTGCAAGTATAGTAAATTATTTTAGTACGTAATAATTTAAAAAATATGCATGCTATGTATCGCATTTGAGATGTTTGAATAAAATTGCATTTAATTATTTCTAAAATTGCATTTAATTATTTCTATATTCAGCTGGAAAGTGCTTCATAATCAAAGTTTTATGCATAATGCATCTTTCTTGTTTTAATTGTTATTATGGTTGATTGAATATGTTAATGTAACAAATATAGGTGATTATAAGCAGGTTTTCTTACCTAATACGCAATTATTTATAAAAATGAGTAACTGAAAATAATTGAATGAAATACATACTACCGGTATAAAATAATTGTATTTGCAGAATTTTGTTTTCCATTGAATGAGTAGTAATAGTTTTGAGTCTTAAAATGCTATTAAAATAAGATTTTTATTTATTTATCCTGTAGAGAACGAACGCTTCATATATAGAAGGGAAAATAACATTTCCAGTCATGTGTTGATTAAATCGTGCATGAAGTCATACTTTACAGAATATTTTCTGCGTATGAATGTCACGCAATATATAATTATCACGTAATATAATTTATCACATTGTATATCACGTAATATATTTTTTGAGTAATATATAATACATGCACCATAACCCGAATCTCCTTAAGCAACTCTGCGAGCTTTCTGGTTTTCTTCAACCACCTGTTTGAAACCACTGCACAAGATCTTTTGATTTTGGCATTTGAGATTTTATTTTGAGCTATGTGAATGTGTCTAAACATGTTGACTATGCTCAGACTCACCGTATATTATTTGGTTCTACTCATGACAGCTGCAGTCAGAATTTATCAGATCTGTGCTTGAAGTTCAGAAAATGAAGAGAAAGATTTTAGATCTTCTCTATATTGATTGCAATGACTTTCGATATCGGCAGTGATGTAATTAAAACATTGTAAAATATATTAGATAATATTTTAAATGAAAAACAATATTTAGCGCACACATAAGCAATTACGACGATATTACTATCTCTAATATTAGGTTTAATCTACATTCTCTATCGAATTTAGAGTAAAGTGAAAATTAAAATCTGCACAATCTCCTTATTCACTATCTTTTTTTATATAGGCTTGCATTCTGTGCGTTGTATTTCTCGTGATTTGAAAAGTATTGTCATAAATTGCAATTTCCTTATAAACGTCGAAACAAGATCTGTATTGGACCTCATTGATCTCTGCATATAATTTGCAACTCTCGTTGGTTTAAGGACCTCAGGCACACTGTGGTAGAAATCTGGCTTTGTCAAAAACCACCCACTTTAGTCCGGAACCCAATAGGAACGACAGCCACAGTGCACCACATTTTAACCAACCCATTATTTCTTGGATGGTATTTCGACCTACAGATTTCTCATGACCATACTTTGTAAAGAACCCTGCTGCCCCGACCGGGAGTCGAACCCTGTATCTCCGAACTAACCAGCCCACGCTTTACCGTTGAGCTACTGGGATGAAATTGCAAGCTCTTATTGTCGAAGCGGACTCTGTATTATCCACCCTCTAATGTTAGATTTGCGTACAATTGACAATCCGACTGACCATCTCCTGTTATTTTTACCTCAGGTTCTTCTGCGTAGTCGTTATTCTTTCAATTTGAAATTGGAGCTCAATCTTTCAGAGTCCACTAAATCCGTGCTAGTCATACCCTAGTATACTAGGGTCACTTTTAGATCTCAGACATCTTTGCACTAACCTACAGGGTTGATTTGTTCGGGCGTCATTATAAAGCACTATTCTACTTTACCTAAAATCATGACGTTTGAGTTGACTCCTACATTGATTTCAATCTAATATAAAACTTCAATTGATCTAATGACTAGAGTTCGATGAAGCAATCACGACATTTAACAAATAAACAACTTTATTTACAGCTAACTGCGCTTGGAACTCAAAACACGCATATATATATACATATATATATATATATATATATTACAAAGCTATATACATATTTACAACGCTATATAAGCATTCACAACGCTAGTAGTACAAATTCTACCCTTACATCTTAATCTGCAATGCAATTCGAACCTCATTCATAACTACACTGAATTTTTCATGACCAGAATATACAACCAACATACAAAATGCTCACTTAAAATATCTATGCTATATAATGCACAATTGCGGACGATCCAAGACACACACATGCGCGAACTCAGTAGAATGACAGATCCGTAATTCTAAAGTCTGCCGTTTTATAGATATGGCCAATCATGAGTATACGTGTATCATGAGTATTCTTCGGTATACGTATATCATGTATAGTACGTATATCATGTAGTACGTATATCATGAGTATTCTTCGGAATGAAAGTTGAGAAGTTTAGGACATAAATAAAAATCAGGAAAAAGTAGAATTAGAATAAAATTATAATAAATGATCGAATCCTCACAACGTTGAGTAGATAAGGGGGGAATTTTGGGAAGTGCTGAGGTTTGGACACAAGAAGACACTAGTTTCTTCAATACCACATATGATCTTCATGCCTTTACCAATGGATTATTCTGGCTCTCTCTCCAAAGTAAGTGATGGCAGTTATTTGGGTGTAAATTTGTTTAAAAATAATAGGATTAACATTCTAGATCCAATTTTCAATTTTTTTTTTTTGTGAAAAATTTCAAGAACAGGCATTGCTGTTTCCAAAGAATTACCGTACGTTTTATAATAGAGATGGTGCAACTTTGAATGCGTGTAATTGTTTTACAAATCAATCATATAATCTCATCATGTATTGGTTTTCACAATTTTAGAACATCGTATGAAAATTTTACTTCACACCCTGAGTCACTTCTCATACTACCCCCTATAATATTATATTAAATTAGATTAAATAAATCTTTTATTTTATGTATTTATCTTTTTTGTACTTTCCTTTTTACATTTGACTTCTTAATAGAAAGCACTCTTTTATCCACTCTTTTATACTCAATACGAATATTAGCAGATATAGAAAATTCTTGTATGTATTCCGCATATTAACTTCATTATTATCAATGAAAAGCGAATTTATGTATTTCTAGATTGTTGGTATTGTGATTAAGTAAATGTTCTGACGAAATGACAAATGATATTGCCTACACTGAAGGACATTTATGAGCAAGTCATCGATTTCTGGTTCAAATACCTTTGATCCCCATACATTTATCGCTGATGGTATCATTTATGCTATATTTTTTCTTTTGTTTGTTAGGAAAAAGATGACAAATCACTGCAAATTGACCGATCGCGAAAATGCTATTTCAGTTTTTTATCTTAAATACTGTTGCCACAGTGATGTGCATAAAAATGTTTTCTTCAGAATACATGCTAAATTAAAATAATAGTCAGTGAAAGTGGGCTAACAAGACTGAATTATAACTGAAATTGACTAGAATTGACATGAAAACAATATCAAGAATTTTGGCAGAATTACGAAAGTCGAATTACGAAAATCGAAGCAGAATTACGAGTTGCATGAAGATAGTTTAAACAAAGCGGTTAATCACGTTCAAGACACAATACAGAATATAACTGTTTGAGAAGAAATTGGATAAAATGGATTCCTTCCATCAGTATTAAATAGGCCAGCAAATCCGAAGCCATAATGACAAAATGGAGAAAAATGTAAGAACCAGAGGGTTATATATATATATATATATATATATATATATACTCTAGAATTCAGAAGGATTCAGAAGGATTCAAAGCTCACCAATGAGATAACTGAAAAAGAAAGTAATAATTTGGAGTATATTAGAAAACAAAACTAAGAATAGCCAATCAATCTAAAACAAAACGAAGAATAGCCTAACCAATCTAAAACAAATCGAAGTTAAGCCCAGATAATCTAAAACAGAACGAAGACCAGCCCAAGCAATCTGACATTATAGATCTAACAAAGCTGGAATGCTAAAAAATATAACAAAAATGTCTCAGCGAGACAAGTTCCAACAAGATGGAATTGGTTCCAAGAAAACGGAAAGAAGTTCAAACGTCATAAAATGATCTCAAAAGTTAAAGAACAAATTAAGAGAAAATAATAAAGTTAAAGGAAAGTATTTATTTGTGTTTTAATTTCGCTGATTAAGCGGCAGCCAATGGAGGACAGAGTCCTGGGATTCTGCACACGTCATCGAGCATGGGACACGTAGGCGGTCGTATGAGACGTCCAGATTGGAAGAGAGCATTTCTAGAGCTTTGATTTGAAGCGAGTTCTAAGGCTGGTGAATGCTAGTTAACAAGGACGGTACCCATTTTCGTGTTACGCTTGCGTAGCAGTCGGCACGAAAGTGCTCGTGAAGAGAGCGTCAGCAAGTAGTTATGGGGGTTAGTAGTTATGGGGGTTAGTAGTTATGGGGGTTGTAAGTAGTTATGTGGTAGCAAGTAGTTATGGGGGTTGAAGAGCAGGGAGCGGAGCGACCTAGTACAGAAAAGAATTCTACTATAGGCAGACAAAAACATGATTTAAATTGCAAAATTTTAACCTTTTTGAGCGACTCACTGTAAAGCTCAGAAGGCACTTGCAATAAGGCAAAATATTTTTTACCCTGGAAGAAGAATATGTTTTGCTCAAAACTTCTTGAGCAGAATGTTATCATTGTCATTCATAAAGTTATTAAACAATCCTGTGATGTCTTTAAAAAATGCTTTTATTCACCTTTTATATGAGGCAGTTGTATATAAACTTACTTTTCGTGCATACTATTTTTCTTTTCTAGTGATTTACAACACAGTTAAAATCACTTTATTCATCTAATTTTTTTAATGTTACTTTTGTTAAGAGCAGGAAGCGTTTACACAGATGCAGCCATTGCCTTCATTGTGATCATCATTTATTATTTTATTAAATAAATTACAATTTATAATTTATACGTTGTTAATAATATCTTTCATAAGTATTTTGCAAAAGACTTATTTGAATATATACAATCGTGTTGTTATAAAAGTGTATAAAATAAACATGAGCTGATACAAAATTTTTTTACACAAAGCCCTTGAAGCGGCTTTGTAAATTCCTAGGGATTTTGCGTTTCATTGGTGAAGAAACATTCATTTACGTTAGGGAACTGTACACTTTTCGACGCGCACGCTAGAATAAAAGCTTGAAGAATTCTGTGAGCCAAAATAACATTATTAAATGTAACATTTAAAATGAGTAAAATAAAGCGAAACAAGCAATAAGGTTGAACTATTAAAAAAACAATATTTATTTAGAATAAAATATATTATTATATTCCATTAATCATATTCCAAACACTAACAAGAGGAATGCAACTGTGATTTATTTGTTTATTTAATTTATACAGACTAAAATTTTGAGCTTTTGGTAATTAAAATATGTTGCAATTGTCAGGGCTTATCTATCACATATTTTATTTTTGAATAGTTTCTTCGTATGTATATATCGTACAAGAAACAAATATGTGTGCGTTCAAACCTCTTACTTTCTAGAAATTTGTTTTGTAGAAGGGATTTATAAGAAATAAATCATTTTATATGTGTCGCGGAAGACATAGTTTGATTGGAGGTCGATTACATTCATCTGAAGTTATACTGAAATTATAGTCTTTCTACATATAAAAAAGTAGCTAACGCCGCCGCCGATATTTAACAAATTGCCTGTTCCTCTAGGTTCTCTGTTTCGTATCGCAAAAACTATAGCATACAAAAATGTAAAATGTGGTACATTTATGGAGAAATGTTAGGGAAATACATTAAAATAAACAGTTTTTCGATTTAAGCTTTACTTTAGGAAATATTTAATGTCAAAGTCACACAGAATATTTGATCTGTGAGTTCGTGTTCTGGACATACTTACAATAGTAAGACCACGAGTTCTGCAGGCATATACCTACATAGTCCAATTTTTGCAAGCCAGAGCTTTTTTAAAAATTTAGATGTAGTTCATGAGTTATTTTACTTTTTATGCACTTATGAAGTGAAAGTTTTTCTTCTGTGTGGGCTCATCTCTAGAGTTTCTCTGTCTAACACGGCAAAAATTGTAACATACAAAAATACAAAATTTAGTACATTTGTAGAGATATCTTTAGGAAATAATCTGAAATAAACCTTTTTTCTATTTAAACTTAAGTTTGGTTCGAAACCGCTCGCGAAGCGAACTCAGAAAGCGCCAGCAATTAGGAAGCGAAGCCTCCCGATTCGTGAAGTGAGTAACGGGGATTGGGGAAGCGTAACGAGCAGAGAGCGGTGCCCCTAGTGTCGTAAACAAAAATAAAACGATATATATATATTTTCTAATTCACGATAAGAACAGAGTTGTATATGTGAAACGGATATTAATGCTTAGAGTATGTAAAGCGGTATGAAATGCATTGTATTTATCAAGCTGGTATAAAAACGTAGTGAAACTGGTATTTTAAAACATAATGAAACTGATGTTATATATGCTTATTTTTAATTTTTCTGTCGAAAATTAATTCACGTTCCGAATGGAACAGCCCATAGGCTGCTATTACTAACCGGACAATAGTTTAGAGATATTAATATGATGAAATTTAATTTAATTACTAACCGGACACTAGTTTAGAGATATTAATATGATAAAATTTAATTTAATTTTACACCTGAGATTTAGTGGGATTAATTCATTATATCACGGTTTCAAATGTTAAGCCGGATGTTTGTGAAGGCATTTTAGGACTATTGTTTATCTTAAGGATAACAGTAATAATGAGTAACGTAGAACGTTTTCAGAAGTTCAAATTACACTTATTGAGTTTAATTTGTAAGGGAATTTATGTGCTATATTAAAAATGGAAAAATCGAATTATTTTGAAAATTAATTATAAATATTCGTAAATTTTAATGCAAAGCATATTAAAAATCTCTGTAATGGAGTGTATTACTTGAAAATTCATTATAAAAAGTGAATAATAATGGGTCCAGTAGGAAAAAAAATTGATTTATGTTACAATTTATAAATTTGATATGAATTGAATGCCTTGTGTATGAATTACATTTTTGAAATGATTAAGTACACTGTAAAATATATGCATCTATCTATTTCGTAGGGTTTTCTGGTTATATTGAAAGTTCAAAAAATCTCTTCTTTGAACTTTTATATAACTTGAATTTAATTGGATGGAAAAATTTCTACGATTTACTGGTTTTTTTTATACACACAAAGACTACTCTGACCATTTTCTGACGTTCAAAGTAAACAAAGCAAGTAAACAAAGTAAACAGTGTAAAGAACAATTATTTGCATGAATGTATACCACCTGTAAATTACCATCATAAAATTAAAATAGGGTACATCAAAATTATAAATCCCCTCTTATTTTATCTAAAATGTACTTGAACTATCAAAATTAAAATTTTTTAAACTAGCTCACCGTACACCGTATAAATTATAATCTGTTAAAAACTTTAGAATAATAAATGCTTAATTAAGGTAATGCATGTGCCTCGTTTGATACACTGAAAAAGTTCGAAATCGAATCTTCACCAACAATAATCATTCGACACCTTTTACTGTTATTTCAGCTCATCCATTGCTACTAGCTCATAATTGTAATGAGAAAAAATCATAAAGTCATTTGTCGCAACATAAAAGTATCTTTGGAAAAAGTTTATTGAACATGACTTCATGATTGACAAGGTAGGGTTACTTCAAAGTTCTTAATGAATATAAAATATTAAATTGTACGATATCTTCATAGGTTGTACGATAGCTTTACATTTTTAACACTTTACAACATAGTTGAAACGTATTTATGACTTTGTTCATTCTCTCTGTCTGTCTGTCCGTTAGCACGATAACTGCCGTAAAAATGACTTTATCAAAATGAAATTTTAGTATGTTTTTCAGACGGTCTGTAGGACGTATGGGAATATAAATGAATAATATCACCTTATTAGTTTTTAATTGAACCCTGGTTGAAAAAATGAAATACATTGAACTCTATGGGACATAATTTTTCAAACATTTTTTAAGCGAATTTAAAAGTCACAAATTGCTTCGAAAGTTTTAGAAAATATTCAAACTATCCCATAAAATATATAAAAAGAATTTCAGAAAAATATATTTAGTAGTTTTTTAAATAAAAATATATTTAATATAGGGAGAGAAACAAATTCAATTAAATTCTGACTCTTGCTATATCCTCCAGAAAGAAAAAAGAAATATATTATATAATAAATATCTTTCCAAGAGTTTAATTATTTTATTTACAAGAGAGGTTTCACATTTTAAAATAAAAATGGTAGATAACAATTTTTCAAATTTTTTCAAATTTTATATAACTCTTCACGATATACTACTTATTTGATGGCATTTTTAATGCACTTTCCTACGTCCAAGAGAGTTAAATTTGTAGAACATTTTATTTTAGTATTGTGATGAATGAAAGGACTGGAAAAATGTTTATGAATGAAATGCTGCTTTTATAGAGAGAGCCCAGGCGATTTATATTTCGATGCCGTCATTTGAATAAAGTTCATTTCCTTTCGAAGAAGTTTTCAAATATAATAAATTATTGCAGTATTATAATAATTTTAAAAATATTACCAAGGAATGTATCGCATTTTAGAGATGTTTAAACCATGCAATTTATATCTCAATGCCGTCATTTGAATGAAGTTCATTTTTTCGATGAAGTTTTAAGTTTTCAAATATAATAAATTAATGTAGTATTGTGATAATTTTAAAAATATTACCGAGGAATGTATCGCATTTTAGAGATGTTTAAATAAAATTGCATTGAAGTTGGAAAGTGTTTCATAATCAATGCTTTATGCATGATTGATCTTTTTTGTTTAACAATGCACATATATTTATTATTACTATCTCGTATAACGTTAGATGTGTTTTTTCAATTCAATATCAGCTGCAGGGTAAGCACAACTTAGTCATTCACTTCTTGGGTAATTGTAGCACATAGAATGCTATTTTACTCTTAGTCTACTTAACTTCTTTTCTCTGCTACTGCGGTCTAACAGCATAATCAACTGCCTTTCGCTGATACTGCAGTCTAACAAGAGTGAAACCTGTCCAACGATGTTGTTTTCTGCCTTAAAAGTGACACATTTCTACCTATTCTAAATACAAACATTATGTTTAACACCGTTTTTAACTGTGTAGTAGGTTTTAAAAAACAATACCATAAGTGGAAAGTCACACAAGGGTATTAAACAGGCTATTGTTTCCCAGACTCCATAAATATATGTTAAAGAGTAATCTATCTATCACGTGACTAATGGATGCTTCCGATTATCTCGAGAATGTTATCCGATTGAAGAAAATTGTGACAAATGAAGAACTTTTACCTTAGAGACTAAAAGACAAATCACTATGTCAGATAGAATCTGGTTTCCCTTTATTTGAATATTTAATTCTTTATTCAAAATACTATGTTTTGACTGTTAATATTTGCATGCATCATATATACAAATGTTATATATTTAAGTTGCTGTTTTATCTGTAGTATAATAATAGGTGAAAAGTTTGAAGCTGCATGCCATTTAGCTGGAATTCTTTTCAATTTCCTTATTTGTGTTTGGTGTGTTTTGAATTTACAATTTTAGTGCTTTAAAAATATGAACATAAATTTTAAGCAATTTTTGTCTGCAGGTAAACTATATTACTATAATATTTTAGTTGTGATCGGAATTGTTGGCTCGTGGACGAAAATAATTGTTTTACTTTTAGGAAAGTATTTTCCAAGTCTTTACTGTCATTAATGAAGAGGCGATAATGGGATGTAAAGTATTAGCAATCTGTAAGCTTTCACATCTCAGTTACTTGAAATTTGCATTCTTGTGAAGTAATAGAAATGCATAATGCATTTTCTTTTAGAAACTATAATTTCCTTTGGTGTCTGGACTTAAAAATTTGATAATACATATTTTTAACCGTTCTTATATGTAAAGATTTTCTGGCAATTTAAGCACCAGTACTTAGTACTTAAAAGGTTTTAGAAACATGAGCTTCAGTGCAAAATAGTACAGACTGCCCCACTTAACTCCTGGGTAAAATTAATGCTACGTTTGATATCATTAACGAATCATTAAGTCAAATTAAACAGAGAGAATTAATAAAAATGTCAAAATTATTAGGTATTGTTAGTTATTAAATACCATTTCTAATTAACGTTTATTATATTACGCGTAGGTAGTCGGGTAAGCTATGCGAAAAAAAACGACCTAATTGCCGTTTGAGAGTTTTTGATATTAACCTTAATTACAGTGTTTAAACTATGAAAGTAAAGAGAAACTATATCTCTATGGTTTAAAAACTTCATCAAAACTGTTTATTTACTTAGTTAAATTATATTGTTTGATGCATGGAGTTGGGGAGAAAATGATGTGCTGTTTGTACGAAGCTTTCTAAACAATCTTGTTTGGAAACGAGATATGGAAACGAGATAAACAAATATTTTAAAAATTACTATTTTTGTTTATTTATTAAAGAATTTTATTTAATTATTAGCAATAAAATGCAAAACTTAGAGTGAATCAAATTTTTATTTTCAGAGTCTTATCCTTAAAGAATTTACAGATGTCTCGATCATATATGCTCTGGGAGGGTACAGGTAGTATTCAATAAAACGCGTTGAATCCTTTTCGCTTCTAAATTTCTATGTAAGCCATTGGTATTCCCTAATGTATCGTATATGAAATAAACTCCTGTGTTGTGAAAAATAAAATATTTAGTTTTCCAGTAAGGGTAATTAATAAAGTTTAATATGAATTACACATTTTTAGCTAAAGCAAACCTTGTATATCAGGTTGTATGTCAGACGGAGGTTAAATCTTATTCGCCCACATAATCAACCTTGAATCAACTGTCTAACCAAATCTTTCACCTAATGTTGAGTTTTTGATCAGTAGTTTTCACCTCTTGATCAGCCGTGGTCTGAAAATGATAATACATGACTTATCTTCCGATAACAAGAAAGCATAACGAAGCAGGTAAGAGTAGCGAATAGGAGAAGAAAGTTAGGAATAGGAGAAGAAAGTTAGGAATAGGAGAAGAAAGTTAGAAATAGGGGAAGGAAGTTAGGAATAGGGGAAATTCTTACAGTTTTAAAATTTGTTGATATGCGCAGATCAATGCGTGTAAGTGGTTAAGAGATTTTTGCATACGAAGTGGCGTTGAGACACTCATTCAAAATTGTTACAGTGTTCGAAAACTCAGCCGATCAGTTTAATCATAATGGTGATTATTTGACTCGATGAAGAAATAGCACTGAGATATTCAAAACATCAAAGGGATATTGATAAAAAGCAAAATTAATTAAGAAGGGTGATTGATATTCCCAGTACTTGCATCGGTGACCAAACTATATGAAATAATAAATTCTAAACGGAAAATAAATCCAACTCCTTTATATCTGTAGATAAACAAATTCGAATATTTACTGTATGTATGAACCAAAAGAGTAATGTATTAGCTGTTTTCATTCAAACTGCTGTACTTTGTACTTCAGTAAAGCTTTATTTTGCTAGAAAATATATAATTTATTCACTTTATTGCAATATCCAGGCCCTATCAAATTCATAGCTGCTTTTAAAGAGATTTGATCGTATGTTTGTCAGTTAGTTGATAAATTTAGCTCACATAGCTTCCAAAACCGATTACTTTCTTCATTTTTACTTTCCCTGCATTACATGGTAATGTATAGGGAAAGTATTGGAATCATGCCGAAAATCACAACTCGAGTTCGACTGATCTCCACGTTTCGAGACCTCTAGAATACGGAAAAACTATTTTTAGCGTGACGTCTGTGTGAGTGTCTGTGTGTCAGTCTGTTCAGATTTTGTATCATTCTAACTAAAAAACTAATGAACCGAATTTTACAAAATTTAGTTGGTAAGTAACGTGTAGGCGAATCTGATGCTGATTAGTTTTAGGTACGATTCGGGATAAAAGAACTCGCCTTTGTTTGCGAAATGGCCCTCAAAAGATTGTATCCACTCTAGCTGAAAAACTAATGGACCGAATTTCACAAAATTCAGTAGACAAGTCGCTTGTGGATCACCCTGGTATTGATTAGATTTTGGTATGATTCGGAAAATAACAACCTGCTTTTTTGCAAAATGGCCCACAAAAATCGCCAATATTTTAAATCAAAAACTACGTATGTTCAAATATATCCATTAAATGGTTGTTTAATACGTAATTTTTAACGAAGAAAAGACCAACCCCATTACACTAGGACTAGCCGTTCTCGAAATATTTCAGTTTTTCCGTATTTTTCTCTATGTTACCTTTGAAAATAAGTCCAGTTATCAAATGAGAACGAAATTTAATTTAAAAGTGAATTAAATTTAATTAAAATAAAGATAACGTGGATATAAGTCTATAAGGAAAGTCATGTACTGCCTACATCAAATTTTTGTTTATAGCATCTCGATTGAACGATTATTATTTGAGATAAATAGATTTTTGGAAGTTTCTTCGGAGAGTATAAATAGGTGTCATCACTGACTCGGAGAGTTCAGCCAACGTGTTGCTAATACACGAGCTACAATGAACTGTGACTTTTGTCAATGTTTTGTGAATAGTAGCTTGTTTAGTAATTGTTTTGCGAAATTATTTTCGTTAGTATTTTGAGAATAATATCGCTTATTTTGTGTAATTAGTGGCGTATTTAAGTGCTGTTTGATTGTATATTGTTCCGGTTTACTTTGTGCTTGTGAATAAACGTGTTTAGTTATCCAGAAATTGGGACTCATTCTTGTATACTGCTTGCACATCCACAATTCCAGAGGATGAGTTCGTAGCAATTGGTGTTAGAAGTGGGATTTCTGGGTCACGAATGACATTTATAAAGTACTGCGCTGCAAGGCCTTCATGGGGGCTGGTTCAAACGAGATGCTTCTGGAAGATTCGGAAAGTCTCCAAATTGGCGAAAAATCGCCAAATATGGCAACCCTTCTCAGAAGTTCGAAGTTCTAGCAACCATAGAATGACGTCAATTAAAAGAATGCTCTTACCGCGGTTTTTTGGAGAAAACACGCCGATGGAGCCAATTTGTATGCGAAAAAGATGAAAGACACGATGGGAGGCGCCAGCGAATGAAATTACATGTTCGCAACAATATTCTTCTTATTTCCATTAACACTTATTTTTAAGGTAGTTTGATTGTATGTTATTTGAATAATCTGGTTAATGTAGCACTTTGAAGCTAATTGTTTTTCTAATTTTTGTTACTTTCTTAATTATTATTGTCTGTTTAATAACTGGTATTTTTAAAGTACTGTGTTTTGATGAAGTTAGCTTTTTTAACCCATAAAAACCTTGTTTCTTTTATTTTGTTATATACTATACATATTTCAGTGTATTTAAAATTAACTTATCCCAATTTTTATGGTTTGTATGCTGTCATCAATTTCTACTTTTGTATAGTTACTATACGGTATTTATACATCCGGCCACTCAAATGGCTGTTCATGTCTTAGAGCGTGTCGAGTGGTCTGGGTTTTCGGCGGTCATTATAAGGTTTTTCTATTTTTTCCTCCACCAATTTCTCACTATTCACTTATTCTTGCTTGTAATTATTTTTATTAGTAAGTATTTAATTTCTTTTCTCAGTTTTATTTAAATTTTATATCAATGAGGCTTTTCTTCTTCATTTCTTTGATTCCTTGATTGGTGTAATGTGTGGGTTAGGGATTTCTTCTTAGCGGCTTGAGTTGATATGTATATCTTGGGAGTTTTTGAATTTAATATATGTAACTCCTCTAGCAAATTCTAGTTTTGAGTGTTCCAGATCTGTCTTTTCGGTTATACCTGTCACTATGCAGTTCTTCCTTAACGGTTAGTAAGAGAGTAGTACATCGTTTCTGTCCTGAGGAGAAAGAGCTCAAAATGATCTCGTAGTAATTGTATCTACCCTACTTTCGTATGCCTGATTTCTTCAAGACAGTATTAGAAAGTTGTAAATAATCAAATAAGTCCCCCAGTCTTTTGCACTTCTTGAATCTAAAGTAAGTAAAAAATATTTCTTATCAGTAATAGATAATTTACATTTATTTCTATTAACATTAGTAATTGCAATTAAGTGTGACTCATGTAATTTGTTGTTAGCATTTTAGACTTATATGGTTCTTGTTCGCATTTTTCAAATAATGACATCAGCATATCTCTTTTTCGACGTCTTTATCGCCATCGAACGTGATATAGCCTACATGCAGGCCTATAATATCATTTTTTTAAATAGCACTTAGATGCTGATAAATCCTAGTTATTACAGACATTGTCGTTCTATGAAAAGCCTATATTACATATAAGTACTCAGTAAGTAATTTCTGCAATAGCTACTAGGGGGGTATAACTGGGTTTCGATAAAGAGTATTGGTTTTTATCTTTACACACACACACACACCTCCTCTTTTCATCTGGTCAAACCTTCTCCTGCTCATTGTGCGACCTGGTTCTCCGGTGTTAGCAAAAACCCCATTCTTTTAAATAAATTAAAAAACTGTGTTCTCATTGCGAGAGAAATCTCTAATAAAATTACTTAACCTGCCCGTGAGCACCCCTCTGCTTTCAACTGCTCGATCAGTGAGGTTTAATGCTCCCTGGGTTTCCCGCTGCTTGTTTTTGTACATATTAGTTGTACATATTGGTTGTACATCTCTGTATATGCTGTACTTGTATTTTACTGAACATAGTTGTTAACCATTTTACCATTTAATCATAATACCAACTACATTTATTACATTAATTTGTCCTGGGGCGCGGTAGCCCATTGGTTGGCGCGCTGGAGTTGCGCTCGGTGGGCCGGGTTCGATTCCAGCCACTGCCAGGGCTGCCGCCGTGTTCGCGCGGAGTGCGAACACGTTAAACGTGTGGGTCCGTAAGTCCTTCCGGGAGGTTGGTGGTGGTGGGGGGGGGAGGGTGCGGTCCCTGTGGACGCCTCCCCCACTGGGTTCCGGTCTAAATTGGGTGGCACTTCCCGGCCGTCCAAACAGTTACCTTACACCTTTCTGGTAGGTCGGACGGTCTGGGTAACAACAACAACAACACACACACACACGTATATATATATGTATATATATATATGTATATATATATATGTATATATATATATGTATATATATATATGTATATATATATATATATATATATATATATATATATATATATATATAATGCTACGGTGTTAAATCGCATTCCGTATATATAGAATACATATAAAAGTATACATGTGATACACATAGAATATGGCACATCATTATTACAATTTTATTCATGAGAAACCGTTCACACTTCTAGTACATTAAAATTAACTTATAATTATGTGCAGGTTTACTTTGGATTATCTAACGGAATTATAGACATTTAGAACCATATTAAATTTCAAATTAGTTGCAAACTTTGTGAAATCATGACGTGTCCTGTTGATGCCTTTCAACAATAGTGTCAATTAGTTTGATAAACTTACCTTAACTTTGTTAAACTTTGCTTAACTTTAATCATTAATTCATTTTGCTATAATCTTATTAACTTCGTTTATAAGCTGAATAAACTTAGTTATAAATTTCCCATGTCAGTTTCCAAGCATCGAAATTGTCTTTATTGACTAGTTTCAAAATGCTGAACTTATTTAAAGGGAAATAAAAGTATATTTAATGTTTTGAAACATATTTATGGATAAAAATCTTCGCAAGTACAACATCATAAATTGAAAAGTGAGAATATTTTTTGTCTTCGAAAATTACGTATAAAAAGTATTTGATTGATACATTTGAGCATATGTAGTTTTTTATTTCGAATTTAGACTATTTTTGCTGGTCATTTCGCAAAAAAAAACCAGGTTCGTTTTTCCAATCGTACCAAAATCTAATCAGCACTAGCGTAACCCACAAAAATTTTGTAAAATAAAAAAAGTGAGATATAAAATTTTGTGAAATTTCGTCGGATATTTTTTGAGTTAGAGTAGATACATACATTGCAGATACTTATCGTCAAAATATACTCTGCATTCTCCACCCTCTAATGTAAGATTGGAGTGCAACTGATCTTGACACTGATTGGAGGATAATCTGACTGACCACCTCCTGCTAATTTTACCCCAGGTTAGCCTCCTAATATTACTATTTTTACCCAGGTTAGTATTCTGCGTGGTCATTATCCTCTTGCTTTGAAATTGGCGTTCCATATGATAGAGTTCGCGGAATCCATGCTAGTCGTACTAGGGTCACTTTAAGACCTCTGACATCTTTGCAATAACCTACAGGGTTAATTTGTTCGGGCGCCATTGTGAAGAACCTAAAGACTCAACCGGGAATCGAACATTGGATCTACGAACTGGTCAGCCGACGCTCTACCGTTGAGCTTCTGGGACGAAATTGCAATCTCTGATTGTCGAAGTTGACTCTGAAACGTCACTCTAAGGATTACAAATAGGATTACAAATTGATTTTGCGTTTTCTCTTACATTGCTTGCCAATGCAGTAATAATAATTGAATTATATAAATTCTATTTCTTTATGTTTAAGTGGATTTGTTTTGTTCTGCAGATATTTTCTATAATAATCTCTAGCAAGAATCTTTATTCATAGCAAATTTACTACACTAAGATCGTAAATCAACCAATAAAACAAAAGAGAAATTTTAGCGCATGACCTCAATTCGCAAGAGGAACAACGCGAGAAAAATGGATTCGTAAACAACAATTTCGGTCCCTGGGAGCCACTGCGCTCTTTGGAAAGGATTTCTGAATAGTGCCAACATAAAAAGTTACCTAGCACACTATTTAAGGTAGCCGAATAAAATAATATGTGGTATTTTAGTTCCAAAAAGTCTATTGTCGATTCGATGTTGAGGTTTTGGTTTTGCTCTTTGATTATGAAGAATTTCGTTTCACAATATGAAGAAGTGATTCAGTTGAGAAGAAGAGATTTTAAACTCAAAATAAAAATGTGTTTTAAAACATACTTAGAAACGGGAAAATGGAAGTTAAGATACCACTTTATGAAACCGAGACGAATAGATGTGGTTTTTATTAACAATTTCCAACATAGGTGAAAAGTGTTTATGATTTCGGTCACTCTGTCCGTGTGTCCTTTCACACGATAAAATGTGTAAAGAAAAATTCAGCAAGATATGATGTGTAGTTTTTGAATAAAAATTGAAATAATAATGACATCCATATTATATGAAGAGATCACGTGACTAAACTAAAATATTGCTTCCATTTTTTTTCCGTTGTGTGTTTTTACAGCAGATGTTTAAAGATAGTTTAAATATATATATTGCGTTACATCCGTCATACTTTATGTTTTCTTATTATCTGTATAACTAAATTCTGCTCCAAGACAATTACAATATTTTTGATTTTAAGTTATCACTAATCTTCCTTTATTTTTTCAACGAACTTAATTTTAACGCTAAACTATAGCATATATAAACCAAACAAATCAAACGATTGTACGGTGAACTGTATAATAATTGCTGATTTTTATTTATGCAAAATTATTTAGCTCTGAAGTCGAGAATGTAAGTGATATGAATGAAATATTCATTGATTTTACATAGAGAAGCAGACGATTTATATTTCGATGAAGTTACTTGAATAAAGTTCATTTTGTGCAACTACCATTGTTTTTTCAATGGGGTTTTATGTTTACAAGTATGTAATAAGTTACTGTAGAACTATGATAATTAAAAAATGTCAGCGTTGTATTTTAGAGATGTTTAAATGAAATTGCATTTCAGTTGGAAAATGCTTCATAATCAATGCTTTATGCATGATTGATCATTCTTGTATTATATATTACAAGGAACTTTTTTCAATATATGCGTCTAACTTAAATATCGTTTGATCCACGCGATGGATTAAAAAAAAAAGAGTTTTGGCAAATAGGCTGTGTTCACGGAATATTATGATGTAAGTTTTACCAACTGTGGCATATAAAATAAAATAGAAGAATTGGTTTTAGTTTAACCTTTAAATATTATTAATTATATTATTTATCGTTGACATGGCCGTTAAAACTCATTAGTGGAATTAACATTTAAATGTACATTGCTCGTTGTTGTGCCGCAATAAACCCTCCAATTATTTTTACCTTTTGTGTAAGTCCTGAAAAGCGTTATTAATTAATATAAAAAGATTTGACTATTTAAACTTAAACAATATAATTTATTAACAACATCAATTTTCATAAATAACACCAATTTTCATAAATATCAATTTTCAATTATCATCAATTTTCATTTAATTATTTTAGCAAGGGGAGATATGCGACTAGAATTATTAGTTTTACGATGGTGTCTAGGACCGGTAACAATCAGAGCACATACCTTCCAGTTTAATCTTGGGCTTATCATCTTTCTGAGGCTTGCATCAGTCTTATACTGCCATAACTCTGTGGTGTTGAAGACCCAGACCGTCCGACTCGTCCAGAGGACTTAGAGTAACCAGTTGGACGGCCGGATAACTCTGTGGTGTGTGGTTCCTCCTCGTACTACTAATGCACTCGCCATTTGATCTACCTCCATTAATTTGGAACATCTACGGAACCTTTACAAATCTGTTGGATTTATATCCTGCTTCTGATTTCGTCTACAACTGCACTCTTTTCGTCCATATCTGCTACTCATTGTTTTTCGTCTCTTACTGCACTCTCATTTTGTCTATAACTGAAACTCGTGTATTTCGTCCACAACTCTGGGGTGTGTGGCTCCGAACTCTGATTTTCTTCCTCTTATCCAAGCTGTGGTTCCTTCGGCGCGGGGGGGGGGGGGGGTAGCTCCGCCCTTCTTCCCCTTGGCGCTCATTGGTTCTTCTCAACCCAATGGCATCATTTCGCATATAGCAAGGCCCCTCTCAGCCCCTTTGGTCTTGCACACCTAAATTTATAGTTTGACCTAAAAGTTTAAGTCCTCATAAACTTCGGTGCCAGCCAGTCTGCACGCTTTGTTCGGCGTTCTGGCCACCATAAATACTCAAATAAAAGTGTCTCATGCGAGAACAATTTCTGGTCTCACATATCTCCCCACAAACAACAAAAAACAAAACAAAAAAATTTCAACAACAAAAGAGTTCGAAAAAAGTTCCATTCAGATGCCACTTTTTAATTGGCATTTTTCATTTTCTTGGGGACAAAGTTCGTCCAGAATTAGTTCAACAGTCTTGTTGTAACACAAAAGTTTTTTAGCACATTATATACACTAAATAAACATAAGTTATGTACTCAAGAACTCTACCAGGTCCAGCTTTCAATCGAAGCTAAATTAAATTTTGACTATGTAAAAAGATTTTTAAACATATGCACATTCACCTTGAAATGTTACACACTACTATCTACCTTTATTTTTTTAACACCATTACTCATTTTTTTTGTACAATCAACACAATATACTATTTTTTCAACACAATTCTTTACATACTTCATCTAACATTTTTCATAATTGATAACTTTATCACATATATAACATTTTTGCTGAATCTTGATACTGGTACATACTTATTAATACAATCACATATTTTTTTCTTTTTTTTACATCAGCCATTGAAATATATATGCTTTTCACAGAATCTTGTAACTCCCCTTACAATTGCATATGGGGTGATATCTTCCCTTTAAAATTTTTTTTCTTACAACGCATTGTAAGTAAACAAACAACAACAACCCCTTGCACTTGATGACAGCAATTGATTGATTATTTTCAAAAAGATCATTATAAGAACCCTTCTAAAAGACCCCTTTTTCTGCATCGGTAGTGAATAACCGGAAACGGCGTTCAACGAGCCTTTCCGAACCTGGAAAGTGCCTGGTCAAATAAAAGACTTGAAAACGATTATCTTTCTTTTAATCGTTTCCTCTTTTTATTCGCTTTTTTGCACAGCGATTAGCAGCCTGAATTCCCTCAACTTTACTCTTATTGCAATGACAACGCAACGTTGAAATGGACAACGTGCGGCGCGGATTCAAGCGGACTGAACAAGGATACTGCCAGCGTGTTCACGGCTTGTAATCAAGTATTGTACATATTTTATTAATCCACTCGACGTGTTCTATAAACGTCGACTTATTCTTTTAAATATATCTCTCCTCATCAATTTAATTATTAATCATATCTGCTAATCAACCTTATATATAAGAATGCTCAGACGGGCTTGTACATTATATTAGCATTATATAGCTCTCTTTTTTTTTAAACTTGACTTAAAATAGCCCCTTATTCAAATATTATTCAGTTGGTTCCTTTGAGGTGGCTTGTATCAATTATCAAAGTCATCTTAATGTTGCCTTCTTTTACTGCACGTATACGTTTTTTATTAACATTATTCAACATTTTTGAAAATCATTTTACTGTATTATTTATTATTTAAATTTCACCTTTCCATTTGATGTTGAGATTCTCTCTTATTTAATTTTGTTTTCTCTATACCTTCCATATGACTTTATGAAATTAAAAAAAAAAATTGAAATTTCTTTTTTTGAAATTTAAAATTTTTTTAAATTTTGAAATTTAATTTTAAACTTTTAAAGTTTTTGATATAGTTTGTTTAAATTTTATTTATTTTAACTCCTTGCTTAACACGTTCATAACTTTTACATTTTATATAAAATTATTTCATCTTTTTAAAACAAACTCAAGCCTTTAATTTGTTGTCTGAAAACCCTTTATTTACTTTAATTGAAAATTTTTATTTTATCTTCTTAACATCTTAAAACTTGAAATCCTTTCTATTTATTATTTATATATCCTTTTTGAACAAGCGGATATATTTACTCACCGTACCTACAAAATTTATCATATTTATGTATTTCAATTTATTTTAATCCTTATGACTTTGAATATCTGACATTTATAATCATTTATAACGCTTGATTGTTTATCATTCTATCTCACACATTATTATCTATTTATTACTTTCTTTGACATTTTAGTAACTGCGGCTAACCTCTTTATCGCCGTAATACATATTACCATTTATTTAATTACATATGTGACATTTATTGCATCCTAATTCATTTTATTTATCATAACATTTCTCAACATGTTATTCAGAACATATTTTCATAAATTTTCACATTTAAAAATACCTAGTCATCAATTTATATTACATTACTAACAGAGTATATATATATATATATTTTTTACGTAGATTGCCGTTTGTTTACAAACACCTTTCATTTGCTACAGCATTTCATCGATAACTTTAATGTTTTTATTTACATTCCCCACTGACATCTGAGTGCCCTATTATTTAACATATTTATTTATTCCTTCCGTATTTATTTATATTCATTTGACATGTATTTCACATTTATTTATTATCGTACAATTTTCCTCAACAATACTTACAGTTTATTTTCATTTCCATATTTATTTACATTTTATTTTCATATCTAAATTTATTTATACACACATGATTATTGTAACCTTTCCTTACGTTGTAAATGAACAACAAAAATGCTTTATTTCGCACTCAAATTTCTTCAATTATATTTTTTTTCAACCCATTTTTAACACCTTCTGTGAATTTGTTCATTTATTCACTAAACAAAATTTTAACTAAATTTAATTCAATATCCTGTTACTTTAGGATTAATTTAGTTATTTAAATTGCTTATACACTTTATATATTCATGAAAAATTTATTTACCTAAGCCTTTTCAATGCATTTTTCACATTTAAACATTCCTACACGAGATATCGTGTCCTCGATTGCTTAATTGCAACGAGCTGTTGTTACAGCTGTTTTTACTGTTCATAATTTAACATTTTAAATTCAAATTGATTTAAAATTTTCAATCATTTATGCCTTTGTTTACTTTTTGACATAAAATTTATACCATCTTTGACTAATCTTTAATATTCTCACTTTCAGCTCATTACTTATTTTTTTCACTTTATTTAAATCTGTCATTTAATTTTTAAGCCTCAAGACTCTTCTCTCAAAAGACCTATCATTTTTGATTGCCTTTGAAAACAACCTGAAGTGATGAAAGCTACCTTATCCTGAACAATGAAGTATTTGACTGGACTGCCTGCACAACATTGCCCTTGCCTGGATTTAGCTCCAGACCTTACATATACCCACTTAGGTAACATATTTGATTTTACCTTTCATTTTTGTAGATTTTATTTGCATAAATTAATCTCTGCATAATTTTCTTATCACATGTCATATTTTGACTTAATATTATATATTATATTCTAATATAATATTATTTTTGAAAAAGAACTATTTGTACAATTATTATCAATTTTTGTAAATTTCGTACCAAGTTCATTTTTAAACCATTCAATGATTATTAATCTTTTTCTTAGAAATTCATACCATTTTCATTCTTAAACAATTCCTTCCTTATTGCCATTTTTTTTAAACCATATCATTATCCATTTTTTCATTTTTAAAGTATTTTTAATTCCAGGTCATTTTCCTTAGAATTCATTTTGATTTGTCATTATCCTTTTTATCTCTCTCTCATTTTACAATTCTTCAAATACCAATCATCAGCAAATTTCGAATTCTTAAAATTCTGTGATTTTACGAAAAAATTTGAATCAAACTTTCTTTCACTTTGTTCATGAATATCACATTCATTTTCCTTTTTGTTAAGAATTTCTATTTCATTTAGTAACTCCAATTTTTGCCTAACATACTCTTTATATTTGCTTTGACTTTCAATTATTTCTGAATCTACTTTTAGAATATCATTACCTTCATTGTCATTGGGATTACTATCCCTTATTATTTCATTATTTTCATTTTTAATACTTTTACTAACATTTGAATTTTGTATTTCTTGAAAATTATTATTTTGATCAACCAAATCATCCATTATTTTATTTTCAAGTGAATTTTGCTTATTATTATCATGATTTCCATTTTCATTTTCATTTTGAATTTGTTGAAAAATGAAATTTTGATTTTTCCTTTCCAAAACTTCCATTATTCTATTGTCCTCTGAAATTTGAATATTTTCCTTAGTATGACTTTTAGTTGTATTTTGACCACCTTCAAAACTGACATTTTGACTAACCAGAACATCCGTTATTTTATTTTCAAGTAATTTTTTAGTATTTTTATCATTATGATTTTGATTTTGATTTTGCATTTCTTCAAACGTTTTATTTTTATTTGCATTATGTACCCTTTGAATTTTAACATTTTCATTTTGCATAATTTCATGATCATTATTTTCAAAATTGTTATCATCCTTTTGATTTTGCATAATTTTGATATTCGCATTTTCGCTTCCATGCTGAATATTCTCATTCATATTTTGAACATTTTCAATATGTACACTTTGTACAGTATAACATTTTTTTGATTGAATCTCAATTATTTCACCGTTACCGTTATATTTACTTTCACTTCGTACCTTTTGTGCTATATGACATTTTTTTGCGCGAATATCATCGATTTCACTGTCCATATCATATTTTTCCATCAATTCTTCCGCACTTTGCACATTTTGTTCGATATAACATTGGGTAGCGTGAATTTTAATTGTTTCATCTTTCATGTTATATTTATTTCTAATGGTCAATATATTTGCTTTTCCAATTTCAATTATTCGAAACGGTCCTTGAAATCTATCTTGAAACATATTGGGTTTATTTGCCTCTTTCAAAAATACGGTATCTCCGACTTGCATTTCTTCATTAGTAATTGTTTTGAAATTTTTAATCACTCCTACTCGCATAATTTTATTTAACGTAATTTTAACCTTTTTTTGATTACAAATTACAATATCAATTTTGTTATTTTTTATTGCAGTTCGAATTGCACCAAATGAAAAGAGTAATTTTGCGTGTTTTGTGGGGATAAAGATAACTTCCTTATCCTGAATTTCCTGACTTATGTCGAATTGTTCTGCAATCAACTGATTTGGTTGCAACGAAATCCTGCGTGTGAGCGTGACATAGACCTGGACGTCAAGATTTGACTTTTCATTAACACATTCTTTTTCAACAAAATCATTAACCTTTTCATTTTTAGGAAAATTGGCCTCATCGACCTGTGCAATTTTTTGACTGTCATAATAACCATTTTTAATATTTTCATTAAATTCAAATATGCCTTTAACTTCATCATGTGTGACATTTGGCTTTTTTGCAATAGTTACAATTTTAAACTCATTCTCTGTATCAACAATTTTATTATTTTCATCATTTGAACAAGTATAGTCATTAACATGGCTACTTTTAAAAATCTGTGTATCAATTTGCGAAACTCTACAACTAGTTTCCTTAATTTCATCAAACTTTTTGTTATCGATCTGAGTCGATTTTGAGTTAACTTCATTTTTGTGCTCATCATTTAAATTTATTTTTGTATTGCACGCCTCATTTTCATTTTTAATAACTTCTTTAACTCCTGTATTTTCCTTATTTGTAATATTTTTACCTATAATATTTTCTACACATGTATTTTCCTCAATTTTCTTTTTATTAATTTTTGCCTCACTTTTTAGACTTTGGACGAATTTTTCATCGAATTTCCCCCATCCGGGCTGAGAAAGTGAAGCTGGAATTGTGGACGTAAACTCATCATTCGGGCAAGGAACCTGGGTAAATTTTTGCATGCTTTCAATACCATTTATTTCTTTATTGTCATTTTTATTTTCTTGTGCTTTGATTTGATTTAACTGCAAATTGGGGCTTGGGCTTCGCGTGCGAACCTCCCTTTTATCATATTGCATTTTATTTGCGTTATCATTGTAACTCGATATCTTATTTCGCGTTTGCGATTTTTCTCTTCTAGATTCGGACTTTGGTCGATTTTTTAAATTTTGACCTGGCCAAAGCCCCTCCGTCAGTTTAAAGACCCTCTATGGTTTCTTTCTTGTCTCTGAACTCTTTCTTTCGCAAACGTTGCCTATTTGACCGACTATCATTTATTTCTCTGAATCCGCTATTTTGCGAATTACGAAAACCATTACTTTGCCTATTTCTAAATCCGTTACTGTTTTCATTTCTAAATCCGTTACTATTTTCATTTCTAAATCCACTTCTTTTATTCCCATACTTATTTACTTCATAATTATTGTGTGCGTTTTGATTATGCCAACATGTTCGAAAATAATGACCTCTTTTACCGCATCTTATGCTATATATAATTTCATTTTGTGATTTTTCCTGTCTTCCCCGTTGATTAACATTAAATTTTCTGCCCATATTTTCGTTGCGATCAATTGTATTTATTTCTGAACGGTCACCTTGTTCCTCCATAATTTTCTCCAAATGTTCAGCAAATTCTACTGCTTTGTAAAAATTAATAATATTTATTTTCTTAATTTCAAATGCAAGATCTTCTCTTAAAGTTTCTAACAATTTTGAAAGCATTAAATTGTTTTTAATTTCAAACATTTCATTAGTTGAGTTATTTCCTACAAATTCATTTGTTGCATTAGAAATATTTAACGCTAGCTCAGCTACCTTCATACCTGGCTTCATCTTTATTTTATTTAAATTTATTTGCTTTTGCAGCATAGTAACAGGTGCTTTAAATTGTTTCATCAAAATTTGTTTAATTTCTCCCATATTGTTTGCATTCTGTAATTCCCTTTTTTTGTCAAAAATTCTAAAGCCTTTTCCTTTAATCTCGTTTTTACAATTATTACTTTATTCTCTTCTGACCATTCGGCCATTTCTGCAATATTTTGAAATTGCGTTAAAAAAAATTCTATGTCCTCATTTTCTTTTCCATTAAAAAAAGGCAATACATTAATCAAATTAAAGTTATCCATTCTTACTCTCTGATTTTCACTTCTTTCTATTTGTGACCTATCGGGAGACATTTGACGTCTCGAGTTTCGGTTATTACTTTGAGGCATTTAACACAAAATTATCCCTTCCAAAATTTTCTAACTTAATCTAAATAACATGAATACACTTCAAAAATACTGCACATAAAACACTTCATGCTATAAAAATATTCTTAATATTATAATAGATTTTTTACACACTCTTTTCAATTAAAATATATTCAACTCTTTTCATTTTCAAAGTGATTGTGCATATTTATTTTTTTCCAATGCAAAAATTTGGTCAACATATGCTCCTCCAAAATTTACATTCATTTCTTTATTTAAGTTATTTCTATCCATCTTATAATTATTTATTACAATTTTCATTTAAATTTATGACTTACACAAAAGCGTCACGGTAACCAAAATGTGGCATATAAAATAAAATAGAAGAATTGGTTTTAATTTAACCTTTAAATGTTATTAATTATATTATTTATCGTTGACATGGCCGTTAAAACTCATTAGTGGAATTAACATTTAAATGTACATTGCTCGTTGTTGTGCCGCAATAAACCCTCCAATTATTTTTACCTTTTGTGTAAGTCCTGAAAAGCATTATTAAATAATATAAAAAGATTAGACTATTTAAACTTAAACAATATAATTTATTAACAACATCAATTTATCAATAACACCAATTTTCATAAATATCAATTTTCAATTATTATCAATTTTCATTTAATTATTTTAGCATGGGGAGATATGCGACTAGAATTATAAGTTTTACGATGGTATCTAGGACCGGTAACAATCAGAGCACATACCTTCCAGTTTAATCTTGGGCTTATCATCGTTCTGAGGCTTGCATCAGTCTTATACTGCCATAACTCTGTGGTGTGTGGCTCCTCCTCGTACTATTAATGCACTCGCCATTTGATCTACCTCCATTAATTTGGAACATCTACGGAACCTTTACAAATCTGTTGGATTTATATGCTGCATCTGATTTCGTCTACAACTGCACTCTTTTCGTCCATATCTGCTACTCGTTGTTTTTCGTCTCTTACTGCACTCTCATTTTGTCTATAACTGAAACTCGTGTATTTCGTCCACAACTCTGGGGTGTGTGGCTCCGAACTCTGATTTTTTTCCTCTGATCCAAGCTGTGGTTCCTTCGGCGGGGGGGAGGGAGGGGGAGCTCCGCCCTCCTTCCCCTTGGAGCTCATTGGTTCTTCTCAACCCAATGGGATCATTTCGCATATAGCAAGGCCCCTCACAGCCCCTTTGGTCTTGCACACCTAAATTTATAGTCCTTTTGACCTAAAAGTTCAAGTCCTCATAAACTTCGGTGCCAGCCAGTCTGCACGCTTTGTTCGGCGTTCTGGCCACCATAAATACTCAAATAAAAGTGTCTCATGTGAGAATAATTTCTGGTCTCACACCAACCTATAGCTAATCATGTATAACTCTTTAACGGCCCAACGGTACATACTCTTCCACTGGTTATATGTTTATAAAAAACAGGGTTATGACTATCTTTGCTTATGTACTTCTTTTATATATAAATGGGGGAATTCTAAAATACACTTCTAATCAAAATATCTGCTGAAATGCGTGATCGATTTCGATGAAACTTTTCAGAGAATGAAACTGAGTCTAAATGATGGTTTTATTGCCAGCACTGTCTGCATTAAACTGTCTGCATTTTACTGTCTGCATTATCAGGTGAATTAAAGGGAATTAAAATACCTTCTTTTCTATGTCTGTAATGGCTACATACAACTTAAGAATGGTTCAACGGCTTTACACACGTAACATATATCCGCATATTGTTGAGAACATGGAATCAATTATGAGGGAGTTATACTATTGATATCTGCTTGGTTTGTTTGGTTAATGATTTTAATATGGGATTGTCTTTCTATCCTAAAAAAAGCTTGATATATATAAGCAGCGATAATAACAGATATGCTGGTTTTATTTACCTAAATATAACTGTCGAAATAGAAAAATTATGTATAATATCTTCTATAAAAGGAATTGCAAGACTTCTGGAATCTGTAGATTACAAAGTTGGAAATAAAATTTACTTAACTCAGTATTACGCAAAATGCATTTGCGAAATGGAATAAATTACATATACACTTACACCCATAAGAAGGTTTATATTGCTAATATATTGCAGAGTTTTACTTACTTTTATATTATTTTGTTTCTTCTTAGCATTTACTTCGATTTTAAAGTTATGAAATTTATTAAATCCGGCGCCACATATTCAATTTTTAAAGAACAATATGTAGCTGATGGATATTGTTTTTTAAATCGATTTATTTACTTATATATTTTATATTTCTGACATATATTTCTTTTATAAATTTCAATTCTTTTTTTAACCTTGTCTTCCTTTACTAATGCCATGGAAGGTTTGGTATTGATATATAGTGGTAAACTGCATTATTATTATGCATATAACGATTTGCAGCATTATGCTTCAGTTGTTTTCAAAGTTTCTTGTTATTGAAGCAACTTGTTATTGAAGCTGTGCTGAACATTTCAATTTCTCGTTAAAAAGTGTTTTTGTTATGTTTCATACATATAGCGGATAATACTATCGTTATTTCGGCTCCTTTTGTGATTGTGTCATTTGCTTTTGTAGATTTTGTGGGGTTTCGTGAGTACAGAGCATTAGTTTGTTTGATTTTGTTGGTGTGTTCATAACAAAAAAATCTGATGTGGGCAGCACAGGACTTTCCTTATATAATGCAATGAATTTACTACTTTTACAGTTTAAAAAAATGTTATTCTTATATTCTTTCCAAGATATTCAATTTTCTTCAATTAGTCGTCATTTTCATTGATTTAGTGCCATTTTCATACATTTGGCGGGCTTTTCGTTAACTTGGCAACATTTAAAAATGTCGCGAAGTTGGCGACATTCCGCCAAATTCGTCGCCAAAATCTTGCAAAGCGTTATGGATGGAGAAATAAGCTATTCTTACAGCAGATAAATGACTATTGGCGTTCAAATACAAAAGTATTACTTAAAATATCTTTTTTCGTGAATGGAACGAGTTAGATCCATGAGAATGATGTCACCAAATTTATCGCATGATATTACATATGAAAAGTTAACATGTTTCTTAACAGTTAATATATTTTTTTCAATTTATTGGATTTTTTGATAAATTTATTTGAAAAATGTGCAATATCTCAGGAATGGTTCATGCTAGCGTTCCAAAGTTTATGTCAATCGTTTTTTAAGGAAAAATTATATAAGAAATGTCTATTTGTGTAACTTTATTAAAGGTTTTGATTTTTTGATGAATTTTTCAAAATTTTACTCTTACTTAATCTTACTAAATATAGGGGTGTTCTGAACATTCGATTGTGTTTTAAAACAATAAGCTTCCAGTATTCACGTATTGTGATTTTCGTACCAAATTTATTCGAATCGCTCCATTCTTTCGTGAGATATCGTCTCCACAGACTCACTGACACACACAAATATATACACACACACACATCATATCAAAAATATTCGATTCGTGATCAGAGATGCTTGAAAAGTGCTCTCCCGTCGAAAACTCGAATTCAAATTTTCGACCCCGTCACAATACTTTCGTTAAACATAATTGTATATCAGGAAAATACTAATAAAGTAATGAAAAAATAATCATCATACAATTGGTACAGTTATTACTTTCCTTATTGTACCAATTCTATGATGATTATTTTTTCATTACTTTATTATTCCTTTCCTTATATACAATAATGTATAAGGAAAGTATTGTGACGGGTCGAAGATTCGAATTCGAGTGTTCGACGGGACAGCACGTTTCAAGCATCCCTGATCACGAATCGGGCATTTTTGAAGTGATGTCTGTGTGTGTGTGTGTGAAAGTGTGTGTGTATGTGTGTGTGAAAATATGTGTGTGTGTGTGTGTGTCAGTGAGACTCTGGAGACGATAACTGACGAACGAATGAACCGATTCGAATGAAATTTTGTACATAACTTACAATCCGTAAACACTGGAAGCCTATTGTTTTTATAAGCAATCGAATGTCCAGAACTCCTCTAAATTTTTGAGTGAGATTTTGAAAAAATCGTCAAAATATCAAAATCTCTAATACAGTTATACAAATAGACATTTCTTATGTAATTTTTCATTAAAAAATGATTGACATAAATTTTAGAACAGTAACATGAACGGTTCTCGAGATATTGCACATTTTTCAAAAAATTATTAAAAAATCATATAAAAAAATATTTCTTTTTAAGAATCACGTTCACTTTTCATATATATTATCATGCGATAAATTTGGTGACATCATTCTCGTGGATCTAGCTCATTCCATTCATGAAAAAAGATACTTTGAGTAATACTCCTGTATTTGAACGCCAATAGGAAATTTTCTGCTGCAAGAATAACTTATTTTTCCATCCATAACGCTTGGCGAGATTTTGGCGACGAATTTGGTGGAATGTCGTCAACTTGGCACCTTTTTTAAATGTTGCTAAATTAACGAAAATCTCGCTAAATGGATAAAAATATTGCTAAATCAATTGAAATGACGATTCATTGACGAAAATTCAATATCTTGGAAAGAATATAAGTATCTACTATAAAAATAATCTATTTTTTACTGTAAAAAGTAGTAAATACATTGCATTATATAAGAAAGTCATGTGCTGCCTACATCAGATTTTTTTTATTTTACTTCTATATTTTGCAAAATAAAAATCACATAAATCTAACATTTCATTGTGATACTTTGGTTATATTAATTTATATGTATTTTTCGATGACATGTGATTTCCTTGCTATTTACAGTTGCTCAGTCAGCAGCTCTTCTCTCATTTGTAGAATTTTCTAGGGAGCTAGTGATTGTGTTGGTATTTTGTAAATTCTTTATTAACTTGGATTCTTTATTAATTGGTTTTCTATTACTTTCCTTCTATAATGTATAAGGAAAGCATTGTGACGGGGTCGAAAATTCGCAAGAGTTTTCGACGAGAGAGCACGTTTCAAGCATCCCTGATCAACATTTTTGCGGTGATGTCTGTCTGTGTGTGTGTGTGTGTGTGTGTGTGTGTGCGAAAGTATGTGTGTGTGTGTATCAGTGAGTCTGTGGAGACGATACCTCACGAACAAATTGAGCGATTCGAATGAAATTTGGTACAAAAATCACAAACTGTAAATGCTGGAAGCTTATTGTTTTTAAACGTAATCGAATGTTCAGAACCCCACGACATTTTCGAGTGCAATTTTGAAAAAATCATCAAAAAATGAAAACCTTTAATAAAGTTATTCAAGTAGTCATTTCTAATGTAATTTTTCCTTAGAAAACGATTGACTCAAGATATTGCACATTTCTTAAATAAATTTATCAAAAAATCCCATAAATTAAAAAAAATATATTAACTGTTGAGAAACATGTTCACTTTTCATATGTAATATCATGCGATAAATTTGGCGACATCATTCTCGTGGATCTAGCTCTCTCTCTCTAGCTCGTTCCATTCACTAAAAAGATGCTTTGAGTAATACTTTTGTATTTGAACGCCAATAGTTATTTATCTGCTATAAAAATAACTTATTTCTCCGTCCGTAATGCTTGGCGAGATTTTGATGCCGAATTTAGCGGAATGTCGCCAACTTGGTGACTTTTTTAAATGTTATGCCAAATTAACGAAAATCTCACCAAAAAGATAAAAATGACACTAAATCAATGAAAATAACGACTAATTGACGAAAATCAATATCTTGGAAAGAATATAAATATCTACTATAAGATAAACCTATTTTTACTTTCCCTGCAATACATGGTAATGTATAGGGAAAGTATTTTGGAATCATGTCGAAAATCGCAACTTTTCGACGGATCTACACGTTTCGAGACCTCTGGAATACGAAAAAACTATTTTTACTGTGACGTCTGTGTGTGTGTCTGACTGTGTGTCTGTCTGTCTGTGTGCGTGTCTGTGTGTGTGTTTATCTGTGTGTCTGTGCAATGTATGTATCCACTCTAACTCAAAAACTAATGGACCCAATTTCATAAAATTTGATAGGTAAGTCACTTGGATGTAATCCTGGTGCTGATTAGTTTTTTGTACTATTCATAAAAACAGAACCCGCCTTTTTTGCGAAATGGCCATTCCATTTATTCCATTTATCCAAAATTCCATTTATCCGCTCTAACTAAAATACTAATTGACCAAATTTCACAAAATTTGGTAGTTAAATTACTTGTTAGATACTTTGGTGTTGATTAGGATTTGGTATGTTTCGGAAAAGAAGAACCCGCCTTTTTTACAAAATGGCAAGTATCCATTTTCAAGTAATTTCAAGTATCCACTCTAGCTAAAATACTAATTGACCAAATTTCACAAAATTTGGTAGATAAGTTACGTGTGGGATAGTCTGGTGCTGATTCGATTTTGGTACAATTCAGAAAAGAACAATGTGCCTTTTTTTACGAAATGGCCCACCAAAATTGCCAAAATCTATAAAAAAAGACCAGGTAGTGTATGATCAAATGCATTAATTAAATTCTTGTTTCATACGCAATTTTTGAAGAGGAAAATAATATAACACAGTCCATCATACTTTAGGACTAACCGTTCTGAAGATATTTGAGATTTCTTGCATTTTTGTTACGCCGATTTCGGAAAAAATGTCCTATTACCAAATAAAAACAAAAATAGAATTAAAAATGTAAATTTAGTGTCATTTAGTTCAATTAAACTTAATCTAATGAATTAGTAAAGAAATAAAGAAAATGTGAATTTGAGTCTGCAGGGAAAGTCATGTGCTGCCCACATCAGGTTCTTTTTAATTGTAAAAGTAGTAAATTCATTGCATTATATAAGGAAAGTCATGTAATGCCCACATCAGATTTTTTTATTTAGCAATATATGTTTTTATTATTTTTGAAAACCATAAATTATTTTAAAAGCGTAGACTAATTTGTGCAAAATATTTATTTATTTTTTAATAACATACGAGTTAAAGTGCTTGATGGGCTTGCTAAAATTGGGAAGTATAATCCCATACTTCGTGATATTGAGCCTCAAATCCTTCGCGGTCTGCTTGATGCTTACCCTGACGGTACACTACAGTTGTTGGGTAAGCAGTTTTACAGGCAAGATTCAAATCCCAAGAAATTTCTCCTTACGTAACTGGCCATTTTTCGCTATTGTGTAGCCCTGCAGATAAATATTATTATTTTGTTAGGTAATATATTACTTTTCTTATATACATAATGTATAAGGAAAGTATTGTAACGGGGTCGAAAATTCGAATTCGAGTTTTCGACGGGAGAGCACGTTTCAAGCCCTTCTGATCACGAATCAAACACTGTTGAAGTGATGTCTGTGTGTGTGTGTATGTGTGTGTGTGAAAGTATGTGTGTGTGTGTGTGTCAGTGAGTTTGTGGAGACGATAACTAACGAACGAATGGACCGATTCGAACGAAATTTGGTACAAAAATCACAATCCATAAACACTGGAAGCCTATTGTTTTTATACGCAATCGAATGTTCAGAACCGCCCTAAATTTTCGAGTGAAATTTTGAAAAAATCGTCAAAAAATCAAAACCGCTAATAAAGTTACGCCAATAGACATTTCTTATGTAATGTTTCATTAGAAAACTATTGACATAAATTTGAGGACGCTAACATGAACCGTTCTCGAGATATTGCACATTTTTCAAGAAAATTATCAAAATGTTATATAAAATAAAAAAAAATATTTCCTATTGAGAAACATGTTTACTTTCCATATGTAATACCATGCAATAAATTGGGTGACATCATTCTCGTGGATCTAGCTCGTTCCATTCATGAAAAAAGATACTTTGAGTAATACTTTTGTATTTGAACACCAATACTCATTTATCTGCTGTAAGAATAACATATTTCTCCATCCATAACGCTTGGCGAGATTTTGGAGGCAACTTTGGCGGAATGTCGTCCCCTTTGCGACATTTTTTATTGTGGCCAAATTAATAAAAATCTTTCTGAATTGATAAAAATGACGCTAAATCAATAAAAATGACGTCTAATTGAAGAAAATTCAATATCTTGGAAAGAATATAAGTATCTACTGTAAGAATAACATTTTTTTTAACTGTAAAAGTAGTAAGTTCATTACATTATATAAGGAAAGTTATGTGTTGCCCACATCAGATTTTTTTTATTATTTTTACAAACCTTATACCATTTTAAAAGCGTAGACTAATCTGTGTAAAATATTTATTATTTTCCTTATATACATAACGTATAAGGAAAGTATTGTGACGGGGTCGAAAATTCGAATTCGAGTTTTCGACGGGAGAGCACGTTTCAAGCATCCCTGATCACGAATCAAACATTTTTGAAGTGATGTCTGTGTGTGTGTGTATGAAAGTATGTGTGTGTGTGTGTGTGTGTGTGTGTGTGTGTGTGTCAGTGAGTCTGTGGAGACGATATTTCACGAACGAATGGAGCGATTCGAATGGAATTTGGTACAAAAATCACAATCTATTAATACTGGAAGCCTATTGTTTTTAAACAACGTAATCGAATGTTCAGAGCCCCCACAAATTTTTGTTAGAAGTTTTGAAAAAATCCTCAAAAAAATCAAAACCTTCACCTTATAGTTACGCAAATAGATATTTCTGGTGTAATTTTTTTTAGGAAACGATTGACATAAACTTTAGAACGCTAGCATGAACCGTTCTCGATATATTGTACATTTTTCAAATAAATTGAACAAAAAATCCCATAAATTAAAAAATATATATTAACCGTTGAGAAACCTGTTCACTTTTCATATGTAATATAATGCGATAAATTTGGTGACATCATTCTCCTGGATCTAGCTCGTTCCATTCATGAGAAAAGATTCTTTGAGTAATATTTTTGTATTTGAACGCAAATAGTCATTTATCTGCTATAAGAATAACTTAATTCCCCATCCATAACGCTTGGCAAGCTTTTGGCGACAAATTTGGTGGAATGTCGCCAACTTGGCGATTTTTTTTTAAATGTTGCAAAATTAACGAAAACCTCGGCAATGACGCTAAATCAATGGGAATGGCGACTAATTGACGAAAATTCAATATCTTATAAAGTATATAATTATCTATTATAAATAAAATTTATTTTTTTTACTGTAAAAGTAGTAAGTTCATTACATTATATAAGGAAAGTCATGTGTTGCCCATATCAGGTTTTTTTGTTTTATAATTCAAGTTGTTCCTGATTTATTTGCCAAATTTTTACATTTTGCTAGTTAACACATTTTTACTGTCAATTTGTTCATTTATCTACCTGTTTGTCTTGGATTATCAATAGATGCTTTTTTAAAACAATTTTGTGTTTAGGCTTAAGTAGTCAATCGATTTCTGCTGCCTAGATTGTTCGTTCTATCCGACTGTATAAGATAAATGTTCAGACGCAGGATGCTTTCTTTAAAGAATTTTGTGTTTATAATTAAGTAAGTAGTCTATTGATTTCTCGTGTTCAGTCTGTCGGATCTACCCGAAGGTGTAAGATAACTGTTCAGACGAATGGATGCTTTATTAAAAGAATTTCGCGCTTAGGCTTAAGTAGTCAATTGATTACCTCTGACCAGACAGTTTTATTGACCCGAAGGTGTAATATAACTGTTCCAATGGATAATTTTGTGCTTAGACTTAAGTAGTCAATTCCCGCCTCATGCCCAGATTGTCCAATCTACCCGAAGGTGTAAGATAACTGTTTAGATGGCTGGATGCTTTCTTATAAGAATTTTGTGACTATAATTAAGTAGTTGTCAGGCCCTCTCATCCACTCGAAGGTGTAAGATAACTGTTCGGACGGATGAAGGGAATAGTAAAGGTCAGTGATGGATCCGCTATGTTCCGCTTGAGCTTTATAAATATTATATCACTAAACACACACTTGATGTGTTCCACCACATATGTTAGAGCAATTTCCAGATCGACTGCTTTTTCTATACCAGACATCACTGCCTCTGGATCCATAATATAACTTTCATCAGATCCATATTGATTACCTCTGATCTCTAAAGATACCCAGAATACCACTGTCAGTAAAGTTTGATGACCGTGGCCATTTTCTTCAGAAAGTATCTATTCTGTTCTGTTAGATCGTTCTTTTTTTCTGTAGATAGGTTTCGTATTCACAGAACTTCCTGGTCCACAGGTGAAGTAAAGAGGTTACATTTAGAGGCAGAAAAATAGCTCTGACTTTACCGCTAGTAAGTTCGGATAAAAGAGAACGCGATGTCAATAACCAATAAGGAGCATCGTCAATAACCAATAAGGCGTATAGTCTATTAACCTCTGAGTAATTATTAGCTCTGAATAGCAGAATTTAATTATGATCAGCATATTAATCTCTGAGTAATTGAGAAAAAGTGTCGATATGTTCTATACGGACACATGGCATTGTGGTCACTTGATTAGTTGGTATGTAAGGTTTAATTTCGACGAAAATGGCTGAGCAATGGTGAAAGAAACGTATGGATTGACAATCCCTAACAGCATTTTTTTTCACAGTGACGTAAGATTTACGCCACACTGTGACTTTGGGACGTCACAGAACGTCACAGTACGTCTCGGCAATATCATATTGAGTTCACAGGGAAGATCATTTTGGTCATTTTCATGGTCGTTTGTGAAGTAGCATATTAACTTGTTTGTGACGTCACATTGTAATTGCCATTTTAATGTCGTCACATTGTTATGTGTTAATTAAACTGTGGAAGCGTCACAGAATAAAGTCACAATGAAGTTACAAAGTTACTAATACGTAACGTCGCATAGAAGCCACACATATGATGTCACATTGTGACCCAGGTGTCACGTGATTACAACGTCACTGTCACACGTGTGACGATCTTTGCTGTGAGGGAAGGAGCAATATAGTCCGATGGATTTTTTATTTTTAAAAAATTCAACACCCTGCTTAATCCGAATAACTTTATGATCGGAACATACCTCAGTTCCAATTATTAGTTCGAATTGCACGAGTTTTACTGTACATATTCAGTTTTATTATTCTTTTAATAATAAAATAACAAATATATTTAATTCATTTGTTTTTGATTTATGACAACTTTCAGAAATATAATAATATGTAATTATATAAAATATATTTTTGTTGTATTGATAAGTTTTAGGCGATCCAGGTCCAGGCTAAATACATTTTTATAAAGACTATGCTGCTGACTGGACTTGCAATTCTTTAATCAGATACTCCCAATCATTTCGAGATGATTAGTAGTAGTGATAGTCGTACCCATAGAGATGTATTAATAAACTATCTTACGAAACAACATTAATTTATATCGATACACTTATAGTTGGTACTTACTGTGTATTGAACGATCAGTATCGTATCGTATTCCCAATGTTGAAGCATGCCTCTGTTTCAACATGTGTTATTTTATTTTATTTATTCCTTTATAGATACAATGTTTATATTCGATTTGGTATTATGAGAGCACTGAAAAAGCAGGGGAAGAATTCAATACTTGGCGGGAAATGTTACTTATTTTGGATGATGTAACACTTCTCTGAAGGTTTTAATATTGATTTCAGATTAAAATATCTAAGAATGAAATGCTCAGTGGTAAGATATGAAGGCAGAGGAAGGAATTTACACATATCCAAAAGGAGTTAATTTTTATCCATCGTCGAAAGGAATCGGCGTGAAGTAAGAGAACTTTTACTTTTTTGTTAAGAAGTGGAAAAACAAATATATATATATATATAAAAAGAATTGTTCTAGAGTTCTACGTTGCATACGATATCAGACACTGAAAACGTAGCTAGATATTGCACTCATTTTAACTTATTTAAGGCTGAATTTCTGATAATCCTCAATTTTGGGTTCCTAAAGCTTTAAGAAAAAATTAAAAATAAAACACATATTTTTTGCTATATTTGTTTAGAATACAGTCTGTTCTACATATTTTTCAATAATATTAAATATAGTTTTGACGTCATAAATAAGCAAATTCGTCTTTTGTGTCACTGTCCCTCAGTGATGAGTTGAATTTTCATCTCTTAATTACATAAGTAAAAAGCGTAAATAATGGACATAAATAATTAAAATTTGAGAAATTACGATTTTAACTTGTAAAAAATATAATTTTCTTAAAAATTTTAAAGATAATTTTTTGTGAAATTGATCATACATGCTTGTCCCCGAGAATTGGCGATAGTGCGACGACGTCGGAAAATCGTCTTTTTCTTCCACTAGATGGCGACAGCAGCATTATTAAATTTCAGAATAATATCACTTAGAATTTTGTTTTATATTTGTTTAAAGTTATACCACTTTACGGTAATTAAGGAAAGTGAAAAACACAATTTTATTATTCATTTTTGATGTTTATATTTATTACCCGTCAACTGTGTCAAGCATTTCATTATTGTTAATTTTACGAAAATTTGAAAGTAATATGTCTTCTGTTAGCATATAAAAGCATATTTTGCATAGTGTAAACTTTATTTTCAAATCGTAGTTTCGATTTCTGTATGGAATAAAAATATACAAAAACATTAACTGTATCACGGTCATTTGTGTCATGTGAATGGAAGGATTTACGGAATGACGCACGACCGATTAGACTTTGAAATGATGGTATGAATTTTCCTTTTAAGGATTTTTCTGTAGTTTTCGCTAACAGGTGTGATACTGTAATCACATATTTGTATACGTAACCCTGGGGAAAAAAAAAGGAAATGTGTATTGTAATTGAAATGTATACAATGTTTGTGATTTATGTTTATAGCTAGGCCTTTGCACAGACGGAATTGGGATTTTTTGGCGCCGTTGGCTTGTGTGCGCACTGACATGGATTGTAAATATTCAGAGATTTAATTGCAGCATAAACGTCAAAGTTGAGCTACAAATCTTTGAAAATTTATAGCCCTGTCAGGTGTGGCTCGCGTCGGGGTACGTCCTTGGGACCACCCGGTTGTAGACTGCCCTCTGGTTCTTGTGTTTGAGTGGAGCGCATAAAAAATGAGCTTCGCTTCAAAAACCAATGGTATGAAGCATTTTTGGACCTCCTTTTTTATTGCGCCTGGGAAACAGCGAATGGGAAGTGGGGGACTTCCTCCCTGTATTTTTGTCGCTCCCCTTGTTTTAAAATTCTGGAAGTCTTAGAAATGTAAAAAATCGTTAGTTGCTTTTCTGAGCTCGAGTAGAGAGCACTCCAAGTGCGTGGCACTTGTGGTTTTGTGAAGTACGATCCGGCATGCATTTTGATGTATCTCTGACCCGGCATCCGCGGTCCCTATCTCGGGCGGCAAATGCCTTTGCCGAGGAACCGACGTAGTGAGTCCGGTGAAGAAGGCGACTCGTAGCCAAGACGAGCCGAGCCTAACTCAGCGCGAGGGCGCATTTTCTGCGGGCGGTGGCGACCAGAAAATGGAAGAATGTCGTCATGTTTTTATTTGGTTGCAGTACACACAGCTCTACCACCAAAATGGCGCGGTGTAGGACCTTGCTCCTTTAGCTGCATTAAGCCGTGGTAACTGTAATACTGTGTGCACGGAATATTTACGGAGCATCAATCCAGGGCTCCTAAGCAGCAGCCAATCTCTACAAATAAAGTATCTGATCTCCTCCCTTTAGGTAAAACCTGTACGCATGCTCACTCAAGAGCCGCTGGAATAAAGCCTAAGTTAAGAGGAGGAGAAGGAAAGTGAACAGTATGCCCATCGTCATTTGTTTTTGTTTGGTTGCAGTACAACACAGCTCTACCACTAAAACGGCGCGGTGTAGGACCTTTGCTCCTTTAGCTGCATTTAAGCCGTGGTAACTGTAATACTGCGTGTAAGGAGTGTTTGCGGAGCATCAATCCCGGGATCCTAAGCAGCAGACGAATCTCTACGAAAACGTATATATTTGGCAAAGCTTGTACGCATGCTCACTCAGGAGCCGCTGGGACTTAAGCCTTCGTTTAAGAGAAGGAGAAGGAAAGTGGACAGTGTGCCCATCTCCAAAATAATACTTGGCAAAAGTTTTCGTCACCGGATGATACGCAACAGTGCTTTCTCAGACTGGTAGTGTTTTCCATGAACTATTCAAATAAATGAACTAAACGTTCAATTAATTGGGCCACCTTTTCCTACGTGCAGAGGTCAGCTACAGCACTCAGTGAGAGTCCTATGTATGAAGGTATGAAAATTATATATTGATTTTAAAATGTGTATATGAATGTTTAAACTTAATTGATCCCCAGTGCTAAGGGCAACTTATGATAAATGTGATATTTTTCAAAATGAAATTATAATGTGTTTTAAAAAAAAAAATGATTAATTACAAGTTTGGGTAAATAAAAAAAATATACAAATTAATGCTAAATAAACTGTGCACCCGAGGTCAAGCTTAGGTAAATTGGGAACTCATTGTAATTGTGTATTTTGTTATTTAATGTTTAAATTGAGATTTCATGTGTTCTATAAATAAATTGTTAGTTGGCCACAAAAAAGGGAGTGATTATTTTGTTTTAGTAAACGCAATGTACTTGGTCCAATTGGACCCCACTATACTTTAACGCGGTTGAGCCTGGTGGAACTATTTGGTGAGTATCTTTATTGTATTTATGTGTTTAACTTTTATTGTATTTATGTGTAAAATTTCACCTCACCACAACAGGATCATCACGAATCGAAATTTCTGTGAAATTAAGAATTTTTTTTAGCACCCAATGAAATATTTTAATTAAAATATCCTCTTAATAAAACATTAAAAAGGTAAATCGGAATTTTTGCAAAATTTAAGGAAATATGTTAATACAGAATGAAATATTTTTTAATCAAAACATTTTTAATACAGAATTTACATTCCGAATTTTTTGGAAAACATTTACATCGCGTAGAGTGGGTTTCGCTTTTTATAAAGCTGGGGTTATCGTTATTGTGTATAACTTACGCTGATTGCATGCGGATGTGTAGCAGTTGAGTACACGGTTAACAACTACTGCATGAATGGTTGCCGGTTTACGCACGTAGCATAGGTACGTGGTCGACAGTTACTGCAAGAAAGCTATTGCAAGTTATGAGCTTTTTCAAAAAACAACCGTGCCGGTCGTCGAAAGCAGTTAGTAAATAATATCAGGGAAAACGTTTTCTCATTTAATTACAGCAGGCGAAAGTCTGAAGTTACTGCAACAAGCTCATCTAGACACAACTTAGTATTTCCTTCCTACCTCTTTGTGTTTTGGCTATGGCTGACTCAACATAAACAAACAGGGGCTTCTGCAAATGATACAAAAGACCCCTAGTCTGGAAAGCTATATTTTTAAATATTGGTTTTAGGGCAAAAATGTTCATAGAATTCTAATTTTTAGAACTTCTTACTCCAAATGCATACCAATCATGGAATAATTTAACAAAATTTGAGTTTTAATCATATGGAAAGGGGAATGTATTGGCATAACATTCTTCCCCTTTCTGCTATTTCAATTTGCAAAATTGAGGCCAGTAAAATCCGTTTACAGTAAAGCTATGATAAAATTATTTCTAAAAATTTACACCTAAAGAGGAATCTCATTAAAAAAATTATATTTTTGCAAAATAATTACATAATATTTACACATTGTGCATTAGAAATTATATGTTTGCATTATTTACTTGAGTTTGTGAACAAAAAATCTAGTGTTTTAATATTTTGCATATTTTAGATACAAAAGAATATGTGTCGCCAAAATGATGTTTTTATCAAGTTTACATTAAAACTATGCATTAAAATTCCATTAAATCATGCTAAAAGGCTCAATAATCTATTAGAAATTTTAAAAACATTACTAAGAACTTATTCCAAGCAAAAGTTTCTAGAAACTATGAAGTTGAAAAATTTTTTTTTTGCAACCCGAAAATTGACAATTACCAGAAATTCAGCCTTACAACAATGGATAATTCTGGAGCTTTGCGTTACGTATGTCTATTGAAAACAATGCTGGACTAATTTTAAATTTTTTTTACGACAGTGGATAATATAATATCTCCTTTTGGGTTATGACTACACAGTCAGGGATAAAATGTTGTCTTTTATTATTGTATTATTATAGTCTTTTATAATATCGGGTAGAAGGCATACGGGCTTCACTAGTATATTTAAAAGAAAAAACACAGCTCATTATTTGAATACTATTCATAAACTGAGTAAGTACTTTGGTTCTCTTACGCTTGTTTTCATCAAATTAAGATTGGAAGAGAATGCGGCAAGCTTAATCCTTTCGCCACATACTTTGGCGACTTAATCCTTTGGCGACATCCAGTTGGCGACAGTATAATATGAAAGTTATATTAAACATAAACATTTATTACTTATTCATAGAATTTTAATTTGAAATTTAATAAATTATCGCCCTTGATAAGTATATTGATATGATTAAAAATTATTAATAAAATTTTTTATCAGTAAAATTAAAAAAAAAAAAGAAAAGCGATTCATAAACTAATTTTAATATTTAGCCATTTATCGAAGAATGAAATGATACCGAATAGGGTTTCAGATTGGCCTAAATTATTCCTGCATGTTTTCTAGATTATTTCCCGTCGTCGAAAGAAGAATAAATTTATCATAATTTGCCACCAAGGCGCATTTCATGGAAATTTCGGGTTTTGTTTACGGGAACAAAAAGCATATTTGCATGCGTGTCATATATTACACCGTAATCTTGTTTTGTGTACATATTCATTTAAGGAACATCAGAATCTGAGAAATGGTGGAGACAAGACACTTAGAGGGCTACACAAGATAGAATATATGAATGTCATTTAATACATTCTTTGGAAAATATAGATTTTTGCTTTCGCCCGTTCACGAGGAAATTATGGTTTTATGTAAAATTTTAATGTCCTTATTGTAAAATGGAGAATTAAGTGAAATAAAACACATTATTATGTGGAATTATTGATGGGGTTTAAATTATGCTTTAGAATATGTAGTGAAGTGAATGCAATGTACTGGAATTACTGTAAAGAAAAGCCATCCCAGAAAATCATCTGGATAAATTGATGTTATTAATTTATAACTAGGTGTTTGGCAGAAATGAGCAATTAAATATGCAGCAAATGCGTTAGCTAAACGTTAAATAAAGCAATGATCATTGATCAGTATGAAAATTTGAGCAACAATTAATTTCAAATACTTAACTATTCGTTGAGATATACAAGAACACCAAAACAGCAGCCTTTCCCTCCAGTTGTTACCCTCAGCGTTTCTGCGTCCAATAATAGCTTCCTCACACAAGCGCAACACCCAATGGGCTCAAGGAGAAGAAATGGAAAGGGAGCTATCAAGGAGTACAAAGACTTAGTTACAAACATGTAGGAGGAATTTCTATCGTTATATGTTTTATTCAATTTATTTCTATAATTTTCATGAACGTAAAATTTTTTATATTTTTCTAAGTTTGCCACTTAATATCGCTAAATGGGCAGCATATATGCATACATTCACATGTAGATTTCGTTCTTGAAGAAGTTGATTTAAAGGGAAAATGATTTCTCCACAGGAAAAAAAATTACTAAGAAATATAAATTGCAATAATTCATATGTACACTAAAATGTTAGAAAAAGGTTTCTTGTGTTTCGGGAAAAGTTTTCAGGTTGATAAAGAATGTAAACTTGCTGGTTAGGTAACATAAATCCAGAGATGATTATACTTCATACCGGATTTCCTGAGCACCCACAAAGCACAAAAAATCTACTTATCCAGTTTTACAAAAAGTTGAATTGATTAAACCAAAGTATAAGTGGTGAACTTTTGCTTTTAGTTTATTTATTATTTTTTAGTTTAAGCAATTTGACTTAATTTTTTATCATCTTTTATGTTTCTTCGGTATGTTCAAATGCATTTGCATCGCTTTGTTCAACAGCGAGGGAAGCCATCATTGCATGAGTTTTGGGTAATTTAAAAATAATCGTGATTGAGCGAGGAGAGAGAGAGATTCGGACTAGGAGGTCTGAAACGATTTTGTTTATGCAGTAACTAGTTTATCGAAGATCTAGCGTAAAAATAATTACTACCTGAAAAATTGCTGTGGTTTTCATTATATGATATTACTGTTAAGTTTATTTCATATTTTATGACATATAAAAAATTAACTAGTTAGTTATTTTAATAAGTTGAGCGCATTGTGAACTGCTAAAAGATCGACTTAAATATCTGAACAGAACTTATAATGTATTTATATATATTATTGCCTGTATTTAGATATGTTGAATGGTGTTATTATAATACTTTTCCTTCTCAGTGCCATCATATATAAATGCCAATTATTATTCCACGGTGCTGGTACAATCGAAAAGCATTTGACAATTCAATTCAATTCTCGATAACCATTTCTTGGCGATATGTTAATCTTCATAATAAAATTAGTCGACTTGTAAGAATATTTTTTAACTTATATACAATGTTTACGTTTTATTAAATTGCTGAATTTAAGATTTGAATACTTTATATATATTTGTTGGCTATAAAAATCTAAGGATCAAATGCGTGAGAGTTCAACTAAAAATGTAATATCGATTTTAAAATCTCGCAGTTCTTTTTCTGCTCTACTAAGGATCACTGTAAGTTATGGTAAAAATAATGATCAATATCAAAAGGACAAAATATTTTAACTTAAAATTCAAATTTTATAGAAAAGAGACACTGATATATAATTTTAAAACTTGAATATTTTATTGAAGAAATTTCTGATACCGTTTAAGAACGGCAGCTGTGAATACAATCGATAAAAAATAAGTCTTCCTTTTCCATTGGAAACCGATAACCTTTTCAGGGATTTGAAATACGACTTAAGTACTGTTCGTTTTTTCCAAGATAAGCTTCTTTGAAGTCATTATAGGAATCTAAGGTGTCGTAAAAGGGCAGTTAAAATTTAAATTCGCTCTGGAGATATGACCATTAAAGTATATTTTTGCTTTTAAAGTGTTTTCTTGCATTCTATTTTAAAATCTGATGTCCTACAGAGTTTATGTGTTACAGTGCAGATCATTAATCAATTTTTAATTCTGTTATTTTCGTTGTGGACTACAATGTTTCTAGAATTTTTTCTCTGAGGATATTTCTTTGCAGGCTGGCTTTTTTTCAAGAATCCTTAAGAATTATAGCAGAATAGGACATAAAATATTAATGAGTTATGCTAGTAGTTATAGATTGATGTAAAACATAACTCCTTTCATATATTTCAAGTCGGAAAAGTTTCATGTGTATTGTGTGTGGCGATGGTACAAGGCATCAAGGGAAAGGTCTCAGCATTTTCAGGTTCTTGAATTTCTTATATTTTATTTTGAACTAGAGAGTTTCGATCCCTGCTCACTGAGTAATACCAACCTCCGTAATTCCCTCGAAGCGTTCAATGAATTCGCTTCGCGAGGTCTTTCTTGCTGCTGCTGCACAGACATAATGCTCCCGTTGAGGTCCGCCCCTTGCTAGCTGGCACTCACCAACTCCTAGAGAGCGCTTCGCAAGCTCTTACAATCCGACAGGCGGGCACGACTGTCATGGTACTCGTTGCTCACTAACTCTTAGTAATCCCAGGTCACAGGAGCAGAGCCCCTTATCACTGCTTACACACTGCAAACAGCTCACTCTAAACACACTGGGAATCCTTCTAAACACACTGGGAATCACTCTAAATACACTGGAAACAGCTATAAATTCAATAAATGTTCATATTTCAACTTTGAATGCGTTCTTAAAAAATCTGATGTGGACAGACAACACATGACTTTCCTTATATAATGTAATGAATTTACTACTTTTACAGTAAAAAAATAGGTTTTTCTTGTAGTAGATACAAATATTCTTTCCAAGACATTGAATTTTCGACAATGAGTCGTCATTTTCATTGATTTAGCGTCATTTTTATCCATTTGGCAAGATTTTCGTTAATTTGGCAACATTTCAAAAAGTCGCCAAGTTTTCGACATTCCGCCAAATTCGTCGCCAAAATCTCGCCAAGCGTTATGTAATAAGAAATAAGTTATTCTTACAGCCGATAAATGACTATTGGCGTCCAAATACAAAAGTGTTACTCAGAGTATTTTTTTCATGAATGGAACGAGCTAGATCCACGAGAATGATGTCACCCAACTTATCGCATGGTATTAAACATGAAAAGTGAACATGTTTATCAATAGAAATTTTTTTTTATTTTATATGACTTTTTGATATTTTTTTTGAAAAATGTACAATATCTCAAAAACGGCTCGTGTTAGCGTTCTAAAATTTATGTCAATCGTTTTCTAATGAAAAATTACATAAGAGATGTCTATTTGCGTAACTTTATTAGTGGTTTTGATTTTTTCACGATTTTTTCAAAATTTCATTCGAAAATTTAGGGGGGTTCTGAACATTCGATTGCGTATAAAAACAATAGACTTCCAGTGTTTACGGATTGTGATTTTTGTACCAAATTTGGTTCAAATCGGTCCATTTGTTCGTCAGTTATCGTCTCCACAGACCCACTGACACACACACACACACACACACACACACACACACACACACACACACACACACACACACACACACAATTTTCGACCCCGTCACAATACTTTCCTTATACATTATGTATATAAGGAAAGTAAAAATTAACTTAGGTGATTCAGAGAAGTTGCTAAGGACAGAAATGTCGTCAGAGATGAAATATGTAGATTGACATAAATCTTATTTTAATGAGTTTTCGAGGTAAAAATACTGGACACTTTAAGAAATACTGGACAAATCAGTAAATCGAAATCCTTCGCTAAAATTGAGAATCAGTAGAGTTGATTCATAGAACTAACTGTTTGGGAACAGCTAAAAATTTTACAAATGATCGTAATTCAAATTGAAATGTTCATTCAAGTTAATCCAAAATAGTGTGCAAATCTGTAGGTCGGACCACCCGCCTGAAAAAAAATATAATTATCTGAATATAAATTCAAAAATCTGATGTGGGCAGCACATGACTTTCCTTATATAATGCAATGCATTTACTACTTTTACAGTAAAAAAATAGGTTATTCTTATAGTAGATACTTATATTCATTCCAAGGTATTGAATTTTCGTCAATTAGTCGTCATTTTTATTGATTTAGCGTCATTTTTATCTATGTGGCGAGATTTCCGTTAATTTGGCAACATTTAAAAAGTCGTCAAATTGGCGACATACCGCCAAATTCGCGCCAAAATCTCGCCAAGCGTTATGGATGGAGAAATAAGTTATTCTTATAGCAGATAAATGACTATTTGGGTTCAAATACAAAAATATTACTCAAAGTATCTTTTCTCATGAATGGAACGAGCTAGATCCACTAGAATTATGTTACCAAATTTATGGCATGATATTACATATAAAAAGTGAACATGTTTCTAAACAGTTAATATATCTTTTTAATTTATGGGATTTTTTGATTACTGTATTTGAAAAATGTGCAATATCTCAAGAACGATTCATGCTAGCGTTCTAAAGTTTATGTCAATCGCTTTCTAAGGAAAAATTACATAAAAATGTCTATTTGCGTAATTTTATTAAAGGTTTTGATCTTTTGATGAATTTTTTAAAATTTCACTCGCAAATTAAGAGGGTTCTGAACATTCGATTGTGTTTAAAAACAATAGGCTTCCAGTATTTACGGATTGTAATTTTTGAACCAAAGTTCATTCGAATCGCTCCATTCTTTCGTGAGATATCGTATCCACAGACTCTCTGACACACACACACGCAGACATCACTTAAAAATGTTTGATTCGTGATCAGGGATGCTTGAAATGTGCTGTTGTTTCGAAAACTCGAATTCGAATTTTTGACCCCGTCACAATACTTTCCTTATACATTATACTATGTATATAAGGAGATTAATAAAAGGTCATAAATTAAATTTAAATGTGTTCTGGGTGTGGTAAAAAATATTGGATGAATCTGCAAATCAGAACTCTTTGTTAAAAAAATGAAAATTCATTGATTTTTAGATCTCTGTGATGACAGTTGAAAAATCTATAAATGATCATAATTTAAATTGGAATGTGTGTACGAGCTGATCTGAAAATATTAAAAAATCTGCAAGTAAGAACTCTTCGTTAAAAAAAATGAAAATCAGTCGATTTTTAGAACACTGTGATGACAGTTGAAAGGTCTATAAATGATCATAATTTAAAGTAGAATATGTCGAAAACCAGACCACTCGACTCGTCCTAAGGCATGAGCAGCAAATTGAGTGGCCGGAAATTGGAATATGTTGTTGTTGTTGAGACCCAGACCGTCCGACTTACCTTGGAAATTGGAATATGTTGATGTTGATGACCCAGACCGTCCGACCTACCAGAAAGGTGTAAGGTAACTGTATGGACGGCCGGGAAGTGCCACCCAATTTAGACCGGAACCCAGTGGGGGAGGCATCCACAGGGACCGTACCCTCCTTCCCCTACCACCAACCTCTCGGAAGGACTTACGGACCCACATGTTTAACGTGATCGTACTCCGCATGAACACGGCGGCATATGTGGCAGCGTGCAAATCTAGCGCGCAAACCACGGGGATACCGCACCCGAGATGGCCAACAGCACGCGGCGTTCCGAGGTGGTCACCCACCAAGTACTAACCGCGCCCGATGCTGCTTGACTTCGGTGATCTAACGAGAACCGGGGAAATTGGAATATGTGTAAGAGCTAATCTAAAAGTATTTAGCAAATCTGTAGGTCAAAATACTTCGTCTGAAGTAAATTTTTTACTATCTGGGGAGAAGATACTATTTAAATACTTCTATGGTGAACTGATGATTTTAAGCATAGCTAGTCTGCGCAAATGCTCAGCTGGCTTCATCTTTTTTCCGACGCCTGTATCACCAGTGTCTTCAATATGTGTATCAGCTAATGCTCAAGAAGTATGTAAATATTTAAAAAGAAATTTGGCATTTACGTGGCGCAATTTAATTATGGTACTATTCAATAGAAATTCAATTATGTTTCAGCTCGTCGTGAATCATATGCTGAATTGAAGAATTCCCTTTGCAACTACCATTTTGCTGAATTTGAGGTGAATAATTGTCGTTCACTGTCCAATTGTATTCAATTTAAAGTACAAACTCGTTGTAATTTTTAATCATTTAAAATCCTATTCAGACAATAAAATGATTTGTTAATTTAAGTTGCCAGAGACTTATTCTTATAGGTAGGTCACCATCAATTTATTTTTGTTTACTGAATAAAATTTGCCAAAATATTTAATGATGTAAACAGAACGAAAATGGTTGTTTAAATACTGACAATTAAAAGCAGGTGCTTCTTTTGGAACTCTTGCTGCATTGGTTAGTGCCGCAGCTCCTGCATTTAGGCTGTTTTGCTTGCCCATTTTTCTCGTTTGACGTTCAGTCAGGTCTTGGATTGTACACACTGATGAAGGAAATGGAAGTACCTCAATTTTTAATCATAAAGCTGAGATAATATGTTTACATAATGAATTTAATAGCACATTTCAGTGGAAATCAATTAAATCCTGGGTTTTTGCGGTAAAGAAAAAACATTTAAATAGAGTTTATGCATTTTTTAAAAATTAAATCTTGCTAATGAACACTTTAATCATATTTTCTATGATTTACTTATTACAAGATCACAGTATTTAAATTTAAAATTTAATCAAAATCATCTTAATAATATATCCACTAACTCATAATGTGTTATTTCTTTCAAGCATCTCATTTATAATTCTATAAATTTTGGTCATATTTTTAACAAGTTCAAGCATTTAATGCCTATTGGAGATTTGAGCGTATCAAATACTTTTAAATACAACCGGCCTTTTGGTAGATCCATATTTAATTATAATGCAATTTCACGATCTCTCTTTTTAGATCAGTATTCTAAGTCAATTTTACAAAATAAATGTAATTGTACAGTAAAAGATTATGCTAAATTTGTCAATCCTGACCTGGGGCATATTGTTACAGGAGACTTAGGTATTGTTAAAGACATTTCGTTAAGAACCATTATGTCTTTCGGCACTAAATTCAGGTTACCCTCTTGTCATAATTCTATTAGAGTGTTAAAATCCATTAATCTTGATCTTGATAAATATATATATAAATTAGCTTCTTAATATGCTATGCCTTTAGAGGCATTTAATATGTGTAAATTTACTTTATTAGAATCTATTAAAAATGCTATTAGTACTATTAAATTGCCTAGATCCTTATATAATTTTGATAATATTAAACCCTCCATTATTGATTTACAAAAATCCTTTGTTATCACCTATGTTGATAAAGCCTCTAATAATTATGCTATAGTAAAAAATTTTATATACAATTTCTGTCAGATTATTTAAAAAATAATAGTCTTTTTAAACTTGATTTACATTTCATTAATAGTATTAAATTAAAAATTATCAATATGTATAGTGACTTAAATATTAAATATAAATTTCTTAAATTTCCATATATTGTGCTTATTCCTAAATTTCATAAAAATCCCATTAAATTTCGAATAGTAACCAGTGGGCATAATACTTACTCTAATACTGCGAGTAAGTTATATTTCTAAATTCCTTAAATCAAATAAATGATAGTTTACTTCAGTCTAGCATTTACCTTATTCTTAATAATAGTAAAGAATTAAAGAATAGATTAACATCCCTTAAAAATCTAAGAGGATTTCAAACTATTGATTTTAAAGACCTTTTCAATAATATAAAGATCTCTGACCTGTATGATGTCATTTTGGCCCTATTCAATGATTATATTACTAATCTTGCTTCTAAAGCCAGTTTTGTTAATTTTCCTAAACTTCTTCACTTTGTTATTTTTAATAATTATATTTTTCAAGGAAATAAATTATACAAGTCTCAGGAGTTCTACAGGGTGGTTGCAGTAGCAGTATGTTAGCTAATTTATACCTTTATCATTTTGAACATTCTTTTACCTCTATAGATTATAAAATATACAGATATGTTGATGATCTGATTTGCTTAGTACATACTGAAAATTGTGTCATTAATATAGATTTCTATCCTGAGAATTTGGAATTAATTCCCAATGAAGCTACTATTAGCAAAAATATTAATTTTTTGGATTTAAATATTTTTGTTGAACCTTCTAATAGAATTGTTATTAATTTATATGATAAAAAAGACTCTTTTAATTTTAAAATTAATAAAATCTTACCATTTAATTCCTGCAACTCGTTTTTATTGTTCAGAAATATAATTCTTAATCAGCTTTTTAGAATATATAGAGTATCTGATAAAAATTCCATGCATTATATATTGATTATCTAAAAATTACCAGCAATTTATATAAATATCCCTCTTATTTTGTAAATGGTATAGTTAAAAAATTTAGAATAGCTGGATTTTCTTGAATTTTCTTAATATTGCTTTATATTTTAGCCTGACATCTCCTTTCTCTTGTTTTAATTATATTTCATTTATACATCCCCTTATACATTAGCCTTTCTTTTATTGCCCCTCTTGATGGTATATTATCTCTTGTACATGTCTTTTCGTATTACTGTTATTTATTTCTTACGAATGGCAACAGTATATCTTATTCCTTTGTGAATGGCAACACTTGTCACTTCTTTCCGTATTCCTGTGCTTGCTAGGTTAGTGTGTATTTTCAGTCCGTTTTTTGGTATTCATTTTTTCTTAATATTTTTCTTATTTATGTATGTCGTCCAAGTAGAAATGGTTTATAGATATATTCTATCTATTTCTTCAGAAACATACATTTTTGTGTTTGCTTTTACAAAAAACTTGGACATGATTAGATTTTTGTAGAGGTGAACAATTCATAATTTAGGCTTAGAGCCTCGTCCACGTGTTTAGCGTTTGTGCTTGATTTCGCTTGTTATTCTTTTTTCGATTTCATACCTTTGTATTTTGATACTTTTCATTGACTTGTTGATTCGATATTTATTTTATTTATTTATTTTTTTCCATTTGCTTGAGAATTTGTTGATTTTTACTTTTGTTTTGTAAGCCTGTTAGATAGTTGAATTTTTGTGTCACAGCTTCTCACTTTTCTTTCATTGGATCTAAAAAACCTTTTTTCTTATATATATATATATATATATATATATATATATATATAAGATTCAAATAAAAGAGGGAAACGACCAATTGCATAGCATAAATGGCAGAGGTGGATTGCGACACCTCTTTCCCGGTTAGAAGCGTGCTTTTAAGCCCGGGCAACACTCCCGGAACCAATGCCATGCAATGGCCTCTCTTCCGGATATGTGTGAAGTCAAAGACACTGAAAAAAGTGCAAAGCAAACCAAAAAAAGCAACTCTCGAAAGGATCGAACAGTTCATAAATAAAGTGAGAACACAAATAGTAATTAAACCTGGATGGATCAAAAATCTAATATTCGGTATCAAAAAACGTTATGTTCAACGCATCTGGTATTATTTACAAGAGTATCAATTCGAAAAGAAACCAATGAAAAATAAAGAAATTGCATGTACTAATTTTGCAATAATGTTGGATTCACTGAAACTAAAGGCCAGTTTGTTGAAAGTGAAATTAAATTCACCTACCAAGGAGAAAATTACATCAGAACTATTTATAACTACCTTTAAAAACAAAAATTTTGACGAGATGCCAATCAAATCCTATATCAAAAACTTAGCACATCTCATGCCAATACCTAATATGGATGTTAAATTGATATATAAATTTGTACAAACCAATGGAAGAAAAATCTTTATTATAACCGAATAAGTAAAAACATCAATGAATTCAAACCTAATGTATGTGAGTGCCAAAATAGCCCATATCTCAATTCTCATCATGGACATATTATCACAGGAGACCTCAATATTGTAGATAATCCACAATTAAAGTACATGCTTCAACTTGGTATTAAATTCAGAATACAGGAATATAAAAATATTGAAAACGACTTTGAACAAGATCTGAAGAAGTTTACATACAAACTAGTCGTCAAATACAGTCTGCCTATACAAGCATTTACGGAATGGAAATATCACCTGACCAAAAAGTTCAATCTGCACTATAAAAAATTACGTAAAAAAACATATTATCCATCTATAAAAACTGCAGTTAAAAAGTGTGAAGATAAATATGCTATAACTTACACGGATAAAGTCCTCTCTAATTACTCATTTACCTGCCGTAAATATTACGTCGATACTTTAAGTAACAGTTATCAAGACACACAAATGTATACCCAGTTACATCAAACAGGAAAAAGTTTAGAAAATAAAATAAAAGCTTTGTATAAACGAATTGGTCTTGATCTAAAAAAAGTTAATCTTCCTTATCTTGTACTTATACCGAAGCTTCACAAAAATGCTGTCAAGTTCCGTCCTGTTACAGTGGGATGTGGATCCTACTTAACAATAGCCAATGCAAAACTTTTAACACTTCTCAAAAGTGTAATGACACAACTCATAAAACATGGCACAGTAATGATAAATAATAGTTACGATGTAATCAACAGACTACTATTTTATAATAAGGATTTACGCTTTAAAAGTATTGATTTCCGGGATTTATTCAACAATATAAATCTAGAAAATTTATATGAGATATTGAAGGAGATATATGCAATATATGACTGAAAGGAGGTCATTACTATCGGAAAATATCAAGACTTGTTGCGCATCGTGCTGTTTGAGAATATTTTATTTGATGGAACAAACTATTTTCAGCAAATAAAAGGTATCCCCATGGGATGGGCTGTTCCTCCCTGCTTGCCGACCTTTATTTGAATAAATTTGAAGAGGGCACTCTCTCACATCTTACATGAATTACTATACTTTCGTTACGTTGACGATGTCCTTTTTGGACAATATACGAATATGCCACCGTTTGATTTTAGTTTTTATCCTAAAGAACTGGAATTGATTGAAAATAAAGGAACGGAAGAAAGCAGTGTTGATTTTTTAGATATCACACTAAAGCAAGATAGTAAATATGGCACATATACTGTTTTATTTGACAAAGGAAACAACTTCAATATTAAAATTAACCACATTATTGACTGGAAATCCAACTTAACTAAAAACATATTTCGAAATGTTGTCATTAATCACCTCAAGAGAAATCAACGTATTAATACTTTCAAGACTGATTGTATCATTCATAACAGAAATATCATGAAAGAAGCAATAAAAAGAAATTATCCCGAAAGCTTCCTGAAATCTTATTATAATTCAATTTTCAATACAGAAAAAAAATGCATACTTTAGAGATATAGCGGATGTTTGCAGTAACACTTTAAGTTCTTAGTGGGACCATTGCGCATGTGTGGACAGCGCACCCTGGTGCACGTTGATAACAGATTTCTGATTTAAGCGTCAGCATGCACATCATACGGATTACATTCCATCCCTTTCTCTTGCAATGGTCGCTTCTAAAGTCCTGCAATGATCGCTTCTAGTCTTGTGGTCGTTTCTGGTCTTGTGGTCGCTTCTAGATGGTTTGCTTCGCACTTTTTTCAGTGTCTTTGACTTCACACATATCCGGAAGATAGGCCATTACATGGCATTGGTTCCGGGAGTGTTGCCTGGGCTTAAAAGCACGCTTCTAACCGGGAAAGAGGTGTCGCAATCCACCTCTGCCATTTATGCTATGCAATTGGTCGTTTCCCTCTTTCATTTGAATCTTATATGATACTTTTATGCATGTGCTGCTTTGCGCCAACACTTGAAGTATAAGAATTTCCGTTGTATAAAAGTTTTCACTTCGTTTTATATGATATATATATATATATATATATATATATATATAAACATTACGTGCCACAGAAAAATGCAACACCATGAAAGAGCGAATAGAGTGTGATGATAGATAAAGGACGACATAGATGGTATATGTATATATATATATATATATATATATATATATATATATATACTATTACACACTACCCGGCATAGAAAATGCAACACTATGAAGCTTTAGGCGTATAATTATGCAAATTGAGAGACACACGCAACTGGTCGACGTATGCAAATGGTCTGAAGTAAAAGTAAGTTACGTGATTAGAGGGATGGAAACGGGTGGTGGTGGAAAGAGATAGAAACCGCAGAGAGCCAACCTTGATGAGCCAACATATGTTACTGTCTATCGTCTACGGAAATCCGTTTACCAAGCTGTTTTTCGTTTCAGAAGATACGTGTTGTTGAAAAGATGCCTGGCCGACAACGCCGAAGTCCGTTTCCGCATTTGGACGATAGTGCGAGGGGATTGATTTTAAGTCCATGTACGACTAGGTGGTCGCACCGGCGTATCGCCGCTGAAACACGCTTAGATGCGTCCACCTCGCAAAAGATTTGGAGAAGATGGATTGAAGAAGGACATGTGAATCGTAACAGTGGTACATAGTCCATCCAGATTTACGTCAGCACGCTTTGATCGACACATTCGAAGACATGCGGTGACGGCCCCACAAATGACGACTGTCGACATTCTGCAGAATTAGTACGGTACATTGGATGTTCCAATATCATTGAGAACATTTCTCGACGATTGACCGAAAGCGGTTTGCACTCAAACCATCCTTTACGAAGACTTCTATTGACAACAAAACACCGACGTGAGAAATTGCAATGGTGTCGGACCCGAGCCTCTTGGACGACTGAATGGGACAGGGTAGTGTTCAATGACGAGTCTAGATTCTGTTTGTCGAATGGCAGTTGCTGTTTTCCAGAAAGAGAACGCGCGACCGCACATGGAAACCACCAGTAGATAAACGTTGCAAGATATCCAGGTGCTCCCTTGGCCTCCGCTGTCTCCAGATTTCTCACCCATCGAGCATGTGTGGGACGTGATTTGAATTCATTTGACTGCCTTGATCCAGCTTCAAATAGAAGACGACCTGAGGAGGATGGATAAAGCTTATGGTCATCAATCCCACAGGACACTCTCCCCAGCCGCCCAATTTGCTGCTCTATGTCCTCGGATGAGCCTGACGGTCTGGACTTTCGACAGGACACTCTCTGCATACTCATTGCATCTGTTCCTCGAAGGTTTACTGCTTTTATCGCCGTAAGAGGTAGTCCTACTGCCTACTGATCACCCTGTCTATGCTATTACGGTATTGAATTATCCTTCTGGAATTAACTTCACTTATATGTATATATTTATGCATATATATATATATTTTATATTACATGGATAACATGCTATTTGAAGAAAATTGATATTGCATATAGCCTCAATATGGCCTCTTTTCAGACGATCTTCAATCTAGATTAAAGAATATCTTTTTAACAAATAATATATGGTATTGCATAATTCGGAGAGCAAATTTAGGTATTAAAGGACTTCGGAAACAAACATATCTTTCAATTTGATATAGATATAAAAATATTCATGTACTGCTATCTGATGAATCAAATATTCTGTGTTGCTTGCACTCAGTTTACAGTTTTATAAACAAACTAATTTATTATTCTCTATGCGTATAATTTATAGCAAATCCCATTACATATGGGCCGAGATAATGAGATTAAACAAACGTGCTTTCGGAAACTTTGCAGTTTAAATTAACGTAGAAGGTAGCCATTTTGAACAAATGAGATCGTATTTTGATGGTTTGGTTTGTTTAGATCTGTAATTCTGTAAAAGTATGTAATTTTTATGCTTCTGGCATAATATCACTTTTCCTATATACACAGTGTAATGTATAGGGAAAGTACTATGACGGTGTCGAAAATTTGAATACCAGTTTTCGACAGAAGAGGACGTTTTAAGGTTTTTGAGGTAACTACCCCATGTGTACACATGTTAGTGTGTATGTATGTTAGTATATATGTACGTGTGAATCTGTGGACGCGATATCTAAAGAACGAATGGAGCGTTTCAAAAATCATTTGATACGGTTATTGCAAACAGTGAAAATTGGAACCCTATTGGTTTCAAAAGCAAACAAACATTTCAAATTAAAATTGTCTTTAAATTAAAGTCTGAAGTTTAAAGTCTTTAAAACCAGGACCTTCATTCATGATAAATAAATAATCATTAATAATAAATAATAATTTCATACGTGATTTTTCCTTAGAAAGCAAATAATACAAATGTTAGAACGCTAGGGTGAATTGTTTGTTCTCAAGATGTTACACAATTTTCTAATGGATTTTTAAAAAATTCATTAAAAATCAGAATTTACAGTACTGTTAAATAAATAAAATTTTCATATTTTTATTACAAACTTAATGACACAAACTTCCGAACAATAGTGCGAATCATTTTTGAGATATTGCACGTTTGTTAAATGAATTTAGCCTAAGCATTATATAAATGTAATTAATAATTGTATGAAAATAGTATTATCAAATAGGTTTGCTTTCTATATATGTAATATTATGCAACAAATCCAAATTTGTTAACCTCAATCTCGTGAATCTAGTTTGTTCTATTTATCAGAGAGGATACATTTTGTATTAGTTTTATATTGTGACATCAAATAATATGCTAACAGTCACCCAGTTACTTATTTCATTGGATATTAGGATACATTTTAATGAAAATTTATTTTTCACAGCACAGGCCTTTCGGCTATGACAACGGCCCTACCGTACTGATAACACCGGTTCGCTTTAGATCACCGAAGTCAAGCAGCATCGGGCGCGGTTAGTACTTGGGTGGGGGACCACCTGGAACATCGCGTGCTGCTGGCATATTTCGGGCGCGGCAGCCCGGTGGTTTGCGCGCTGGATTTATACGCTGCCACAACTGCTGCCGTGTTCATGCGGAGTACGATCACGTGAAACATGTGGGTCACTAAGTCCTTCCGAGAGGTTTGTTATAGGGAAAGGAGGGTACGGTCCCTGTGGATGTCTCCCCCACTGGGTTCCGGTCTCAATTGGGTGGCACTTCCCGGCCGTCCAAACAGTTACCTTGCACCTTTCTGGTAGCCGGGCGTCCAATTAGTTGCTCATGTCCACTGGATGAGTCGGACGGTCTGGGTCCTCAACACCTTTCTGGTAGGTCGGACGGTCTGGGTCTCAACAACAACAAGCCTTTCGGCTGACCTGAGGGTTTGGAACAAGATAAATGACTGAGAGAAACGACTTCCCAGTCCTCAGGAGGCTGAAGAGGCAGTACTTATTTTATTGCAAGTGATGAAGATTTTGCACATGAGTATGGAGAAGGCATTATGTTTGGACTCATAAGTTGCGAAAAGCAGACAATTTCAATTTGTGTGCTGTTAAATCAATGACAAAACTTTGTGCTGTACATCTTGCACAATCGTAAAAAAAAAAGGAATACTCGACCACAATTACAAAGTTTACATCACAGAGCAAAGCGAAAGATATAATTCCATAGGGATTAATGTTTTCTACAAATATCAATATTTAGAATTTGTTTAGGAGCTATCTTCATAGTTATTTTGGCACTAACCCTAAAATCCTCAAGGGCAACACCCATTGTTTATTAGATATTCAGATTCTGGAGAAAATTTTAAGCGGATTAAAAAAGAGTTTACCATTTTAATGTATTTTTAATTTATTTGCAAGTGTTCGAAATTTTCTGATCTTAATGTCAAATGTGTTTTCCAGTTTTTGAGATACATATTAACGACAAATCAATTTTTATAAGAAAATTGTTTTTGCATATTTCCCACTAAAAGACACAAACAAAATTCATTTAACGTTTAACATTTAAACATATTTGAAATATTTATTGTTTAAATTATGAAGTTAATATTCATAAAAATTATGATTAGAAACAGATGTTAATCTTCACACCATTCGATGCAGCTGCGTGTGTACTAAACAGCATTTCAGTTTTATCCGTGTAACATTGGGTGTGCTATCAAATTTTATTCAAAATTCAATGATTATTGCGCTTATCGGGGACCGTTCCTAAGAAGAAAACCTCGGAAGAAAACCTCGGATATTTATTGAAAACCATCTATGATTAGAAACATTAAACAAATCAAACTCATCGATGTTTTAAAAACAGCTACTCTCTATGTGTCACACTAAAGCAAAATGTCGGTGAAAGCTATAGAATATTACATATCTGGAGGAACCAATATCAAGTCAGAATTTGCTCCTTTTGCTGCAGAGTTCAATTCTTAGACGCACTCTTAACAGTTTCTAAAGATTTTCTTGGTCAGTTTTGGGCATATTTGTTTTATTTTTTAAAATCTGCAAAAAGTGTTCGGTGGATCCGAATATGTAATTTTCAACGAGTTTTGCCCTTGAAGATTTCGACGTTAGAGCTTAATAACTATAATATGTCCCTTATGCAAATTTTAAATATTGATACTTTTAGAAGACATTAATCCCCATTGGATGATATATTCCGTTTCGTTCTGCGATATAAATTGCACAATTGCTGTTGAATGTTTGTTTTTACGGTTGTATATCATAATTTAACTTTGAATAAAGTTATATCATTGCACTAGGTATGAAAAGTCAGGTATTACCCACCTAAAATTTTTTATGAATGTATATTTATTAATTAATAATGCATGGTCTGGGAATATTGGTGAAAATTTCATATAATCAGTGCAAAAATAAGAGACATAAAATTTCCGTGCAAGTATGCACAGAATAAAAATCGTAAATAAAAATAAAACAGCAGAACAGGAGAATGCACATCATAACGGAGGTCACTATAGGTTTATAATATTTTATATTTGACCAATTTCCACTTTTGAAAATAGGAGCTACCCGGAGAATCTTCCAAAATATTGACAACCTTCCATTACTAAAAGTTAGATTAAACCTCTCACATGTAATTGGTAACAGAAATTCCCCGCAACCTTTTATAACCAAAGTAGGAACGTTATCATCTCCTATCGAACTAATCATTCCGTTTAAGACATTTTATGGCATTAGCAACTTTTGTAGATTCTTTGATGAAGATGCTTATGCGCATAAACTGGGCACTCAAAATTATATTCATCTTTATGGTAACAGTCATAAGAAGTTTTCAGTAATAGCAACTGGATTTGAGTAGTAACAGTCCTCAAAGAGTATTGAAATTTTGAATTTCGCTTGAATTAAGTAACTGTCTACAAAACTTCTCCAAATCCTTTTGAAAAATCGCAATGTTGTTTTCCAAAATCTTAACCATAGCGCTTATATCCCTGAAGTGATTCAAACCAAATAGGGAACGATCGACGTTTAGGATCATAAATAAGAATACACGAATCAAAGACATTAGAAATAATATCATTAAATTTCGAGGCACACATATTAATGCCAGTACAATTACTTAATACACTAACTAAAATTTTTATTAAACATGTTAATTGGAGTAATAAAATACGCCCTGAAGTTATATTTTGTGATTTGATTTTTTAAATACTATACTATCTTGTAGAAAAACGAAATTTTAAATGCTTCACCTATTTGCAGTTATGCATCACTATTAATGGCTTATAAATTGAAACATCCAGTAGCTATAACTTATAATCCTCCACTAAAAGATTAATAGTTTTATAAGCTGTCCAAGTTTAACTTTCATTTGCTCAGTAAAGTCCTAATACCTTAAGACCACCAATATAAGCGACGAATAGACTGAAATACTTTCCTCAGTTGACATAGTAGAATATTTAATGGATTGATGCACTTCGATATTAGTCTGGATTAGTGTACTACTTATGAAGATTCTTTTTAAATAAACTATTAAATTGAAATGTAGATGTGCATAGTTATAAAGTTTACATTTCTTTCACTTTAAGTACGGGAATAATATTATGGAAAGTTATAAATTCAACCTTGTAATTTTAAGGGGCTAATATTTTTTAATATACATGGCAAATTTCGTATCTACTGTTGAAGTTACCAAAACGAAAAACACTGTCTACGGAAGACACTTCCATTGCATATACCATCATCCAAGGACCGGTTTCGTCTTTCTACGGGCTTTAAACTAATTGTCATTGATTTGAAGCAAACTTCCAGTCAAGACTGTCCCGATGTGTTAATGTATGACCGTGTCAACGGATTGGATGAAATCTTGCCAATTTGGTGACTTTTAATGACTTTAAGAAAGTTGTAGGATTCAAATCAGGACTTCTAGAGTGTTTTTGTAATATTCCATAGAATACATTTGATAGCAGGTATTCAGTTTGACTTAGCCCAATTTTGTGAGAGTTTTTTGTTATATGAGAGTTCAGTATATATTTGAGTGCGTCTTCGATTTAACATATACGGTTTATCGTATACGATTTAACATAGACGGTTTATAATATGCGATTTAACATGTACGATACATTGTATCAGACGATATGTATAAGATTTTACCAGATAATTAAAGTGAATATTCGTACGTTTTCTTAGTAAGGGTTATTTCTTATACTAAAATAAAGTTGAAGTTTTTCTGGGTTTTAAAGTTGTTCATGTATTCTGAAACAGCACTCGCTGGTTTAGAGGATAGGAGTTAACAAGATCATTTGTGAATTTCTGATAATTTTCTAAGCTTGTGTGAGAGTCTTTGAACAAGATATACTTCGAAATAATTGAATACATCAGAGGGAGTCTGGCACGGTTATTTCATTAATGCAATGCTTACTGTTTTGTTGTTATTATAATTCTCAAAAGAATTGAACAATTCCAATAAAATGCCAAATTATTGTTCCAATTAGGAAACGTGTAATTGCGATTGCTTTTGTCGAGGCTTCCTTATAAAATAGTTCTTATTTTATAATTAGTTTTTCCTCCAAAAGTTAAGTCACAATATGTAATCAAGTTAACTGAACTATCATTTGACATGTTAACTTATATTGATTAAGTGTAGTGTGGCATAACTCGTCTTTTTCATTCTAGAATCCATTTTTAAGCTGCTTGTGGTATGTTTTTTTTGTAAATTTTGCAGGAAATATTGTGAAAAATCTGTATTGCTGGTCCAAATGATTACAATTATAGTATTTCATCTTTCACTTTAAAGGGTTTGAAAACAGAAACATTGATTACGAAGTTAAACAATGTACTCCTTTAGGGGTTGGGTAACGTGTCCCCGCAGGGGTACTAAGGACATAACAAACGTCAGGACGTCACATTGTATTGAGACTATTTTTAACTACAATGATTAACAGTGAACCATAAATAACATCTGCATAATTTTGCCACATTTTATCCTATGTTGTCCTGTAAAGAAAATATAAAACTTCGAATCAATTGCGACGTTTTCGTTCAAATTAAAAAAAAATCTATCTAATTCTAGAATTTTGGACGACAAAGTAGGATACCAAGTTCCGTTAAAATCCATTAATATTTGTGGCGCCACAAACAGACATACAAACAAATGGACATCACGTATATGAACACCAACTTAATACACTTTTAAAAAGTCGTACCCACATTGTTTCAACGTACTTAAGGGCGCGGTAGCCCAGTGGTTAGCGCGCGGGAGTTGAACTCGATAGGCCCGTGTTCGATTCCCTCCGCTGCCAAAACTGCCGTCGTGTTCACGCGGAGTACGATCACGTTAAACATGTGGGTCCGTAAGTCCTTCCGAGAGGTTGGGGGTAGAGGAAGGAGGGTACGGTCCCTGTGGATGTCTCACCCACTGGGTTCCGGTCTAAATTGGGTGGACCAGGCCGTTCAAACCAGGCCGTTCAAACAGTTTCATTACACCTTTCTGGTAGGTCGGACTGCTTGGGTACAGTGTCTAGAACTAATAGTGTGCCGACCGCCTATACCTCCCAATGCTGGGAGATGCTCCTGAAAAGCCGCCTCCGCCAGACGGCGTTGGTCTCGTATAAGCGGTCTAAAGTGGAGGAGTTAACATTGAAACTAATGGGAATTTATTGCAAATAAAATGACCGATATCTTTCGAAATAAATGAAGAATTTGTGTGAAATTGGGTGTGATTATTGTAAGTGGTATACACAAAAAGTCATTTGATTTTCAGAGAGATTGAGCTAGGGATATATTCGTATTTTTAAAATTTTATTTAACTTGATCTGGTGTTCGTTCAAACCTTTGAGGTCCAAAATAATCAGGTTCATTTATCACAGTAACGTGAAATTCGTTCTGACGTTTCCTCTTGTGGTACATTTCAATCTTTCGATTTTGAAGCTTATCGGGCTAGCCCGTCCTGGGTTCGCCATAGGACTTTACCTAGTTTTAGAAAATAACTCGAAAATCAGAGAACGTTGGAAATCTAAATTTAATATATCGTTTTCTTTTGGGGTGTATTTTTATTCTTTCAATTTTTATTCTTTCCTTTGTTTTTGAACCGTATCGAGTCAACCCATTTTGGGCCCGCCTTAGAAATTCACTTTTTTGGTGGAATAACTCTAAAGGCGGAGTATCAAAAAGTTTCAAGTTTTGAATGTCGTTGTCATTTGCGGTATGTCTAGGCTCATTGGATTTAAAACCTGATCGGGCTAGCCCGTCCCGGTCCCAACAAAAAGAATGTACTCGTTTTTTAAAAATAACTCCAAAACTGTAGCAGCTAGAATATCTAAATTTAGTATATCATTGTTTTTTAGGGTATATTTTATTTCTATGGATTTTGAACCTTATCAGACTCGCCCATCTTGGGCCCGACATAGTGATAATGTACTCATTTTTCGAGAGTAACTCGTAAATCGAAACAGCTAAAAAAATCTAAATTTAGTATATCAATTTCTTTTGGGGTTTACCATAATTTATAATTTGAACCGCATCGGGATAGCCCGTCTTGAGTCCGTCTTAGGAATGCGATCGTGTTTGATGAATAACTCGAGAACCGGAGTAGCTAAAAATTTCAAGTTTAGCATGTTATTTTCTTTTGTGATATATTTCATTTTTTCGACTTTAAACTTCATTCAGCTAGCTCGTGCTGGGCCTGCCATAAGAATATACTCATTTTTTTAGAATAACCCGAAAACTGGAGCAGATAGAAAATCCAAATTTAGTGTATTAATTCCTTTTCGGGTAGAATTTAATGTTTTTGGAGTATATATAATTATAATTAGTGGCTTAGGCATGGGAGATAGGATGTGTGGTAAAAAACCTCATTTGCCGAACAATTACATTAGTTTTCAAACTTGTCCATATTTAAAAAAAAAAAAGAATTTTGTACTATAAGCTCCATTCGATCGTCGACCCCCTTTTTCCCTAGATACATAGTTACATCCATATGCAAATGAGCTAAGAAGTGCGAAATTTGTCCACGGATGTTGGGTCGGTGCACTGGGAGTACGAGTGAAGGTTGCGGTTCTGTGTGATCTGACGATGAAGGTTTTATGCCTTCGAAACCAGTCAATATTAGTATTTTGAGTTGTATTCTGCTTTTTACGAAGATAATTTTATTTCTTTAGCAGAAATTTGGATCGCACGTATTGATTTTGTTTACTTGAAATTGAAAATTTTCAATAATTTTTAAAAGCATTATATGAATAACTTGAACTAATGCTTTAAAAGCAAACTTTTGTTTTGCATTTTGTTACATATTACCATGTAAACCTAAAAAGAGAATGTATTAGAATGTCTAGCAGATATTTTGTTTTATTTCATATGTTCGGCTACTAGGAAAAATGCCTGTCGGTGGCCTTGTGAATTTGGAAGAAAAACATGAAACACCATTGCCGCTTGAACATTAGAACAAGGTGGGGCTACCTACAAGTGCTGTCTCTTTGTACGGTGAAAGATAGCGCTGATAAGAATTTCGATTGAGAGTGGACATGTAATCGACCGCTATTTTATTTCGACAGGCGCGTCTCCTTTACATACGTTTCCGCAAATTGCCACATCTCTTACACGAACAATGCTCAAAAGATCCGCAAATCAGCGGGGAATCTGGAAATGGGTAGAACACCAAGAAAGGACATTTTGTATTGCCTTCAGGGAGGCCTCTAGATACAATAGGAAGTATCTCATTAGCACATTGGTCATCTGAGATCGAATCTGTTTTTACTAAGAACCGTCACATGTACACTATTCTTTTACGTTCTAAGATTGGACAGGATGGACCCACTCAGAAGGAAATATTTTTCGAAACTATAAGCAGCAAGCTTTCACTCATTTGATGTTTGACGTCGATGTTTGACGTCCATGTTTGACGTTGTAATTGACGTTGAAAATCTATATTTTTGTTTCTATATTTGGATTAAAAAGGGCTGTTTTTATAGCCATATTATATCAGTTTTCTAATAGATCTATCAACTTATTTAATAGTTTTTATAGTCGATGAAGCATGTCCTCAAATTCTAAAAAGAAAGTGAATGATAGACACTGCTTCGTACCTGAATGTAAACCAGGTTACAAAAATTTCAGAGGCAAATATTCTCTATATAAAGCTCCCGACAACGATGAACTGAGAGCTCAATAGACAAAGTTAATTCCTCGTACAGATAAAGTTCTAAACAAGAACTCTGTGGTTTGTGAGTTGCATTTTGCTAATGACGGGTTTTGCATTATTTAATTCTCTTGCATATAAGCGTAGTCAAGATCTAGGATAAGGGAGGTCGACGATCGAATGTGGGTTTACACAGATCGGGCTAGCCCGTTAAGATTTTAAATCCAATGAGCTAAGATATACCGCAAATGACAACGACATTCTAAACTTGGAACTTTTAGATACTCCGATTATAGAGTTATTCCCCCCAAAAAGTGAATTTCTAAGGCGGGCCCAAAACGAGTTCGCCCGATACGATTCAAAATCGAAGGAATTAAAATATTCCCCAAAAGATAAGGATGTACTAAATTTATATTTTCTAGCTGTCCCGATTTTTCAGTTATTCTAAAACAACGGGTTCATTCCTATGTCGGGCCCATGACGGGCTACCCCGATAAAGTTCAAAATCGGAGAAATAAAAATATTCCCCAAAAGATAAGGATGTACTAAATTTATATTTTCTAGTTGTCCCGATTTTTAAGTTATTTAAAAAAACGGGTCCATTCCTATGTCGGGCCAAGGACGGGCTACCTCCGATAAAGTTCAAATCCGAAGAAACTTAAATATACCACAAAAGCCAACGACATGTTAAACTGGAATTTTTAGGTATTGCGGTTCTCGAGTTATTCTTAAAAAACGAATGCATTCTTCAGCGGACCCAAAACGGGCCAGCCCGATGGGGTTCAAAATCTAAGTTAAAATCCATCCAAACGGAAATGATATACTAAATTTACATTTTTTAGTTACTCCGCTTGATCGAGTCATTCTTGAAAAGTGAGTAAATTTCTATGGCGGGCCAAGACGGACTAGCCCGATAAGGTTCGAAATGCGATGAAATATAATATACCACAAAGGACAATGATATATTAAATTTAAACATTCTAGATGCTCCGAATTTTAAGTTATTCTCAAAAAACGATATATCCCTCTTGTTGGGCTCAGGACGGGCTAAATCGATAAGATTTTTTATCCAAAGAGTTAAAATATACAGCAAATGACAAGGATATGCTAAACTTCGAATTTTTAGATACACCTGTTCTCGAGTTATACCAAAAACAAGTAAGTCCGATGGCGGCCCCAGGACGGGCTAGCCCGATAAGCTTCAAAATCGAAAGAACTGAAGTGTACCACAAGAGAAAACGTCATACCGAATTTCACGTTACTGTGATGAATAAACTTGATTATTTTGGATCTCAAATGTTTGAACGACCACAGATAAAGTTAAATAAAACTTAAAAATACGAATATATCCCTAGCTCAATCTCTCTGAAAATCAAATGACTTTTTGTGTATACCACTTGCAATAATTTCTCCAAATTTCACACAAATTCATCAATTATTTTGAAAGATATCGGTCATTTCATTTGCATTCAATTCCCATTAGTTTCAATGTTAACGACTCAGCTTTAGACCGCTTATTCGGGATCAACGCCATCTGGCGAAGGCGGTTTTTAGGGAACCTGTTTTTCCCCTCGGTCGGCATACTATCCCTTCTAGACACTGTAGCTTGGGTCTCAACGTACTTCAGTGAGTTTAAAAAGCATTATGCATAGAACTATCTTAGGGTACCTAGTGCAATTATTATGCCCGCTTAACTCATTTTCACTCAACGTGGAAGTTTTCCATTTCAATCAATACGTTATATCTGGATTTATCATTTAATTTCGTTTTGAACCAGAAACATTTGCAAGAACAAAACTTAAAATTTTTGTCTTATAGAAATGTTGAATCTATATCATTTAATTTTGCAGTCAATAGCATTTTACTGAGCTTTTGGAGGATCTTCATTAAATGCTGCCTAAATTGTTTAATCTTACCGCAACCAATCAGATGAAACTTTAAGCGGAGTTAATTTTGGAGTATAAAGTATTTCGAATTAAACATGAGGGGTTCCAATTAATGGTGATAATGAAACTGAATAATTTTTTAAAAATAAAAAAAAATACTTAAAAAGATAGTTATCATTTATTAAGTAATATTCCTGAAAATCACTTTTGATGGGAATAGATTAAGAGGATTAAACGCAATTAAAATAATACAATAAATTTTGCTTCAATGATCTAGTTAATTTTATGATATAATTGAGAATAAGTCATGCCCATTAATTATTTTTAATTTTCAAAATTGAGTTCGCTGTAATTGAGAGATATGTGCAATTAGGCGAAAATTTGAAACATACCATTTGGGTATTTCTCATTACCAATATTCCTTAATAGAAAGCGTCATGAAATGTTGCTTTTCTGTTAGTTTTAAGAAAAAAAGTCAAACGTTTTCTCAGTAAGGAAATTCTAACAACTCCACAGAGCTTGATTGGCGGAGCAGGTAGAACCTCAAATTCTAATGCAGGAGGTACGGGTTTGACACCCAGGTCTAACCATTTATTTTATCAGCGGCTAAAATTAGGATCCATATTGTACAGATGTCCAAACATATATATGTAGTACGGTAAATGCTAAATTTTGTTTAGTTCATTCCGTCTAGCCTTATTTCGAAGGAAAAGTGTTGTTGTTGTTGAGACCCAAACCGTCCGACCTACTAGAAAGGTGTAAGGTAACCGAAGGAAGAGTGTTGAAGACCCAGACCGTCCGACTCGTCCAGAGGACTAAGAGCAACTATTTGGACGGCCGGCGAAGGAAGAGTGTGAAAAAGTATATGAATTAATTCTAGTAATTATTTAGGAGTTATCTAGCAATTATTTAGGGTTAGACTGATGTAATAAGTAGCACGTCTGCAGGCTCGTTTACACTTCTCGGCTTTGGAGAGATGTTTTCTCAGCGGCATAAGCTAGGTTTAATATTCTGCAATGAGATTCGATGACTTATATAGTGTGGTTATGAACGTATAGGGTAGGGGTCACTCCTCCGGATTTGATTTGACATAGACCATCTAGCTCTTTGAGAAGTATTCATCGTATTCAGACTCTGGAGAGTAATGAGGATGATCACGTGACTACGACTAGGAAGGTGACTGGGTTGTATGAATTCTTTCCCATGGAGAGAGGAAAGGAACTCAAGAAACGGATTGCAATATTAAAGATCAGGTGCTTACGCGTTCCCCGTCACAAGCGTTTACCATTGGGTGCTCTCAATATATATTATATAATTAATTATATATTTGAATTGTTATGTATTTTAGAAGGAAAGACATGCAATAATTCTTTTAATTCTTTGTCAGGACAGAGAAAAGTCATAGATACTATGTCTGAGTGCAATCTTGGAGTCCTGGTATTGATCTCTGGCTTTGGCCGATCGTTTTTTAGCGGTTTATGGTATGTGTAACATTAGTCCTAGTGTTTTAATTTCGAACATTCATCAATCAACTTTTACATAAGTTACATGGGAAGAAAAAGTGCATTCAAAAAACCCAATATTACTTTAGATTCTTGTCAATAGTTATATTAATAGTGACGTTAGTAATAGCTACAGTTATGTTAGCACTATCTGTTGTGATGTTAGTAATCCATCGCAGATATGTTATTAATGAATGTAGTGATGTTAGCAATGGATTCTTTGTTGTGTGTGGTGAGGAAGACAGCTTATCCATAAAAAAGTCTGTCACATAACACTTGGAAAAGGAACGAGATCGTTTGATATGAAGATGGTCAAGGTTTTAATTCCATCGTATTCAATCAAAGAGTCTGGTTTTAATAACCTTAAAGTAAAAAATCAAAATAAATTGTTTCTATGTTACTGGAACAGGTAATTTTATGCAACTGCAAGTCCATTTTACTTTCCTTATATACATAATATATAAGGAAAGTATTGTGACGGGGTCGAAAATTTGAATTCGAGTTTTCGTCGGGAGAGCACGTTTCAAGTATCCCTGATCACGAATCAAACATTTTTGAGGTGATGTCTGTGTGTGTGTGTGTGTGAAAGTATGTGCGTGTGTGTGTGTGTGTGTGTGTGTGTGTGTGTGTGTGTGCCAGTGAGTCTGTGGAGACGATATCTCACGAACAAATAGAGCGATTCGAATGAAATTTGGTGCAAAAATCACAATCCATGAATACTGGAAGCCTATTGTGTTTAAACGTAATAGAATGTTCAGAACCCCCTACATTTTCGAGTGAAATTTTGAAAAATTCATCAAAAATCAAAACCTTTAATAAAGTTACACAAACAGACATTTCTTATGTAATTTTTCCTTAGGAAACGATTGACATAAACTTTAGAACGATAGCATGAACTGTTCTCGAGATATTGCACATTTTTAAAATAAATGTATCAAAAAATCCCATAAATTAAAAAAAATAATAACTATTGAGACACATAATCACTTTTCATTTGTAATATCATGCGATAAATTGGGTGACATCATTCTCGTGGATCTAGCTCTTTCCATTTATGAGAAAAGATACTTTGAGTAGTAATTTTGTATTTGAAGGCCAATAGTCATTTATCTGCTATAAGAATAACTTATTTCTCCGTCCATAACGCTTGCTGAAATTTTGGCGACGAATTTGGCGGAATGTCGCCAACTTGGTGACTTTATTAAATGTTGCCAAATTAATGAAAATATCTTCAAATGGATAAAAATGAAGCTAAATCACTGATCTGACTAATTGTCGAAAATTCAATATCCTGGAAAAAATATAAGTATCTACTATAAGAAAAACCTATTTATTTTACTGTAAAATAGTAAATTCATTGCATTATATAAGGGAAGTCATGTGGTGCTCACATCAGATTTTTTGGTTATGGATTTTACCTATAGGCTAGTAAGGTTCATTTCTCAGACAGAAGGAAAGCTAAACTTTGTGCTGTCTGGGCAACATGATTTTAGTAAGCCGATTCCCCTCTGAGACAAAAGTTCTTTACATGCTGCACTCGCAAAGAAATAGAATCAGAGAGTGGATTTTGATCATTTATAAAAAGATTTTGAAGCTTTTAACTCATAAGACACAATAATATATTGTAAATGAATGATGCCAGAATATATGGAAATATTTTGTTTCGATAAATTGCACATGCATTAGAAATAATTTGATAATTCATTCTAACTACTATTGATGCTTCAGCTACAGTTCATATTTCATATGTCTAGACGAACTAAAATATGTTTAAGTCTTTCTAACTAAACAGTTTACTTAAAAATATTTTATTTGAATATTCTAACGAATATTCTAAAATGGTTTCATTTTCAAAATAATAATTAATCTATTTTAAAATGCTTAGAACCTAATTTAAAATGCCCATTTTTCTGTTTAATTGATAATTAAGTTAAAAATGTATTTTAGAAGTGATATCACAGTATCTAAAATATCATGATAAATGTAGCTCCAAATCAGTAACTTTGAATATATCTTTGCTTTTCTTATTAATATTTTCCAACATAGTTGTAAAGTATTTATGACTTTGTTCATTCTGTCTGTCTGTCTGTCTGTCCGTTCGCACGATAACTGCCATAAAAATGACTATATCAAAATGAAACGTTAGTATATTGTTGAGACGGTCTGTGGGACATATAAGAATGCAAATGATTAATATCACCCAATTAATTTTGGATTGAACCCGGGTTGAAAAGATGAAATACATTGAACCCTACGGGTCCTGATTTAACATTTCTTAAGCGGAGTTAAAATTCACAAACTGCTTCGAAATTTTTAGGAAATATTCAAATTATCACATAAAATGCATAAAAAAATTTTTGAGCAAAATATGTTAGGTAGTTTATTTAAATAAAAATTGAAATAATAATTAAATACCTGATAAATGAAGAGATACCGTGACTCATTGGAAAATAAAATATGGCATCCATTTTATTTTCGCTGTGTAAAAATCGTGATTTTTACAGACCGTTTAAATTTATATTTAGTGTTGCATCCGTCATAAAGCCGCTTTGTTTTTGCGTATTATCTGTGTATCTTAATTCTGAGCCAACGCAATTACAATACTTTTTATTTAAAATGATTACTAAATTTTGATTATTCATAAAACGAAGCCTAATTTCTATAGCATGCAGTACGTAAACAAATTAAGCGATTGTAAGATGAGTTGTATAAAACTGCTGAATTTCTATTAAGCAAAATTATTTAGCTCTGGAGTCTGGAATAAAAGTGATATGAATGAAATATTCATTAATTTTACATAGAGAAGTAGACGATTCATAGCATTGCCTTTTTGATGAAGTTTTAAGTTTCCAAGTATTATAAATTATAGTAGTACTGTGATAATTTAAAAAATATGAGTGCTGAATGTATAGCATTTTAGAGATGTTTAAATAAAATTGCATTTCAGTTGGAAAGTGTTTCATAACCACTACTTTATGCGTGATTGATCTTTCTTGTTTACATTGCTAAGGAATGTTTTACATTTCGGAGACCTGTACTTAGCGTATTTCACTTTTGGGTATTTCACTTTTCAATTTTGGTATTAGTATCAGATCTTTTTCTCAATATTCCAAAAACCAAAATTTTGTAAAACCTGGCCTTTATGAAATGGAAAATTATATTTTTCATAGAAATACTGCCTGTGAAGGTTCATATTATTATGAGCACGCTAAATGTGTAGATTCAAAATACCATTCGAGTGTTGATGGGTTAAGGGAAGGATGGTTATATCCTTATAAATGGCACGTCATTGAGTTCCGATCTAAACTGGGTGGTACTGTCTCGGCTGTCCAAACGGTTATTTTTCACCTTTTGGGGAGGTTGGATGGTTTGGGAGTGAAAATGTAATAAGAACATGGACTTCCAGTCTAATACATCAGATGAAATGTATCTAATTAAAATCAAAAAGATTCAGATTGACGGAAATATTGCTAAAACTGTAAAAATGATGCTAGTTAAGGAAATAATCGCCAAATTGACAAATTAATTATTAAAATATTTTAATATATGGACTTTATTGCGTATTGCAGATATTATCAATATTAATAATTGTCAATTTAGTGTTGCATAACATATAATTTAATTGGGTACTTTGAAAAAATTTTACATGTTGTCATCCGGAAAAGCGCAACTGTATATATTAACATTAAAAACATTGTTATTCTGTAGATCTTATACATCATTTTTACACTGTGAAAGAAGTAAATTCATTTCGTAAGTCATGTGTTGTTCACATAAGATTTTTGTTTATAATTCGACAACCCCCAGATCTAGAAACTCAAAACTTATACTAAATTTTAAGTGGGCCTATCTTATGGTTACCTATAAAATTTCATGAAATTCGGTGAAGCAATTTTCCTGTGATGATAAGATAAACAAACGAACACAACACATTCACACAGACATATTATCCATTGTATTTATATGGATTATGCAATTCAAAATAACACTGTTTCTGACCTGTACGGTACTAATTAAAATAAAAAATTCGTTTTGTAATTTCTTTCTTTCACACATGATTTAGAATATACTGTTTCTTAACAACTCAACGTGCAGTTATTACTATGATGTAAATGAAAAAATAGGAAGTTTAAAATATATTTTCTCTTCTAATAGACATTCTACGCTGGTTTAATGTTCCTTGTGATGCACTCCCAAATAGAATAGCGTAAAATTATAAAAAAAGATTCATACAAAGCATTGCGAATACATTAGCATTATTATTTAACTATTTATATGCGGTAAGCTTTTATAGGGTTATATTTATATACATAACGAAATGAGAAAAAATATATATTTCTAAATTTTTCCAGTTCATGTTCAAATTTTTCAAACTATCACTGGGAGAGCACAAATAAATAATATTTGTCTAATAATTAATTTAAAATAAATTTTTAGAAAATATTTACTTAATATTTATATAAAAATACATTCATATTGCTTCACGTTAAAGAATTTGAAGCTATTCATGAAATCTTCGTGACTCAGCGCATATCATTTTTAAAATGTAGGAAGTATTTTAGTTCGATTAAATTTTTCGCTACAGCAGTTTGCTAGCTATACAATTTGATTTTACAAGAACGGATATTTCAATACCTATTCATTACTGAAAATTTGATTTATTTAAAAAATATATATATATATTTTTTGTATAGTTATGTGCATATTTGTTGAATCACCCACAAGAAGAGAGTTTTTAAAAAAATATCATACTGTAATTTGCATATCGCTACTTTTTAGTAGACAAATTATTATATAGATAATTAAAAATCGTCATTAATTAAATTTTGACAGTAATCATCGACAGCATCTATAGAGAATGATTTTATTAGATTTGCACGATAATAGGTGCGTAAAAGTTGTTTTCAAATTCAAAATTGTATTTTTATAAATTTTGCTGTTATTAATCAAAGGATATGTATGCCTTGCGAACGATATTTGGATTTTTTTGGCTCAGCTTGTATTATTGAATTAAGTTTATTCTCATTTGAAACATCTCATACATTACCTCAATTTGTTTCGAAATATTAATTGCAGTTTTTATGTGTTCTCACTGTCATTAGTTTTGCTGAATTTATATTCTACCTGCATACACTCTTTTGATAAAATATATAACCGGAACATTTTTAACGTTTTCGTCAACTTTGCGAAAACATATGGAGCACTTTGAGTATACCGAATTCATCATCAAAAAGAGTATGGAGTACCAGGGAGAGTGTGAGTACATCAAGCAAGGCGTAGAACATTAATAAGAGTGTTGAGTATTAAGAAGAACGTAGAACTTCAAGAAGAGCGCAGAAAGTTAAGAAGAACGTAGATCATTAAAATAAGCGCAATGCATTAAGAGCATGCATTAAGAGCATCAATAGCATGCAACATGAATCTGAACATATAGCATCAAGGACACAAATATTTCCAAATGTATAAAAATGTATAAAAGTTTCATTTTAAGAAAACTGCACCATAGTATGTTTTAATACATATTAGTTCTCAAGCAATTTTTACATTTCAATTTTAAAATACTTTCTTAAAATACTTTCAGATTTTAAAGAGTTTTCCTTTAATATGGTGCAGATATATTTATTGAAAAATATTCTGCGATGTGAAATTGAATTTAGTCTATTTTTGTAGATTACGATGTCCACGGTCTTTTCTTAACAAGTCCAATGCTTATCATTTGAACCCAATTATCGAAATATTTATCAAGCAGTTGCAGATAAGACCTCTTTGACAATAAGAGCTTGAAATTCCGTCTCAGTTGCCCAACGGCAAGTTGCAGATAAGACCTCTTTGACAATAAGAGCTTGAAATTCCGTCTCAGTTGCCCAACGGCAGAGAGTCGACTGGGGAGTGCGAAGATCTGTGGTTAGTTTCCCAACTGAGTCTAGATAGTGTAGAGTGAGATCCTTTCCGGCATTTTTTCAAACACTCCCTTATATATCCATTTCCGAAATATGGAAAACTGCATTAAATTTGCAGTTTCCCATATTACGGAGTATATGCAAAGATAAATTATTTTGATGGGATCCCAAAGCCTGCCTCTCGGTCGTTGTCGATAAACCTCAGGAGCCCAGTCCCTCCATTTTTAAATTTTTTGTCTTAAATCGAAAAAAAAAGAATTATGTAAAAAATTGTTACCGAAGTAGTCCTTTATGATGAAATTGTTTTTGGAGCGCAATTGGCAGTATTTGCAGAAAGTTGCGTCGTGCTCCAGATATTGCAAATTTTTTATCTAAATGGAGGAAAATCGTAAAAAATGAAATATGTTCACAATTATAAAAAATCAGATGTAGGCAGCACATGACTTTCTTTATATAATGCAATGTATTTACTACTTTTACAGTAAAATATAATAAATTATTCTTATAACAGATATTTATATTCTTTCCAAGATATAGAACTGCGATATTGAGTCTTCATTTTTATCCATTTGTCGAGATTTTCGTTAATTTTGCAACATTTCAAAAAGTCGCCAAGTTGGCGACATTCCACCAAATTAGTCGCTAAAATCTCGCCAAGCGTTATGGACGGAGAAATAAGTTATTCTATCAGCAGATAAATAACTATAGGCGTTCAAATACAAAAGTATTACTCAAAGTATCTTTTTTCATGAATGGAAGGAGCTAGATCCACCAGAATGATGTCATCAAATTTATCGCATGATATTACATATGAAAATTGAACATATTTCTCAATAGGAAATATTTTTTTTTCTTTTATATGACTTTTTGATAATTTTTTTGAAAAATGTGCAATATCTCGAGAACGATTCATGTTAGCTTTCTAAAATTTATGTCAATCGTTTTCTAATGAAAAATTAGGTAAGAAATATCTATTTGCGTAACTTTATTAGCGGTTTTGATTTTTTGACAATTTTTTCAAAATTTCACTCGAAAATTTAGGGAAGAGGGGGGGGGGGTTCTGAACATTCGATTACGTTTAAACACAATAGGCTTCCAGTATTCATGGATTGTGATTTTTGTACCAAATTTCATTCGAATCGCTCTATTTGTTCGTGAGATATCGTCTCCACAGACTCACTGACACACCACACATACACACACACACACACACATACACATACTTTCAGACAAATTCAATTCTGAACCTTCTCTCGATTGCGTAACAAACAATAGGCTACCAGTGTTTATGGATTGTGATTTTTGTACCAAATTTCGTTCGAATCGGTCCATTCGTTCGTCAGTTATCGTCTCCACAGACTCACACACACACGCACACACACACACACACACACACACACATAGACATCACCTCAAAAATGTTCGATTCATGATTAGGGATGCTTGAAACGTGGTCTTCTGTCGAAAACTTGAATTCGAATTTTCGATCCCTTCACAATACTTTCCTTATACATTATTGTATATAAGGAAAGTAATATATGAATGCTTTGTAAATGCCTTTAATCAGAAAAAATATCACCACCATTGTTCATTAGTTATCATGAGCTATTCTCGAGATCTTAGAAAGTTTATTTTTACAAGGATGTATGGCATCTTTAAAAAAAATTTGATATGGATAGCACATGACTTTCCTTATATAATACAATGGATAATTCTTTCATAGTGAAAAAATATTAAATGAGATCCACGGTACAGTGTTTTTAACTGTGAACTGTGTTCTTACGGTACAGTGTTTTTAACTTTTTGGGATGACAACATGTATCACTATTTCAAAGTACCCAATTAACTTATATTTCACGCAACTATGAATTAACAATTGTTAATATTGCTAATACAATATTCCTCTAGATTATTCGCCAAGATCGCCAAATGCGTCAACAAATGTTACCACAGACAAGCGGAGATGAGAGCATTTCTGATATGCTAGAAAGTATGCTCGTCATATGACGGAATTTAAAATTTGAATAACATTACCGTCTATTTGGCGTCATTTTTATCAATTTGGCGAGATTTTTATTCATTTGGTGTCATTTTCTTCACTTTGGCAACATTTAAAAAGACTAAAAGTTAGCGATGTCCTGCCAAAATTTTTGCCTAGCGCTACGGACGGACGGACGGGCAGATAGTGAAGTGGTTTATTCTTATAATCGAGTCATACATTATTTCCAAAATATTGATTTTTCATCAATTAGTCGCAATTTTCATTGATTTAGCGTCATTTTTATCCATTTGGGGACATTTTCGTTATAAATTGACGAAAATGTCCACAAATTGATAAATTTGGGGACATTTGATATATGTATATTGATTGACCCGTTTTGATATATATATATATATATATATATATATATATATATATATATATATATATATATATATACATACAGACATCACTTCAAAAACGTTTGATTTGTGTTTAGGGATGCTTGAAACGTGCACTCCCGTTGAAAACTCGAATTCGAATTTTCGACTTTCGACCCCTTCACAATACTTTCCTTATACATTATACTATGTATATAAGGAAAGTAACATTCAGTAATAAGAAGTAACATTATAATTGATATTTAGAAGGTTCGCGTTATAAAGTAAATTTTTTGGTTTGTCACTGTTACCAAAATATGTTAATCTGTAAAGAGCCATATGCTGTCAACATCATACATTTATTATTTTCCTTATAGATATAGTATAATGTATAAGGAAAGTATTGTGTCGAATTCGAGTTTTCGACAGGAGACCACGTTTCAAGCATCCCTGAACAGGAATCAAACGTTTTTGAGGCGATGTCTGTGTGTATGTAAGTGTGTGTGTGCAAGTGTGTGTGCAAGTGTATGTGTGAGTGTGTGTCTATGTGTGTGTGTGTCTATATGTGTGTGTTTGTATGTGTGTGTGTGTGCGTGTGTGAGTCTGTGTGTATGTGTGAGTGTGTGTGTATGTGTGAGTGTGTGTGTGTATGTGTGAGTGTGTGTCTATGTGTGTGTGTATGTGTGAATGTGTGTCTATGTATGTGTGTATGTGAGAGTGTGTGCCTATGTGTGTGTGTATGTGTGAATGTGTGTCTATGTGTGTGTGTATGTGTGTATGTGTGAGTGTGTGTCTATGTGTGTGTGTATGTGTGAATGTGTGTCTATGTATGTGTGTATGTGAGAGTGTGTGTCTATGTGTGTGCGTATGTGTGAGTGTGTGTCTATGTGTATGTGTGAGTGTGTGTATGTGTGAGTGTGTGTATGTGTGAGTGTGTGTCTATGTGTGTGTGCGAGTGTGTGTCTATGTGTGTGTGTGTGTCTATGTGTGTGTGTGAGTGTCTGTGTGTGTGTGAGTGTGTGTCTATGTGTGTGAGTGCGTGTCTGTGTGTGTATGTGTGAGTGCGTGTCTGTGTGTGTGTGTGAGTGCGTGTCTGTGTGTGTGTGTGTGAGTGCGTGTCTGTGTGTGTGTGTGTGTGAGTGCGTGTCTGTGTATGTGTGTGAGTGCGTGTCTATGTGTGTGTGTGTAAGCGCGTGTCTATGTGTATGTGTGTGTGTAAGCGTGTGTCTATGTGTGTGTGTGTGTGTGTGTCTGTAAGCGCGTGTCTATGTGTGTGTGTAAGCGCGTGTCTATGTGTGTGTAAGCGCGTGCCTATATGTGTGTGTGAGCGCGTGTCTATGTGTGTGTGTGTAAGCGCGTGTTTATGTGTGTGTGTGTGTGTGTAAGTGCGTGTCTATGTGTGTGTGTGTAAGCGCGTGTCTATGTGTATGTGTGTGTGTAAGCGTGTGTCTGTGTGTGTGTGTGTGTCTGTAAGCGCGTGTCTATGTGTGTGTGTAAGCGCGTGTCTATGTGTGTGTAAGCGCGTATCTATGTGTGTGTGTGTGTTAAGCGCGTGTCTATGTTTGTGTGTGTGTGTAAGCGCGTGTCTGTGTGTGTGTGTGTGTAAGCGCGTGTCTATGTGTGTGTGTAAGCGTGTGTCTGTGTGTGTGTGTGTGTGTGTGTGTAAGCATGTGTCTGTGTGTGTGTGTGTGTGTAAGCACGTGTCTATGTGTGTGTGTGTAAGCGCGTTTCTATGTGTGTGTGTGTGTAAGCACGTGTCTATGTGTGTGTGTGTAAGGGCATGTCTATGTGTGGGTGTGTCAGTGACTCTGTGGAGATGATATTTCACAAACAAATGCACCGATTCGTACGAAATTTGGCACAAAATTAATTTACAGTCAGTGAATACTGGAAGTCTATTGTTGTTAAACGCAATCGAATGCTCAGAACTCCTCCAAATTTTGAAAGAAAATTTTGAAAATATCATCAAAAAATCAACATTTTTAATAAGGTGAAGTAAATAATCATTTCTTATATAATTTTTCATTAGAAAGCGATTGCCGATGTGGTGGCCTAGCGGTCAAAGAGGCAGGCATTTCCTCGTGATGGCTCGGCTGCCAGATTGCGGATTCAAGTCCCGCCTACGGGCATGCATGTTGTGATGTCTTATTGGGGCAGAAGTCAGACTTCTACTTTCGGGTGCCCAGGGTCTTTGACTAAACAGAAGCAGTGCACACATTCTTCCTTAATAAATTATGTTAGGGACACCAACCAACCAACCATTAGAAAACGATTGACATAAACGTTAGAACGCTAGCAAGAACCGTTCTCGAGATATTGCACATTTAAAAAAAATATCAAAAAATAACATAGAATTAAAAAAAATAATTACAATTGAATATGTTCACTTTTCATATGTACATAATATGAGATAAATTTGTTATAATCCTTCTTGTGGATTTAGGCCGTTCTTACGAGAGAAGACACTTTGGGTAATACTTTTGTATTTGAATGTCAATAGTCATTTATCTGCTACAAGAATAACATATTTCTCCGTCAATAACGCTTGGCGAAATTTTGGCGTTGAATTTGGCAAAATATCGCCAATTTGGCAAGTTTTAAAATGCTGCCAATTTGATAAAAATGTCGCCAAATTGATAAAAAATGTCGCCAAATGGATAAAAATGAAGCTAAATCAATGAAAATAGCGACTAATTATTGAAAATTCATTATCTTGTAAAGAATATAATTATCTACTATAAGAATAACCTATTTCTCTATCTATAACGCTTTTGACGAAAGTGTCTCCAAATTGATAAAAATGACGTTTAATAGGAGGTAATGCTGTGCAAATTTTTAAATCCTTTATATGACGGACATATCTTTTAGTATATAAGAAATGTGTTTGTCTCCAATAGTTTGTAACACTTAACGATACATATGGCGAATTTGGCGATTAATGTTGCGAAATATCGTCAACTTGGCGATATTTAGTCCCAGATTGACGAAAATATGGTCAAAATTTCAAAAATGATGCCAAGTTAATGAAAACGAAGCCAAATTGATGAATTTTTTATTAATATATTTTAATATATGGACTATATTGCTTATTGAGGATACTATTAATATTGACAATTGTTAATTTAGAGTTGCGTAAAATGTAATTGGGTACTAAGTAGTATTACATGTTGTCACCCAGAAAAGCGCCCAATGTACAATTCAACATTACAAACACTGTGCTGTGAATCTTTCCCCCCTTTTTATTACTGTGAAATAAGTAAATCCATTGAATTATATAAGGAAAGTCATGTGTTACCTATATCAGTTTTTTCTTAATAGTTCAGTAAATAATAATATTTAAAAAAATTGCACTAATATAAATTCCTTAATTTAAAATAAACTTTTACTACAGTTCTGTATGCATTTTTTAACATTAAAACTATATAATTGTCTATTTAAATGACACTGAAGATTACAAAGTCCATTCTTCCTAAATACATATTTCTATAACTTATTCCTTTAATTGAAAGTGTCTAGTGCTCATTACAATGATTTTAGAGACTAAGTAACTCATTAAGTAACTAGAAATTCCATCGTCATTTGACGCGGACATGTTCAGCTTTAAACTGTCTCGTTAATGTTTGATCAAAGGACTTGCAAAAGCTTTTAAAGCACGGTGAGATTTAAGGGGTTTAAGAGTATTCAAGTCTGCACATTTTCACCCACTCCTCACGCAGGCGAAATGTGTAATGCTTACTAAGTGTGACAACACACTTAATAAAAGTTCTGAATATACCACACACAATCTGTTTCCAGTTTAAACGTAAAATTGTCGCACATTTTGTAGTTCAGTTAAAACAATGAAATTGCAGTGTGTGAAAAAATATTTCATTTCTGGTTAGTATATGTTGCCATTTTTGCTTTTCCAACACTACATGGTAGTGTATAGGGAAGATATCGAAATCGTGTCGAAAATCGCAACTCGAGTTTTCAGCGGATCTACACGTTTCGAGTGCTTCAGAGCTCCAAGAAATTATTTTTAGCGTGACACTTGTGCGTGTGTGTGTCTGTCTGTGCAATATATGTATCTACTCTATCTAAAAAGATTAACTGATAAAATTTTACAAAAATTGGTAGATAAATCACCCGTAGGAATACTTTGGCGCTGATTAGATTTTAGTACGATTCGAAAGAAAGAACCTGATTATTTTGCGAAAAGGCTTTCAAAAATTCTTAAAATCTACAATAAATGATTATGTGTATTCAAATGCATCACTTAAATGCTTGTTTTATATGTGATTTTTGACAACGAAACTAATAAGACCGACTCCATAACTCCAGCGCTATCCGTTCTCAAGATATTTTAATTATCTCGCATTTTCTTCCACTTTACCTTTAAAAATAAGTCCAGTCGCCAAATCAAAACAAAAATTAAAATAAAACTATAAAATTCAGTGTAATTTCAAATAATTATCTTTATTAAAAAATTTGGAGGTCTGCCGAACATTCGATTGCTTTTAAAATCGATAAACTTCCAGTATTCTCTAATTGCAATTTTTGTACCAAATTTCGTTCGAAACACTCCATTACTTCGTGAGATATCGTCTCCACCGACAGACACACACACGCAGCCATGAACTAAAAATCGATCGATTTAAGGTCAGGATTGTTTGAAACGTACTTTTCCGTCAAAAACTCGAATTTGAATTTTCGACTCCCTCACAATACTTTCCTTATGTATGTATAATGTATATAGAAAAAGTTAAAAGGAAAAATCATCTGCTTGTCTTCTTATCACGAGACGTGAACTGCTGTACTTAATTTCATGAAATATTTATGGGAATCTGTGGTTGATCCGACTTAATATTAAGACGTCCGTTTTTCCTTCTGTCTGTCTTCGCGTCATTCTTGCAGTTTCACCACTCCTCACTTCCAATCGTGACCCATTCATTTTATGAGCTTTCTAACAAATGGGATACAATCGTTATTTGAATCTCAAATAAACCTAACCGTTTTCTAAGCCTTCCTACAATAAATGTAATTGAAAATTCGATAAAGTGACCTGACTATCGTTTGTACCTCTATCTTTAATATCACGGAAGCTTTATAAATTAGCGAAATAAAAAGTAAACTTTTTTAATCTTAAAAGCTACCAATCTCTCTATATTTCTTCTCTAAATAAGAAGATCAGAAAATGAGTCTACAAAGAAGCTATTATTTAATTGAAAAACTGTTATTATTTATATAAATAATATTGTAAGTTGCGTTTTTATCTCTCTGTTCATTATCTCACTACGAGTGAACTAGCCTCTTCTTTTAGTGAAAATTATTCTTAAATTAAAAAAACAAAGACTCTAAATATTAAAATTTCAATGCAAATTGTGAATTTTTAATTTCATTCTTCCGCATAAAGAACGGGTATAAAGCTAGTATATGATGAAAAAAAAATTAAAGTTAAAAAATATCTTTTATAATTATTTACTCTTTATTCTCTCTAGAACTCATGATTACAAATAAATATCATAATTACAGGTGATACACATAAATGTAAAAACAGATTCTCAGCTACAAAAATGTTCCTACAAATACTTAACTTAATTTAAGAATGCAGGAGCTCAAATAATGCGGTGGAAACAACTCCAAAGCTAAACAATAAATAACAATTTAAGGTTTCTCCCGAGAATATTCCACTAAAAGGTTGTTCGAAGGTTTGATTTTCGAAACAAATCGCACTTAGCGATAAACAACCCTTACTTGAGATTCCAGTTTAAAATAAATGAATCTCAAGTCATACATCTTTGGGATAGATAAGAGGTTCACAAAATTTCAAACAGCGTTTCTTGTGAAGAATTTTGTCGTCGAGAATTAAGTGACAGCATAAAATAAATTATCTATTCTCAGGAATGTACGAAATACAGCGAACACAATATGTTAAAATTAAGTTAACTCGCAATAGCGGCAATATTATAGATTTTTAGCTGGATAAATGGATTTTTTGCTGGAGAAAAGTTTAGCTGGTAAAGTGCATTTTTATATATATATATGCTTTTAACAACACAACACAAAAAAAACTTTCTAGATAATATTCTTGAAAGCACAAGGCATATTTTGTCAGTATAACGCTGGAGATAAAGCATGTTTATGGTTAAAAATATTATCGTTTTTCTACTGCTATTAATATATAACAAAAAAATAAAATTCTAAAATAAGCTTTCAAGCAATGTATCTTAAAAGGGCAATCTATAATTGATGAAACTTTTCGAGCAATGAGAAACCTACACTCTGCCATTTCAGATTTGTTTTTTTTGATCCGCTTACAAAAACCTGAATATTTTAATTTTTTATACACAGGATAGTATCCAGCTAGAATTAAATTTGCGTCAATTGAAACTACTGCAGTAAAACGTATAGGAAATTTTAATTCTGATACAATTCACACCTAAGTTACTAAGTTATCCACTGAATTTAACCATCAGGATGAAGTCATTTAGACACTATTGTAAACACAATATTCAAATTTAATTGAAGTATTTTATCTTCGACTGAATGACCGTCGCTCTATCCATTGAGTTACTAAGACAATTACCTTTGTCTTTTATATTTGAAATGGACTTTACAAGTTTTTTAAAAATGTCGTGTGTATTTCAAATTAAAAAAATTATATTATTTCTAGAGCTTTTTATCTAAATTGTTGCCATACTTTTTAATACTTTACAACAAAGTTGAAAAGCGTTTATGACTTTGTTCATTCTGTCTGTCTGTCTGTCCGTTAGCACGATAACTGCCGTAAAAATGACTTTATCAAATTAAATTTTAGTATCTTGTTCAGACGGTCTGTGGGACCTATGGGAATATAAATGAATAATATCACCCAATTAGTTTTGAAAAAAATTAGGGTTGAAAAAATGAAATACATTGACACCTATGGGACCTAATTTTTCAAATATTTTTAAGGGGATTTAAAATTCATAAATTGCTTCGAAAGTTTTGGAAAATATTCAAATTATCCCATAAAATATATAAAAAAATTTCAGCAAAATATATTTAGTAGTTTCTTAAATAAAAATTAAAATAATAATTACACCTTTTATATGCAGCAATCACGTGACCATCATATGAAGAGATCACGTGGCCCACTTCAAAATAAAATATGGCATCCATCTTGTCTGAAAATCGTGATTTTTTAAAGTTCTTTTTAATTCATATTTAGTTTTGTATTCTTCCTAAAACTCCTTCATTTTTGCTTAAATTCTGTGCATCTACATATTGAATCAACGATTGAATTATAATATAGTTGAGATTAACTGATCATCCAACTTTGATTATTTCTACAACGAAGCCTACTTTTCACTTATGGAAAAGGTAAACAGAAAAATATGTAGAATGAGTTGTATAAGAATTACTGCATTTCTTTAACGCAAAATTATTTAGCTCATGGAGTCTGCATTATAGCTGATATGAAAGAAATATTCATTGACTTTACAGAGAGAAGGGCGATTTTTTCGATGAAGTTTTAAGCAAAGAGTTTTATTACTTGTACCTCCATGGTCTCAAGTTTTTAAATAAAATAAATAATTATGGTATTGTAATGAATGAAATGAATGGAAAAATGTTTATGAATGAAATGTTGCTTTTATGGAGAGAGCCAGGAGTGTCATATTTCGATGACGCCATTTGAATAAATTTCATTTGTTTTCGATGAAGTTTTCAACTATAATAAATTAATGTAATATTGTGATAATTTTTAAAATATTATCGAGGAATGTATCGCATTTTAGAGATGCTTAAATAAAATTGCTCTGAAGTTGGAAAGTGTTTCATAATCAATGCTTTACGCATGATTGATCTTTCTTGTTATAATATGATGATGTTACTTTGCGTAGTTCTTTACAAATGACCTTAAATGAACATTATGGGTTAATTTTTCTCATTCCTTTTCGGGAGAAGAAAATTTGATAAAATTCAGGTCATCATTCATCACCAGGTCAGTAATTCTGTTTTCAGTAATTATTCAGGTCAAAAAAGGACGGAATAAACCTTCGAAACATTCTTGTTTCAGCAGCAGATTTAATTTATAATAAAGTAACTTCAAATGAACGTCGTTATATTTCTATTAATTTTCATTAAAATAATTATTCATTATTAAAAATAATGTGTTTCCTAGAAAATAATTTACAGGAGAGAAAGAAAATATATATTTCTTTATTAGCAAATGAAGTTGGTATGGATATGAAATACTTCACCTCAACTCGTATCTTCAAATATTAGCTATTCCTATTTCAGGCTTTGCGGTATAAAGAGCGGTTAAATATGCCCTTTGAGAATTTCTACAGCTTTCGTATGCATAATAAAATAGTCTATTATTTACGCATAATATTCAAATATCGCTTTATAAGCAAGTAGAAGGTGTAACAAAAATTATATTTATATATTTTTGTTATACTTGTATTTATTGAAGAGAATCGAGTTTCGAGTTTAGCACCTTTAACACCGATTCAAATTTGATCGTGTGCGAAAGTTTCGTGAACATAGTAAAACTCAACCGAATCGAATAAAATTTTGTACATAGCTTGAATTAATCCTGTTTTAGGTCGTGACCAAGCCCAAATGTTGAATTTCGATTTATGTATTGAGGTCAAATTTGGATAATGTGAAGTCTATGGAGAAAAATTAATTTTAAAAATTTGCTTGTCGAAAAATAATGTTCTATTTGTTTATAAAATTTTTAGCACAATAAATATTCTCTCAATAAAATATAAATTTTAAATACTTTTGAAGGTGGAGTCGATATTTTTACTGTAAATAAATATTTTTGAATAATCCTAGCAACGAATATAGAAACAAAATATTAGCGGTAAGCAATTCCGGAGTGGCCGATAAACAAGTTTTCGAATAAGACTTTTCGAGCAAATAAAAGATCGGAGCAATTTTTCATATCCCGTGAAACTTTTCGGAATTATTTCATGAAATAAACTTCTCAGTTATTAAATATGTAGATAGATACCTGGCTTCCCTTCAGTTTCGGATAGCAAGAGGCTTCGTAGTTTTGATTTTATAGGATTTTAGTCGTTAGCCAATAGGGTCGTTAGCCAATAGGGTCGTTAGTCGTTAGATTTTAACATTTGACATATATGCAAACTGATAGAAGTGAACATTTTATATACAAGGCAGGATTAAAAAGTTTAGAATAGATCAGACGATCTGGGTCGAAGAAGAAGAAGCTTCTACAAAATAATTCTACTGAGATATCGGCATTATAAAAAGAACTGCTACCATTACCATCTATTAGCAGATTTTGCCCTCCTTTTCCTCCCGTGTTCTGAACAGGATAGAAGAGATGGTTCATGTTAAAATCTGTGCATGGCGCTGAGTTTTGAAATTTTGCTTGGGGCCAATATTTTTAGACAACTTAGCCTTGGAACAAATATATTCATATAGCATGACTACTCCAAGAAGTTTCAGAATCATGTTATGTCAAAGCAAGTTTGTTCAGATGTCGGTTTTATAATACATACATAATTCGCATCATCAGTCCTCGCATCACCACTCGTCAACAGCTTTTAAAGTTTTTGTAGTTCCTCTGGAAGAAGCGAGTGATGAGGATATTTTGCTGTATGTTTTTTACACAGTAATTTTAAATGCGTATTGTGAAATGTACATCTAATTTTAAGTTATATATCCTAAATGTTATATAAACACAAACATATGTTAGTATGCACACATAATTGTGCACACCATAAGTGCATAAGATTGAAACCATTCCAGAAATTGATAAAACGTGTTAAGGAGCTTAAGTATGTAAATTCTAATCAAATTTCCATATTCAAGCAAAATAATTTCGAAGAACAGGAATATTTCCAGTAATACTAGCATATAAAATGTGAATTTCTGTCTACAATCTGTTTTAAGACGATAATAGTTATTTAGTTTTTGCTAAATATGTACTATAAAAACAGGAACTCGTTATAACAGACTGATATTTCTATATAACATATACTTTATTTCATATACTAAACACCCTATTTATAAACATAATTCCATTCCAATGTCGTAACCTTCAAAATCTACTGACAGTAAACAACCTGGGCAGTATCTTTTACCACACTGTCAGAAAATCCATAAGTTAGAAAGGCTTTATTTCAAATACAATAATATGCAGATGCTTCAAAAGATTTAGAGAATTGTTTCTTGAAATTTTCCTTTCACTCGTTGTCAGAAAAAGTAGGAGTGCAATATTTCAAAGAACTCAAGAAAGTACTTGAAAAATTTCATTACTTATGTGGTAAAGATTAGTTTTAGTCTAAGCGTATTTTCTAAGAAAAAATAAAAGAGTCTGTCTTGTAAAGTTACTTATTTTCTATTTAACTAAAAGCACCGTACCGGGATTTTCTCCTTTGTTCTTGGTTTTTGCTTCATTGCTGACTGGAAATAATGTAGAATACTAATTAATTAATGAATGGGCTATTTAGTTCTAAAAATTCCAGTAATTTTACTAATGATGAAAGTTGCATTAAACGTTGCCCGGGAGTTAAATTATAGACAAATTGAATTTATTAATCTAAAAATCTAAAAATATATATATATTATCCATGTAAATAACAGTGATAATTGTATCGAATTATTTCTTTAACGGTCATGCTTACTACTCCGACTTGAGTATAAAATTTGTCCATGATTTTATCAAATAAAATATTTTTTTTAAGTTATTTCTAATACCAGCGAGGCTTGTATTGCAAATTATATCTTTTTTTTTACAATTTTTGCCTGACTAATTGCATCAATATTCAATGCAAGTCATTGAATCGTTTTTAAATCAGTAGTTCTTTTCAATGGTTGGTTTCTTTTTTGCAATTTGATTTCTTAATGAAGAAAAGAAATAGTTCAAAAAATGTCCACTTGCTTTGTATTTCGCTCATTATACAAATAAAATTATTTTGGTGGAAAAGTATTTCAATTTCAAATGCAAACTTTATTACAACTACGTATTTTTTAACATTTTTTGCCTAAAGTTTTCAAAAATATATATCTGAAATAAATCATTATAATTTATTTATTTATTTTATTGCTTTATAATTTACTTATTTTTTGTGATTAAGATTATACAAAAAGTTGAAATGAAATGTGCTTTTTTTAATGGCAATTAAGGTTTGTGACTTGAAGAAAATATATAACACGAGAGGTTTAATTCAATTGGATAAAGTGGAAAGGGTTTTTTTTTGGTAAGCACATTAAATTAAATTCTCAAGTAAAGATTCCATCAATTGAAATCGTTATCCAGATCTTTAGACGAAATTACTCAGGTCAACAATCATTAATTCTTCAAAATTAAGAAAAGTAGTTCACAAAACTTTATACTCCAGAAGAGATATTAAATAGCTGTATATACAATCAGAACTTCTACTCACTAATTTTATATGCATAATTTAAAACTGTGACATTTATTCTATTTGTGAACCTCTGCCCAAGTCGACCTCTGCCATTGTACTTCCTTTGCGTAAGTTGGCTTTGAAGATATTTTGCACTATCAAAGTTGTTGTTGCAGAGAAGTTTGAGAACTAGAAGAACATTTACTTTATGGGTCGTTATTGAGAAGTTTGACAACTAGAAGAATACTTACCTCGTGGGTCTTGTGGAGAAGTTTGATAACTAGAGTAACACTTTCTTCATGGAGCGTTGTGGAGAAGTTTAAGAACTAAAAGAACACGTAGTTCATGGGTTGTTATTGCTGAGACCTAGACCGTCCGACCTACCAGAAAGGTGTAACGTAACCGTTTGGACGACCTAGAAGTGCCACCCAATTTAGACAAGAACCCAGTGGGGGAGGTATCCACAGGGACTGTACCCTCCTTCCCCTACCACCATCCTCTCGGAAGGACTTACGGACCCACATGTGGAGGACTCCCACACATGGAAGGACTTACGGACCTACAGCGCGCAAATCACCGGGCTACCGCGCCCGAAATGTGCCAACAGAACGCGGTGTTCCCAGGTGGTCACCCACCCAAGTACTAAACGCGTCTGATGCTGCATGACTTCGGTGATCAAACGAGAACCGGTGTTTTCAGCACGGTAGGGCCGTTGGCTCATGGGTTGTTGTGGAGAAGTTAGAGAAGTAGAAGAACACTTACTTCCTGGGTTGTTGTAGAAGAATTTGAGAACTAGAAGGACACGTACTTCATAGGTAAAAACCAGAAAACCTTGCATCGAGGTACCCGTGTGGTGACATCCTTACATGCAAATAACATTTATCGATGTAAAATTAAAATCGCATGTTTTTGAAACTTTACATTATACAAATTCAAATCTTCGTTTTGATGCAAACAAATAAAGCGTTCCTGTATCTGTATCTGGGAAACAAAATATTCTTATTGTCGATAAAATAATTTCACCAAATCAAATTTAATTAATAATAAAATCATCTCATCAAATGCCATCTAAATTACTCAATGTAATCAGGAGGTATCGTATGCCTATATACTCGCACATTAGAGAAAAATTAAAAAGCGTAGTATTTTAAGAATGACATAGGATTACCCCAACTATAGAGAAATTGAAAGTCATAACATCTTAAGAATGACTTGAAATTAGATTGAAAGCTGATGGCGTTCAAGGATATTTTTTTATATAATGCAGCCTAGAAGTAGGTTGCACAATCATGGAGTGACTGTTGTGGCATAGGAATTATTAAGAGCCATTAATAAACGTTTTTTATTCAGGATATGTTTTCAAATGCAATTTCGTCTCAAACATTAATATTCTTTAAACAAATTAATATGGTATTAAATAAAATTCACTATCTGTATAAAACTGTCTTTATTCTTATAACTTTTATTTTCCATACCATACACAGTAATGTACATGGCAAGTATTGGAATCGTGTCGAAAACCGCAACTCGAGTTTTCAACGATCTACACATTTTGAGCCCTCTAGAACATGAAAAAATCTATTTTTAGTGTGACATTTGTGTATGCGTGGCGTGTGTGTGTGTGTTTTTATCCACTCTGACCCAAAAGCTCATTGACCAAATTTCATAAAATTTTATACGTAAGTTATTTGTTGGTGATTCTGGTCTGATTAGATTTCGGTACGATTCGAGAAAAATGAATCTGCCTTTTTTTTTTTTTGTGAAATGGCCCAGCAAAAATTGTCAAAATGCAAAGTAAAAGATTATGCATGCTCCAATGCAATAAGTGAATGTTTGTATGATAAGTAATTTTTGACGATGAAAAGAATAAAATCAGCCCGATTGCTCTAGCACTAGCCGTTCTCGAGATATTTTAGCATTTCCGCATTTTTGAAAATACGCCCAGTTACTAAATGAAATCCAAAATTAAATTAAACGCGAACATTCAGTGTAATTAATTCAGTTAATTATGCGTATTATTTTGTGCAATTAAATCCAATTTAATGAAATTTTAAAGATATAAGAAGAAAATGAATTCAGTCGAGAAAGTCATAGGGAAAGTTAATCGAGTCTATAAGGAAAGTCATGTGCCGTCCATATCAGAGTTTTAAAAGTTAAATTTAATGTAGAATGTTTATCCTTTAATAAATTTCAAGTACTAAGTCAATAAAAATATTCGTTAGTAAGATAGAACAACAAAAAATTGTTAAAGTATCATTTGATATCTTTACAGTTTTGTTTCCTTCTTGTTTTATCATAGAGAACTTTTATTTACAGTTAGTTTTAGACAACAATTTTTAGCGCTTTATTGTTAATTTAAAAAATACTATTTATCTTCAAAAGTCTGCAAAATATATAAAACCACGAAAATACATTAAGAAATTTAATTAACTATTCAATACATGCCCGCTGGATTCTGTTCACGAATTGCCAATTTATGATGAAAGAATGAAATTCAAAACTACTGAAATGCATTTTAAAATTAACTTTTTAAGTCTTCTTTGAAAGAGTGAATCTCATTAAACTATTTAAATACTGTAATAACTTGTATTTTAAAATAATTTTCGGCCCTCGTTACCTTTCCTGTTTTAATGGCATTTTTAAAAACAATATTTTAAAGAACCCAACTTTATTACTTTCCTTATATACAATAATGTATAAGGAAAGTATTGTGACGGGGTCAAAAATTCGAATTCGAGTTTTCGACGGGAGAGCACGTTTTAAGCATCCCTGATCACGAATCGAACATTTTTAAAGTGATGTCTGTGTGTGTGTGTTAGTGAATCTGTGGAGACGATTTCTGACGAACGAATGGACCGATTCGAACGAAATTTGGTACAAAAATTACAATCCATAAACACTTGAAGCCTATTGTTTTTATAAGCAATCGAATGTTCAGAACCCTTCAAAATTTTCGAGTGAAATTTTGAAAAAATCGTCAAGAAATCAAAACCTCTAATAACTTTACGCAAATACACATGTCTGATGTAAATTTTCATTAGAAAGCGATTCACAAAAATTTTAGAACGCTAACATGGACCGTTCTCGAGATATTGCACATTTAAAAAAAAAATAACAAAAAATCATAAAATAAAAAAAACCATTTCCTATTGAGAAACATGTTCACTTTTCATATGTAATACCATGCGATAAATTTGGTGACATCATTCTCGTGGAGCTAGCTCGTTCCATTCATGAAAAAAGATACTTTGAGTAATACTTTTGTATTTGAGCGCCAATAGTCATTTAACTACTGTAAGAATAACTTACTAGTCCGTCCATAACGCTTGGCGACATTTTGGCGACGAATTTGGTGGAATGTCGCCAACTTGGCGACTTTTTTAAATGTTGTTAAATTAACGAAAAACTCGCCAAATGTATAAAATGACGCTAAATCAATGAAAATGAAGACAAATTGAAGAAAATTCAATATTTTGGAAAGAATATAAGTATCTACTATAAGAATAAAAAGTCGTAAATTCATTGCATTATATAAGGAAAGTCATATGCGGCCCACATCAGATTTTTTATATTGCAACTAAATATTTACCTCTTTTAGTTAACACTGTAAACTGCAATCTATGCATCTGAATCACTTATGCGTCATTTATCATTGATCTCCAGATATTAATAACTGTAATGAAAATTCTGAGATGTGTTTTACAGATATGGAAAAATTAGGGAAAATCAAATGTTTCCTTATTAGTAAATCAAAGTTTTCTGAGTCAAGAAATCATTTAACAATAAATTCACTAAAGTAGTAGATAAATATAGACAATCTACTTGTAGGGGATTTGCTGTGAGTTTCAAGGTTAACTGGTGTTCGACCAGTGGCCCTTAAAGCAACCACTATATCGCAGAGTTGTGTGTATACATGCCTACACTCGTAGAAGGGCAGTAAAAGTGAAGACGTTATCTAGTAAAAGTAAAGGCGTTATCTATTAAAAGTAAAGGTGTTATCTAGAAAAGTGAAGACGTTATCTAGTAAAAGTAAAGACGTTATTTAGTAAAAGTAAAGACGTTATTTAGTAAAAGTAAAGACGTTATTTAGTAAAAGTAAAGACGTTACCAGTAAAAGTAAAGACGTTATCTAGTAAAAGTAAAGACATTATCTAGTAAAAGACGTTATTTGTACCGATCAAGGAGAAAATTGTTAGTCACTATAAATACTCATCAATTTTCCTAATGACAAATATTTGTTTTAATTCAAAAATTATTAATTTTTATTTTTCACATTTCATCTTTATTTTTGGATATTTTATCTAAATGCGAATTATGTTTTCAATGAACATAAACACGATTAAGAGTATTGGGTAGAATTTATTAGCTCATAAAATTTGATGAAGGTTTCTTGAGCTGATAATGCTCAAGACTTTATTAGGTGTTTAATCAGATAGCTTGATTCTCGCTGCATATGGAATAAGTAAAGTTAATATCAAATTTAAAAAGTTAAATTTCATATCTGTTCCTTTTGATCAAAATAATTATCTCTATTCTAGTTTCAAAATAAAGAACTTGCAATTTCACAAAATAAGCTTGTACACACAGGCATTTTGTAGAATTGTAAAAGACTAATAAAATTATCTGATTGGATTTGAAATATATAAATATATATATATATATATATATATATATATATATATATATATATATATATATATATATATATATATATATATATATATATATATATGAAAAAAAAAACGGCTGTGTACCTGTATCTAATCACATGATCATCTTATAGTATCTAGAGACAACAGCAATGCAATTTACATTGAAGAACTAAAATTCTATTGCTATTACATAGTCGATGTGGAGGTATGGTACCTTGTGTACCAGGAGCTCCGTAAAAAGTAATCTTGGCTATGGAAAAAAGGCAAAATATGCGAAACCGTTAAGTAAAATGAAATTCATAATATAGAATAATTTATTGGCAAATGTAACGGTAACTTTAACATGCTGTTTAATTTATTTTTTCGTAAGTAACTAATGGTACTTCGGTACTTATTAACAAAAGAATGATAACCTACTCGTTATATCTTCAAAATAATTTTACTCAATTCTGATTTCATACGCATTAAATGAAGAGTAGAATATATAAATATTCCAATCCTGTCCATTCTGAGAGCTGCATTCATCGACGGACCAAATGTTTTCTTTCAAATTTTCAAATAGCAAAACAGTTTTATGTTCCTAATAGGATAAATGGATTTCTTTATACTACTGAACATCTTAGTGTATATTTTTGGAGGTCAAATAGACCACTGGTTATGAGAGTAATATCGCAAGCTGTAATGCCGTGCTCGTTCCTTGGTGCCATTCAAAACTACCCACGTCTCTGCTTGAAGTACGGTCATGCTAAATCTGTAGGTCAGAGCTTCTCAGTTTCTCCTTTTGAGTGAAATACACTCCTTCATAGTATTGAATACGCCGGGCACTCACAAAAGAGGACAGAGAATATCGACTTAGAATAAATCATAATAAGAGAAATGATAAAATCATCACTTCTTTTGGGCTAAAAAAATTCCAGTCCTACTTTAAATGAAAAGTCAATCTTTTGGTTTGAGAGTGTAATTTCTTCTTCTCTATCATGGGTTTAGTCTTGAATTGGAGTTTTAATCCGCAAAATAAAGCACTAAATATTATATTTATATGAAATTGATGGGCTAAGTCAGGATAATTCCATATATATACTGGAATTTGTGAACGGTTTACACGAATGTAATAGGATTAGTTACTGTAGTTAGTTTTATTTATTTTGGTATCAACTTTTACGCCTGCTATAGGCATATTCTGGGACTTGAGTTTATTATTCTGCTAGACTTCTTAAAATGTGTAAATCCTTTCTGCAATTGTAGAATTACCGTCATGAAGCGCATTTCAAATGTATTTTAAAATGCTATAATGTGCTTCAAAAATTTACTTTAAATAAAAAATAATAGTTAAGAAACTATAAATTATTGTTATTGTTTGTAATTATTACAATATTTGGAAGAACAAAGAATAAAAAAAATGGATATTATTGTACAAGAATTTGTCAAAACATTCAAAAACGATAATATTGCCAAAAATTAATTAACGACCGTTTTTCAAAATTCATTTACTGTCATAAAAACTGTGAATTGAAAAGAATTTAATTTTCTATCTATTAAGAAACATTTTTTATGAAAGACGCTGACTTTCTTTCTCATTTAAAAATGATTAAACGGTCTTTATTATACACGAATGCGAATCGTCATCCTAAAGAAAAATGGCGCAGAAAAGAATAAATGATCTTGAGTTTTATTAATATACTTTTAATGATATCAACCAGTTACAAGTAAACTTGAAAGAATTATTTGAAGTCTGAATTTGAGTTTTTCGTAACGTAAAAAGTAATCATATTTTTAAAATGAGTCTTAATTAATATTATTTTCAGAGTTTCATAAAATTCGTTTGCAATTCTGTGTTTAAAATATTCATAAAATACTGAAAAAACTATTTTATTTGGAATAAAATTTCGATATTATTTAAAATTCATACTGAATAAAAGAAAACTTTTTTTTACTTGGTATGAAATTTCAATATTATTGCATAAAAATTGTTTATAATTCCATTTTACCTTTTAGTATCCCAGTGTTCTTCTAGGAGCGACATTCTATTGCAGATAACAATATCCACGGGCCGGTTTTGCGTTTATTATGCCCTCTTCAGGCAATTCGTCTTATAACAGGAGAAACATTTGATATGGACGCCAATTCTGCAAACTTCTATGAAGTCTGATAAATTCAGTCTTATTACGAATGCATCAAATTACTGAAAGATATATGGAGACAAACACATACACATAGACATCTTTTCACATTTATTTATATAGACTTAAAACTAATATTGCAAATAAATTCTTATAGTTCATAATATTTACCAAAATAAGTTTAAATTTTCTGTACTGTTATAGCTATAAAATATTATATAAGTATCGCATTTATTTTAATTTTCAGAAAAATAGTTTTGTTTTACTGAAATATTGTATAGAGATAGAGTTGGAGAGAAAAGCGTAAAAGTAGTTTTAATTATTATCTCAAATAGTTGTCCGTCAGAATTTTTTTAATTAGAATTTTTTAAAATTTTAAAATTCCTATACCAGGACTTGAATTTACAAAATTAAAAGTTCTATGTTAATAGAACTCGAATATGAGTTTTTAAAACACAGATTCCCTCAGAACCAAAAATTGTTTACGACTAATTAACGAACTATAATTTTCGATTATTTTTATTCGTAGATGTATAGAGCATGCAAATTTTATTACACATTTTGTTTGTAATAAAACAGTTCATATTTCAGAACTAAATTAAACATTTTTGTAATCAATAATGGTAGGATGTATGTAAGAATGTACCTCAGATATTTTTTTAAATTTAATTAACTTTGAATTTCATACGGAAATGTTCTTTTATTTACTAATTGGATGGCTAAGATCGAAAGAGATGTTTACGAAAGTGAGAGAGAAGAAAATAAGAATTTTTACTTGCTTCTTCTGTTCAGTGTTAGAAATGTAGGCCATATTAAGTTACTCTCATATGCAAATATCAAGAAATCATTTTATACTTTCCTGACAATACATTGTATATGAAAGTTTTGTAATTTGGTAGAAAATTCGAATGTTAGTTTTGAATGCATTTTAATGCACATTTTGAGTAGCCAAGAAAACAAACGGTTTCTGTCTGTTTGTACTACTTGACGACACATTTGGTAAAATATTACCAATTCGATGTATTCTGGAACAAAATGGTCCGAAAATGCCGCCAAATTGACGAAAATTCAATATATCGGAAAATAAATTTTAATTTCTTTGATGATGTTACGAGGTATACTTTAAAATCGTATGTTTATTTGCAAGATACAGCATTGAGTCCAAATTTCTAGGTAACTAAAGCTGTATTAAAATTACCAGTAAGCGTAAAAAGGAATAATTTACAGGTAATATCTATCTTACAAGATGACAAAATAACTATCAGATGCAATAAATAGCAATTTAATACTCAACTAATTCACAAAACAAAAGATTCGATTCTCAAAGCGTATTCACAATTCACTTTTCTTTGATATCACTCTAACAATTTCAACTGAGCGATGGCCAGTTTATACACACTTTTTGGAACGTTCTGGGTAAAGCACATAACTTGTTGTTGTTGAGACCCAGACCGTCCGACCTACTAGAAACGTGTAAGGTAACCGTTTGGATGGCCGGGAAGTCCCACCCAGTTTAGAACGGAACCCAGTAGGGAGGCATCTACAGGGACCGTACCCTCCTTCCCCTACCATCAACCTCTCGGAAGGACTTGCGGACTCACATGTTTAAGGTGATCGTACTCCGCATGAACACGGCGGCAGTTGTGGCAGTGTGCAAATCCAGCGCGCAAACCACCGGGCTACCGCCCCCGAAACGTGCCAACAGCAAACGGTGTTCCCAGGTGGTCCCCCACCAAGTACTAACCTCGCCCGATGCTGCTTGACTTTGGTGATCTAACGAGAACCGGTGTTTTCAGCACGGTAGGGCCGTTGGCAGCACATAACTTGTGACGTTCTTAATCAATCTATAAAGTTAGAGAAGTTTCCAGAACACAAAATTCATTAAGTTTTGCAATATTTTTTCAAAAATCTAAGGTCGCCTAATTCGCCAAGGTTGTGCCGAGAATAGTAATTGTTAAATAGTCACCCGTACCTAAATGTCGTGAAATTATAAGTAAATTAATTTAATTAGTGGCCTTGAAAGTTTTTAAATAATATATCCTTGCGTATAGGGATAACTGCGTAAATTGCATGTGTTCCGAAAATAACTTGCCAAATTTACTCCAAAAGTGCAAGTCAACTTTTTGCATCTAAATGTAAAACATTGGCCATTGACCACTGGCCATTTGTCAAATTTATCTGATTTTCGGATTACCAGCTATTAAATAACTCAACAAATCTGTGTATTAACAAGAATCGCCTTTAGGTGTCTGGAAACCTGATCTCAGTTATAACTTAAAATAATTTTGTAGGTATGGGTCACATACATTTTCCGCTTGAACGCTTTCAGATGAACACACATATTTTATTATTATATATAGTTAAAGAAATCCAAGTTCTAAAATAAGATTAGGGGTCGAAAATTGGACCCCCAAACTTACTTAAGTGTATTGTTCTGTTTTATTAATTTCGTTTTATTGAAGCTGAACTTCAGTATAACTAAGGGCCGAAAGTTGAACCTTCTGCGATACTTAACTGCATTACTCTGTTTTACTAATTTTAAATTGTTAAGGACATCTAGGAACTTAAGTGCGAATCTGAGGCGAAATATAGACTCTCTAACTCAGGGTGATCCAACTTTTCATACTAAGTGGACTGCAAGAGTACCATTTAAAACTTGCAAGTACCTGCATGTACCTGCAAGTACCTGCAAGTACCTGCAAGTACCTGCGAGTACCTGCAAGAGTACCATTTAATCGACCATTTAAAATGTAAATTATTAAAACGAAAACTTTTAAATTTAAACTATTGAAATGTGCTCAAAAGGGTTTAAAAATTTAAAATAGAGAACTATTTTGTAAGCTGTGGATAAATAAATGGTGGTCGCAGAAGTTTATCAAATTATGAAAAGTTTTAAAAACAATGCGATTAATCGGAAAAGCATTCAGTTAATCTTCCATTGAAGATTTCTCTTTGCGAGGGGTTATAATATATTATTATAGAAGAGATTCCCATTGCAAGAGCCAGCATCCATGGACCGGTTTCGCATTTATTATGCACTCGATAGCACGCAATGACCGATATCTACAATGACAATAAAAAAAACTGCTATAAGCTACAATTTTTGCGAGCTTCTATGGAAACTTAGAATTTCAGTCCTTCCAAATGATCGACATAAAATTCGCGTATAATTTAGCACAGGTCACACGCAGCTGCAAAGGCAGAGGTCATAAAATACAGATCTCGCATGTAACGGGGTGTTCCAAAATATATGGAAGAGACTCCTATTGAAGATACCAGCATCCATTGACCGGTTTCGTGCTTATTATGCATTCGTCAGCAATTTGATCGGTTAGTCAATGCCTTTGCAATGGGTCTGTCATTGAAACGTCTGTCGTCTGAATATGCTATGTCATTGGTTTTCAAATGAAATATTACATATACCCTAACGTCATTGAGAATAATATTGATTTTATGACACGGGGGTAACTTTGTGGGTTCAATAATAGGTTTTTTGAAATTGTGATCCCTAAATGAAGCATACTAAAAAAATAAGAGCGTTAAAAATAATTCGATTGTTCTTCCGAGTAATTGAAGGTAATATTATCATCGAAGTGTGCACGATCAGTTCGTATGAAAAACGAAAGTAAACTGTATTTATGTATAGTTATTTAAGATATTTTGCACATTAGCGTTCAATTGGACTAAATTAACAGTTGTGAAATATTTAAGCAACCCTATACGGTGGATTTCCATGTAAGGGCATGCAATAGTCTTTTCCAGAGTCAGTCAAAGTCGTCTGTAGAGAGTGGACTCAAGCGCGTTACCCATCTTATACAGGGTGTCCCATCAAGACCGCTTAAAATCTGCACAGCCAGATTCCTCGCTTGGAATACATATAAATTGGCCAGAGAACTGTACCTCTACGACCCATAGTTTTCGAGAAAAATGCGAGAGAAAAGTATGACGTCATATCCGGTGCACGAAAAAACAACTTTATTGGAAACATGAACATCGGTATTTGCATATGTTTACATAGAAAGATGTTCAAAATGTCCAACTGGCATATCGAGGCATGCATGCGCGCGCCGTGGAATGACGTCAAGCCGTCGTTTGAATCGTATTTAAAAGACTGCATCTAGTAGCTACCGGTAATCTTCGCATGGTGATAATGTATTTCGTACGTGAATATTGCTACATGTACTTTATCTTCGGTCAATGTAATGGTAATGCCTTACTAACTGCTAGGGAGTATGTCCGTCGCTATCCATCACGCCGTCCTCCTGACGCCAAAGTCATCCTCAGGTTGGACGACAGACTGAAAAATATGGGAAGCGTCGACCCGATATACAATCTCCACGACGTTGGTGGAAGAACGGACGGCGAGCTTACCCCAGCACAGGACGATGCGACACTTCGGTGGGTTTAAGAAACTCCCGAGTTGAGCACAAGCGCACTAGCCAGGGAGCTGAATGCGAGTAGCAGTGCTGTGCACAGGCTATTAAGGGTAGAGGGGCTATACTCATTTCGCTACTGACCCGTGTAAGGTCTACATCCAGATGACTTTCATCGACGCATTGACTTTTTCGAATGGCTGTTGCAACAACATGAATCCGATAATCCTTTCATTGCATATATCTAGTGGACGGATGAAGCATGCTTCACACGTGATGGGGTCTTCAACAGTCACAACAGCCACATGTGGTCAGAGTCCAATCCTCATGCAATCCGCCCGCAGAGACATCAGGTCCGCTGGTCTGTAAATGCGTGGGCCGGCATACTAGGTAATTTCATGATTGGACCATATCTGCTGCCTGAACTGCTCACTGGACATTCATACTTAGTATTTCTCCGTGATGTATTAACCGATTTCCTAAATGACATACACTTAGCGGCAATGCATGACCTATGATTCCAGAATGATGGAGCTTCGGCGCATTTCAGCTCTCCTGTACGTAATTGGCTGGATATGGAATACCCAGGCCGCTGGATTAGACGTGGGGGTCCGGTTTTATGGCCGTCACGATCGCCAGATCTGACACCTTTGGATTTCTTCCTATGGGGCCATCTGAAGGAATTGATCCATCGAGACCTAGTTACTACAGAAAGTGACTTAGTTGCTCGTCGTCATGCTGCGTGTACTTTTGTGGACACCACGCTGCTGCAACGTGGGTAGTCAGCCATTCCAGGGCGCGCGCATGCATGCCTCGATATTGCGCGGTGGACATTTTGAACATCTTCCTATGTAAACATATGCAAATACAGATGTTCATGTTTCCAATAAAGTTTTTTTTTGCACACGGGATAGAACGTATGTTCCCTCTGAACATTTGCGTCCATTTCCAAAGGCTACTGCTAGAAAGAAAATTAATAAAGCATAATATCCACAACCGTGAAACAGGTATTCTTACGGATTCTCCTCTGAAAAGAAAACTAAAGTAAGAAAAAGCCATACGAGAAGGAATCAATAGAATATAAACAAGAAAGATCAATCATGCAAAAAGCATTGAAGGATTGATTATGAAACACTTTCCAACTTCAATATGTAATTTTATATAAACATCTCTAAAATGCGATATATTCCTCGATAATATTTTAAAAATTATCACAATACTACATTAATTTATTATATTTGAAAACTTAAAACTTCATCGGAAAAAATGAACTTTATTCAAATGACGGCATTGAAATATAAATTGCCGGGTTTAAACATTTCTAAAATGCGATACATTCCTCGGTAATATTTTTAAAATTATCATAATACAGCAATAATTTATTATATTTAAAAACATCATCGAAAACAAATGAACTTTATTCACATGACGTCATCGAAATATAAATCGGCTGGTTCTCTGTATAAAAGCAGCATTTCATTTATAAACTTTTTTCCATTCATTTCATTCATCACAAACAATACTATAATAATTTATTTCATTTAAAAACTTAAAACCATGGAGGTACAAGTAATTTAACTCTATGCTTAAAACTTCATAAAAAAAATCGTTTGCGTCTCTGTGTCAATGAATGTTTCATTCATATCAGCTATATTGCAGACTCCATGAGCTAAATAATTTTGCGTTAAAGAAATGCAGCAATTCTTATATAACTCATTCTACATCTTTTGGTGTTTACAGCCTCCATAAGGAAAAATTAGGCCTCGTTGTAGAAATAATCAAAATTTGATGATCATTTAAACTCAAATATATTATAATTGCGTTGTGTCAGGATGTAGATGCACAGAATTTAAGCAAAAATAAAGCAGTTTTAGGATGGATACCACACTAAATATGAATTAAAAAGAACTTTAAAAATCACGATTTTGACACAAGATGGATGACATATTTCATTTTGAAGTGGGTCACGCGATCTCTTCATATATTGGTCACGTGATCTCTTCATATAAAAGGTGTCATTATTATTTTAATATTTATTTAAATAACTACGGAATATATTTTTTGACATTTTTTTATATACTTTATGGGATAATTTGAATATTTTCTGAAACTTTCGAAGCAATTTATGAATTTTAAATTCGTTTGAAAAATGTTTGAAAAATTAGGTCCCATAGGGTTCAGTGTATTTCAATTTTTTTATCCGTGTTCAATCCAAAATTAATTGGGTGATATTATTCATTTATCTTCCCATAGGCTCCACAGACCGTCTGAACATAAAATGTCATTTTGATAAATTCATTTTTACGGCAGTTATCGTGCTAACGGACATTCAAACAGACAGATAGACAGACAGACAGACAGAATGAACAAAGTCATAAATACTTTTCAGCTGTGTTGTAAAGCGTTAAAAAGCAAACAAGGAAAATGTAAGAAAAATTACTTTCGCTAAATCTATGAATGCACCAAGTGGAAAAGTATAAAATTAGATGAGATACTAACTATGAAGATGATGATCACCCCTACTGCCTGTTCTATGTAGAACCTTTTTTAAATAGCCGTTCGAAATAAGTATGGATCATGTGCCAATAGTGTAAGGGTTAAATCCATGAATATTGCTTTCAGGTATAAGGTAGCTAGCTTTATGTGTTTCAGCCATAGAGCTAGCTGTGCTGGGAGTGATTTAATCGCTGACTAATTAATATAAATATAGTAACTGGACATAACTTTCAAGGAAATAAATGTATTGGGCTTTCCCGTTCCTTAAATGTAGTCCTTAAAAGTTTTTTTCATTTTGCTAAAATTTACTTATATTGGAATAAATCTTGTTTTTATGCCTTCTACAACAAGTTTTAAAATTTATACACGAAGCAAATAAGTCGACAGTTTTTGCAAAACAAATAATAATTTGAAATACCCCATAGGAACTACACAGGGCAACTAACCGAATGAGTTGTGACAACTGATCCGCAGTAGAGACGAATTATACCACCTTTTCTGTTGTCTTTAAAAATTAATCATTTGCCACTCAAATAAATATTCTGTAATTTTTCTATAGTTAGTCAAGGGGAAAGTTGTGAATAGTGAAGTGAACATTTTATTTATGTTTTTAAGAAAAATGTGAAAAATTAAAATGTAAAAATTGAGGCAACTATATTTGCTCTATAGTTTTAATACAGTAATGTATATCGATCGCTGTCATAGATGCAATGGAATTTTGCGGCCTTTCAAAACGTAATTGTGAAGAATTAATTTCTCTAAAATACACCGATTGCGATGAAACTGTTTTCAGACGTTCAGACTGAGTCTAAGAAGAAATTCATTCAGTTTATATATCTACCCCTTAGGTCTGTCAGAGGAATATCGCAATAAAATAAAAAAAAGATGTTTGTATCTAATCATTTTGGGTATTTAAATCTGAAGTTTGACAGCTTGGATGTTAAGAATACTCTCGAGACAACCACCTAAACAGTCACAAGACAAATGTAATATGACTTCCAAAATAAAGCGTCGATAAATCCAAACTTGCTTTTGTTTCTCATGGCACCGGGTATGATTCCAGAATGGCTTCTTCCCTCTTCACTGGTTTCTTGTTCATTAAGTTTGATTGAAACGAAGTGTGGAGGTGCAAAGTATTTCATATTTTATAAACTGTTAAGAGGCTACACTTCTCTAAATTAAAATTATCGAGATAAAGAACTAGACATAATGGTATATTTTTATCATTTTTAAACATGAAAACTCAACATCTTAAACCAATAATATTCCTAACATTTCACAAAATAATGAAATTCATTCCTTGCAGCTCGGTGTGTGGTGTTGAGGGACGAAAGTAAATCGCAATTCAAAATATTGCTGACTATATATATTGCTGACTATATCTGATAACTTTATACAATCTACCATCAAAAACATTAAATCTACCATCTGTGATACTTACTTGAATAAATTTTAGCTACTGTGAAATATTTTTGAAAGGTTTATGGGAAATTATTGATTCACACTCGAAATCCCCAATAACTCTTATCGCTTACTTTTTTACGCAGTTCCTTATTGATTGGTCGTTAAAAATCCTTTTTCAAAAACTTCTTTTTCGCGCTTTCACATCGTTCTAAAGTTCATTACGCATTTGAAAAGATATTTTTTTTAATTCATGAATAAGTTCTTTCAATTCAATGTAACATAATTACTCTTCTAATGAATTCTTCAGAACTTTTTCTTAATGATCGATTGAATTGCGAATGAATGCCACTTTATCCAAAAAAAAAATTCTAAATTTGACGATATAGTGCTGAAAGCAGTTAAAATACACATAATATAAGGGAGTGGAAACGAATGAGATATAAATCTGCACAGTCATTTGTTAAGATTTACTACTTCAGACTAGTAAGCCATAGAATGAAAATAATCTGATATGCCTAACTGATGATTTTAACAAAGATTAACAAATCTACATATTGTGATAAAACATAACAAACTGAGTCTCGTTATACCTTGATATGGCTGAAAATCAATAAGGATTTTCGTTGCTATAAAAATAAACATGCCAAATGTCATTAATAGTTTAATTCTATAGATCGGGAGATATCGCTCTCCCCGCGGGAACGTAAAATTTCTAATATCTGGAGATTAGCTCGTGATCCTGAATAATGAAACCCATTTATTTCTGATTAAAGTAACTTACAAAGCATTCATTTATTTTAAATAAATCAAATACATAATTTTATATAATGTTTTTCCGTTTTATATCAAACGGATGTAATATCACTAGAATTTTAACGATATATAGATGATATAATTTTTATATAACTTTTTTCCATTTTAGATTCAAAGCATGTCATATACCGCGAATGCTAACGATCTGTCTAAATGTTGTCATTTTCTTTTAAATGAAATATTACACACAAAACCACTTTTACTTTCTCTGCATACATAATATAATGTATAGAGTCAGTATTGTGAGAATCAAAAATTCGAATTCGAGTTTTTGACGGTAGAACACATTTCAAGTGTCCCTGAACATGAATAGGACGTTTTTGAGGTGATGGTTGTGTGTGTATTTGTATGTATGTTAGTATGTGTATCTATGCATGCTAGTATGTGCGTGTGGGTGTATGCATGTTAGTGTGTATGTGTATGTATGTTAGTGTGTGTGTATGTTAGTGTGTGCATGTTTGTTAGCGAGTGTGTATGTATGTTAGTGTGTGCATGTTTGTTAGTGTGTGTGTACTGAGGGAATTATAACTAAATATTATGTTAGTGTGTGTGTAAGCATGTTAGTGTGTGTGGAAGCGACAAATGACGAATCACACGAACAGAGCTTAAAAAATGGGATGATTATTACAATCAGTCAGAACCGGAGCCTTATTGATTAAAAGCGATCAAACTAAATTTTAGAATAAATTTCTGAAACAATCATAAAAATATCAGAACATTCAATAATGCTGAATAATTAATCAATTTATAAGTACTGTTTTATTAGGTAGCGAATGATATAAACATTAGAACCTAGCTGAAACCGTTCTCGAGATATTGCCCATTTTTCAAAAATATTTATCTAAAAAATTACATAGAACTGAAAAATGGTGTAAAGTATTGACCTTTTGGGATATTAGAACCTTAAACCTAAATTGACATAACTCAAATTTTATCCAAAAAATTAACACTTACAGTCCTAATAATTAAGAAGGCTAGAATTTTAAATCCAAACTGTTAGTTTAAATGATTAACATATATTCAGCTTCTTGCTGTTAGACATAGAACTTAGGTACAATTGAAATACATCTATTGCACTGCGAAGATAACAAAACTCGTAATCATACCGAATGCGGTAATATATTTTAAAATTTGAGCTTTACTGTTTCTCACTTAAAATATTTCAAAGATTACTTTAAAGAATGCAGAATATGCCGGAATTACACTTGGTTGCGGCATATCCATTTCCAACCTCATTCCGGCCTATTCGCAGGGTAGGGGGGACGTCCAAGTCCTCTGGACGAGTCGGACGGCCTGGGGCTTTCACACGATATCACTTCTCTCCCCTTCACACATCCACTGTCTAACAAACGCAATCCGTCTCTTACTTAAACAAAACCGAAAGTTTTATTTTGCCTTAACCACAGGATCGCAGAAATTGGTTAGCCAGTCCTTGATTGGTCTTTTAGTTGAAACCAAAAGTAAAAAGTTGGTGCCAAAAACTTGTAATTCAAAACGCAAAATGAGGGAAATTATAACTAAAGGTTATCGAGATCTTTCAGTTGTATAGTCAAATATGCAACCTTGGTGAATAATTTGACGAAATGTTGTCCACTTCAAGGATTTTCAAAAATGGTGCCAAATGGAAGGAAGAGTCACCAAATTGACGAAACTTGACGCAGAAGGTTCGAAAATAACTTCAAATTGATGAATTAATAACTGGCATATTTTAATATATGGATTATATTGCTCAGTAGACCATAGCATTTCCAATTGCCATGTTAGATTTGGGCGAAACATAAGTTAATTTGGTTCTTCGAAATCGTTTCAGATGTTATCATCCCGAAAAGCACCAAATATCAATGTACTTTTCAATGTTAAAAACATTGTGCCGTTGATCTAGTACGTCATCATTTCGTCTTGAAATAAGTTATTGCATTATGTAAGGAAAAGTCATGTGCTGTCGACATCAGAATTTTTGTACCAAGTTTGAAAATAATTATATTTTGATTTTTTCCAATTTTCCTAGTTGTAGCTCGCTATAAATCCATACACTTCAGATTTTAGCCGCCTTCCCTTGTAACTGCTCTACACCTTTTGGATGAGCTGCTCGATCTGGAAAATAAATAAATAAAAAAAAAAATTCACCATTAATACGGATGTGTGGTGAAAGAACATTACAATTAGGTTTACTTTTTAAATAAATCTTGTTGTTGTTGTTGTTGAAACCCAGACCGTCCGACCTACCAGAAAGGTGTAAGGTAAATAAATCTTGTGAAATAAATCATCAATCTTAATTAAAGTGGTCGTGAATCGTAATATTTGTACATTGTTATCATGGCCGCAAAACCACCATTACTTCTTTGCATGAGTTCCTTAATATAATCATTAAATCAAAACACTACACATTAAAATCCACACTTTAACCTTTAAAATAAATTATCATTTAATCACACCTCTATTATTGTTATAATTAAAATTACATGAATTTATTAACAAACGCTTAAGGAGGAGAAAAGCACCGTGTGAGACAAGGTCTTTTGAATCTTATTTCAAAAATCAAGAATTAACCTAACATACATGAAGACTGGCACATACCTCTGTATTTTGGGTCTCAGCATGACAGTCACCTTTTCTGATTCCTTTTTGTGACATTTGGAATTATACTTCGTCTTTTCCTATAAGATTCTCAATACTCAACTGAATAACGACTCTCAAGACTCTCTCTCTCAACTCTTGAATAATTATTCAATTATATTCGTTGACTTTCCTCCTAGCAACCGCATCATTTGACCTGGGGTTCAGACACGCCCACCTTTCTCTCATTGGATGCTACTCAGTGCGATGCCATATCCTTGCATTATTGGTTCTTTCAGTTTCCAATGAAGTATAGTTTAAGTCTTGGCCAAAGGATATTTTGTCCCAAATATTTTGTTTGAGAGATGCCACCACAGCTGATTGACATGCAGACAGAATTAAGTGAAAATCTTAAGTCGTAAATACAATGCTTGCAGATCTTGGGTTTAATACTATTGCATAATTTTAGATCCAGATTGTTCTATTTATGCACTTTATCTTGGATCTAAATTGTAAAGTAGATTGTTAACCATTATGGGCATGCATGCACACACATCTCATTATCCACACTTGGAAATCAGATCTGGCTCCTATGCAACTGAAAGCTAGAGAGTGAGCCGTGTGCATCAGCTTTTAGAACGTCCCTATGAGAAGAAGAATGCCCTTGTTTGCGAGTTTAAGTGATCTATTGTTAAGCATTTTCGTGGCTAGAAAGCCAGGTTTTCGAAAAGAAAACGACTTATTTTTTTTAAATTTTCTTTATTAATAAAAAATATCGGAAGTGTTTTGTATTGTGTATATTGCAGAGTTATAATTGGCAGCAAAACTTTTGCCATTACTAAAGTTTTTTTCGTAAATCATCTATATCTCAGAATCTGCTATAAAAATCTTAGATGGTGACTGATATGGATTCAGCATCAAACACAGAAAGAGGGTTGAAAACCCAAACCACTCGATTGACCCATGGGGTTTGCAGAAGTTGTCTGAGTGGCCGTAACACCGGAAGAGGGTGGATGATCACTAGAGATTTCCACTTCCAGTTCTGTTTTCACTTCACGTACAAAATTGCCATTTTAATTCAATTATTTATTTCTCAAGATTGGCTACAGATAGAGCATAGAAGATAACTGATTCAACATCAAATTCTGGAGGAGGTAGGGTGAGTTATTATTTTTTACTTTCGATTCCTTTTCAACTTCCGATTTACATATTTTTCTTGAAACAATTATTTCTCGTGATTACCAACATATAGCGCTTAGAAAATAACTGATAGAGATTGAGTAAACAATTTCAGGTGGGGTTATGGGACTCACTAAAGACACACAGACTTTTCACTTATAAATTACTTATTAATGACTCACAAAGGATTTCCGGTTCCGGATGTGTCACTTTCGATTCAAAAATTTACATTTTCCTTATAACATCTATTTTTTCACGATTAGCTACAAATACAGCTTACATGATGACTGCTGTGGTTTCAGCATCAAATTCTCGCAAGGATGTGGTGAACTCACTAAAGATTTCCACTTCCGGTTCTAAAGACATCTCGTTAAAAAAATTACTTTCCTTGCATATGGAGAACTCACTAAAGATTTCAGCTTCCGGTTCTAAAGACGTATTTTTAAAAGTTTTACATTTTCTTGCAACATATATTTCTCAAGTTTGGTTATAAATAGATTTTAAATGATGACTGATATGGATTCAGCGTTGGATTTTGGAAAGGGTTGGGAGATTCACTGAGGATTTACAGTTTTGATGATAGAGATATAACTTTCGGTTTCTTCGTAAATATGTATGACTGTACGGAATAAGTGTTTAAAAGAGTATAAAAATATGCTTAATATTCATGCGGAAAATGAAGTGTGCATCCCACTTGTTTATTTTTATGTTATGCCTCTAATATTGGAAAGCCTGTTTTATGCAAATGAGTAGAACCTAAACACGCTGGCACACTGGTTATGAAAATTAGAATTAATTTTGGTTTCTAAATTTAGTTTCTTATTAAGCTACCAAGCATTTATTAAGACGATAACACTGTTAATTACAGCTCCTTAAAGTCTTCAGAAAAGAAAATTCACTTTATATTCATATCGCATGTTTACTACCTCATATAAATTTTAATCCATGGATAATTTTTTATTTAATGAAACTTATGGCAAACGAGAAAAAAAATATATTTAAAAAAGAGACCTACCTACCTTGCTGTGGGAAATTCACATCTGTTAAATTATTCAGATTAATTACAGGAAGAGCAATGACTATAAATTTTAGATTCTGGCAGACAATTTAATGGTCTTGTTATTCTAAAGTCAATAGTTCTTACGTTTAATTAACTTAGGGAAATAAAGAAGATGTTTGTTCCTAAAAAGAGAATATCAGACGGGACAAAATTTATGTACGTTGGCTAAAATCGATTTGGTTCTGTCTTCATAATGATTGTGCTCATACACTATAAATAACTTTATTGTTTTCAGAGGAGATGGCAATTTTCATAAAAAAAGAATGTTATTACTAAGTTTGAGAATTCGGTAGTGAGGATAGTACTGAATTTAGGGCTGATTTGGAATCCATCATTATAATTTAAAGGAGGAAAAGAAAGTTAATTATGGTAATTACAAAATAGTCAGAATTTTGCAGTTTAATTTTTCAGTGGGTTTTATTAAAGGTTATAATTATAAATAAACATTTATTTATCTTATTTACGTATTTACAGATATTTTTGTAGTCTTATAGAAGTATTGCTAATGAAGAAATTTTAACGTAAGCTATGAAATAAACTAATACGTATACTGATGTGCCCAGCATGTGGTTTCACTACTGATTAAAAATAATCTATATTGTTGGAAAAGAATAACGCATTAAACTGATTTTAGTGTTGTAAAATAATAAGGAGTTTGTTGTTACACACACACACACACACACACACACACATATATATATATATATATATATATATATATAGTTTGGTTGACAATACTTACTTATTTTATTTTCGAAAAAAGAAATGTTTAAATTTATTGACGGCCTCCTCTTCTTCGGAGCTACCCAAAAATAAATAGATCTCAGACAATAGACCATTAGAATTGTCTTACCCTATTTCATTAGATTTTCTCTGTTTGTTAAAGATGAAAGGTCTTTTTATATAGAACAGGACACCAAAGTTATGTCAAAGATCAAAAAATTTATAAATCTATTGAAATTCACGTTTTCTCGTAATCTCTGTAAACTTTAAAACACCTATTTTTCAATTCAGCCCAACACGGTTTTCTTTGCAAAAATATAAGTATTTTTAGTAACTGGCTGATGGGTTGGCTAGAAATCATTCAAGTACATCCGTTGTTGGTCCAGAGCCAGCTTTATGAGTCTCTGATGGGCTGATCAGAAGAATTGTATATGGTATTTTCAGGAGGCTGCAGTCCAAGAACTGTCACGGCATGAAGGGCCAAAGGCAGGTGAAAGAACTGAAATGTGAGTGCCCTAGTGTGCTTCATGGGAATTAGAATGACGGTTGGGCTCCTTACTGGTTACGGCACCCTTAAAAGACAGCTAAGCATTATGGGCGTAAGGGCCCGATTTGTATAGGTTGTAAGTATAATGAAGAAACTGCCTCATACATACTATGTGAGTGAGAGGCGCTTCCTTAGGTTCGAGCATTTGGGTCGACATGTGATCGAGGTCTGGGAGTTGCAGGATATTCCTTTCAAGTGCCTGGTGAACATTGCCTCAGCTACTGGTCTCCTCTTTTAGGGACCTTTTGCTTCTGTGTTATTTTTTTTTGGGGGGGGGAGGGGAGTACAATAGACTTATGGTTTCTCTGCTAGGCTCTGTTTGAGACACCCACCTCCAAGTCAAGTCATAACTGAAGTTAAAAGTAAGTGAAGTACAAGCAAAATGTACAATACGCGAATACTTATCACAATGGGGTGAGATATCATAATGGGGTTAAACAAACTTTTAATTCCCACACTCACTTGTTTATAACTTTGTATGCCACTTTGATACTATCTGATGCAGTATTGAACACGTAGTTTCTGGTAATCGATATATTTAATGTTTGTAAGCTATCTCTGTCACGTCACGAAAAAAATAATTACATTAAAGAGTTTTTAATATAATATTTTTATGCGGAGATATCTATCACCCCTCCCACCCTACGTGTGATTAAGTAGAATAATAGAGTAATCTCCCCTTTCTATTTTTTTTTATAGATGGATGATAAAATATCTATAAGGAAACACGTTTATTTGACTGGAATTATCAATTAATCTGAGGCAACAATGGGGGTTCCTTAAAAAGGGTTGGGTTTTGTTAATAATAAGGCAAAGCAGATCAGAAACATCGATACATAATTTTATAAAGATTGTCTCTGTCAGCTAAAATTTTTTCTATTGAATATTTCAAAATGAATTACATCAGTATTTTCAAAAAGTGTGAGCGGTTTAGAAATTAAAATGTGTGTATTGTTACAAATAACTGATTTGTATTTTCCTTTGTTGAGTTTATCCCAGCTAAAATACAACTTTTCAGTTACCAGTTGTTATTAATTAAACGTCCGTGTCGTCTGATATGGGCGACAATTTTAGCAAAAAATATCACATGTATATACAAATTCATCACTGTTTAACAAAAATTAACGTGGAATGCGTAAAATTGAATTGGGAGTACATCAGTGCTTCAATAATGCAATAGTCAGTTTTATGAATTAGTTGAACCTTTAATTGCTGGATCATGTTATCGACCAGTTTTCTATAATTTTACTAGATAACCGTATAGTTATTAACATATATTGTTTCTGTTTAAGCTTATTTCTGCTTTGACTGACGCTTGCTAACCTCCGGAACTCGAAAGTTCCATCTAAGTTCGCTATAACTCATTAATCGCATGAGTTCGATTCGAGAAATCTTTCCTAGTGGCTGGTAAGCAGGTAAATGTTCCGTTGGGGCTTTGACCCTAGCTCACTAAAGTTTACCAAACCTCTTATCAACACTCACCAAACTTGAGTTCCGATTTTCGATACGATTCCAATACTCTCCTTATACATTATCATGTATTGTATGGAAAGTAAAAATGTAACCTTCAGTTACGTTTCTACAAGCACGGATACGCACGTAACAGGACACGCAATGTAAACAAATTAAATTATTTCAATTTAACAGTAGCAAAAAGTTTCAATTTACCAATAACACAGCAAAACATATCATTGTTATTATTAATTATTATTATATGTTATTATTAGTTAATGACAGAAATAGTTGCAAAATGTTTGCAAGTATTTTGTATCTGTTTGTAAGTATTAACATTAAGACATATTTTTGTCCACATAGTGCCAAGTGTGCTAACTTGGCACTGTGTATAGTTTAGAATTAAATATCTATACTTTTAATATTTTCAATGTTTCAATAACTCAGTCTTTGTCTGTCTTTGTGACGTTTCTGTAATCAACCAATCACGGATAAGTTAGAAATCAGTTCAATCAATCAAATCTTTGCCCATACTGCAGAAACATTTCGAATTTTATAGTTTTGTCTATAACAGTTGCTACAAGACACCCAGCATACCGAATTTTAAATGTAACAGATTATTAAGACAAAAACAGATTTTCTGCAAAGAAACAGATAAGTATAGAAATTTATATGTAACTGATTATCTATATAATTTTGATTGTAAGTCTTCCTTTTTATGAGAAAAACTGATAAAATTGGCATTTGAGAGTTTATGAATAGTTGTTAAGGTTTATTGAAAATTAAAAGTTTAGAATTTTGGAATTTTTTCTTTATAGATTGTTATAAAAAAGTCGGCATACCGAATTGGAACTATGTATGTATCTTAAACAGATTTTCGGTTGGATTTTGATTCAAATCACTCTGAGAACAATTATACACATACTAATAATAATAAATGCGTTATCTGCGATATTTCGAATACTCCTTACGGTTACGTAATACTTGATAAGTTAGAAATTTCTGTGTTTTTCCAGTTCTGTGTTGAGTAGCAATGGAATACTTAACACGCTGAATATTAAATTTCTAATTGTATTAGTCGACTTTAGAGTTAGGGTGCTAAAGTGAAAATTTCATAAAAGAACAGAAATGTACTATCTTTGATGCATTGATATAAAAAAGTTACTAGAGTAAATTAAACTACATTAATAATGTTTAGTTTCATTACACCTGCCTGCTAGAAAATTTAAAAATCAACATTTTACTCTTATTAGTTTCTGAAATACAGGAGTCAAAGCAACTAAATGGCTCATTTAAGAGGTGTCCATCAGAACCTCCTTCAACATTGCAAGTTAAATTTTTAACCCGCGAGGACGCGTGCGGTGTGTTTGGCACTCCACGAATTCCAATTTGTTGAAGACCCAGACCGTCCGACTCGTCCAGAGGAATTCCAATTTGTGAAGAAAGTCGTGCATTCTAACTTCTGAAACTGGCCAAACTCCTTCAGTTGTCTTTAAGGTCACATGGTCATATTCTTTTGGGGAAGGGTTACAAACAGAAAATTCCATGAATTGTCCCCTGTAAAATCAGGGGTTGGGGTGTCACACACTCCGCGCGCGTTCTCGCGTTACTGCGTCTAATAAAGCCATTGTTTAATTTTGGTAGACATTTGACTACGGATAATTGGTATACTTCGTATGGATTATCGAAGGACCTTTTGTAAAAGAAAATAACAATCGTTGGCACATTCAGAAAAAGTAAATGAGAATTGCCCCTAGAATTCGTTTGATCAAATAAAAAAAGGGAAGTGTCTTTGGATTCCAAAAGTAAATTACACTCGTTTCGTACGTCCCAAATAAGAATAAAAGCGTCGTTATTCTTTCAACGAAGCACAATGATAATAAAATAGATATAGAAACAGGTGATGTGAAAAAACCAGAAATCATAAGTTTCTACAATATGACTAAAGGAGCTGCGGACGTAGTAGACGAGATGGCTGCGGTGTACAGCACAGCTAGAGTTGCTAATAGAGGGCCTATGGTTATATTGGTTTCAATTTTAAATGCTTGTGGTATTGTATTCCAGGATTTTACTTTTGTCCACGAAAAACCCTCCTCTGGAATTTCGGAGACGAAGTCATTTTGTAAAAAAAAACATCTTGCGCTTGGACTTCTAACCCCTTTCTCGAAAGAAAGAGTTGAACTGCTGATGCTTCCATTACGCATAAAAGAAAAATTAAAAAAGGCATTCGTTCCCGAAGAAACCCCTGCCAAGAAACAAAAGAGCTCTTACTCTAGATGTGAATATTGCACCAGAAATAAGGAGAGAAAGACCAAAACAACATGCAAAAATGTGACAAAAGTATATGCCAAGAACTTTCTTTCTACACCTGCATTTCTTGTACACAAGGATATGTAAGTATCATTTGAGTACATTTTCTTTGTAATTAAATTTTTATCATTTACGTGATAAATATTTATCCTTATTTAATTAACAGTACCTGCTATTTTTAAAACGTTTTTATTGAAATGGCGTCATATAATTAGATGGGATGCAAAACACCCCACGCGCGTCCTCTCGTTCCTATAATCAGCGCGCGTCCAACCGGGTTAAACAGAAATTGGATGGTGTTCTGTCGCCCATGTTAATATAATAACAAACACTAAAGCACGCAAGAATGGTTAGCATTGCTCAACTGGAACATGGATTCAAATTAATGCATCTGTACTCAAGATGACCTTTGATGAATCCCCTGTGTTGTAATCATGGTATTATTTCCAATTTCTTATGATACTTCTGTGATGTTTACGATAGATTGTAACATAAACGTCTAGCTAGTTTCCATTTATATTTTTTCTTAATTAAATATCATGTTCTCTTTTATTTATTTAAATTTTGGAACATTATTTCTGTGGTTTGATGTCTTTTATGTATATTCATTGCTTTTTAGTGCTCTTAAAATCAGTAATTTTCTTATATAAATTTATTTTTATACTCTTCGCATGTTTATATTTAGTGATTACTAACACATGTGGAGGAGGTTCCATTAATATTTATTGCTTTTTAAATATTGCGATCTAATTTTTTTTTAATTTTGTCACTTTATTTCTGTGGCTTGCGATATTTCAAGTCAGATAGTTGGTGATTTAGTGCCATTTATAAACATTTATTTAAATCAAATTTCAAATGATTCTTCCTTTTAATTTGATTTTCTGTATGAATTTAAAATATAATGTGCCATTTAATGTACCCGTACTTTAAACGCTTGGTATAAATTTTACTTTCTGTAGAATAAGTTGAATTATATGGATGTTGCGGAATTATTAATTCTCATAAGAATATAGATATTTTCTCCTTACACCGAAAATTTGAAAACTTTAAAATGTACAATAATTACGGGTGAGCTTGTCTAAAAATTATACTTGTTATGTTGTTATATAGCAACCTAGATCTAATGATTTCATATATTTCGTTTTATTTTCATTTTGCTGACAAGAGTCATATGCAACGAATTTGAGCAAAGAACATAATAATTATATTGATTAAATTTTAGTTCAATAAAAACAAGAGAACAATTGTTTGTCTATTTTTCTATTGTAGAAATCGCATCATTTTTAAATTAAGGAATTTAAAAGCTGCTAGTTGTAATGAACGACTGTCATTTTTTCCTGTATTTTAAAAACAACGCTCTTATTTGCAGTAATTTTTGAGCACTCTTCAAAATGTTCTATTTTTTATTTTAATATTCATCACCAAAAGAAGAAATCAAACTTCCATTCCGTCGGGATATTTGTTTCGCATTTAATAATGTAACTCTGCACAGGGGTCCTAGAAAGTTTCTAAGCACCCCGTAATTTTGCAAAGAAAGATACACAACTGTATACGTTATGTCTATCTGTAGTATATTTGAAGTTGACCATTCCCGATTGAATAAAAGTAATTCCAAGCATTTAGCGGATAATTTAAAAAGTCGGGATAACAGATTCGACAACAGAGTGAGATAGACGACAAAAATCCAATTGCAAAGGTGTTGAGCATTGGTTATTGAGTAGAAATCGATAATGAAGCACTTACATTGTCAAATGATTGTGCTATTCAGGAATGCTAAAATAAACAACACTTAGATGAAGAAAAATCTAGTGTGAAGCTTGTTCAAAATTCTCTTCGTCAGCGACAATACTCATTTGAATTCGAGAGAGAATATCATCGCATACTTTAATAAGCATTACTGGTGCTACCGTTATGCAGTCCTTGATGATACACGTTTTTGACACATATCTATTGCCTTTCATATTCGCTTCTCGTAAGTGTCGGGTGTTGATTTCTACTAAATGCCAAACCTATACATATTTATTAACAATTTTCTTCTATTTCACTTTCTTGTCGAGTTTTTCATCTTAATTTTTTAAAATTATTTACTAGGGGCGCTGAAATTACCTTGATTAAATTCGGTATGATGACTTTAATTTAAATAAACCTAAAGCGTACAGTCATGGACATTTCCTGACAAAGTTATTGGAGTACTTAAGGACTTGCATGCAAAACGGCTCTGCATGCAGTGAACCCTGCATGCGCAAAACGGCTTAAAAATTAGATTTGGAACGTATCTTAACGAGCAGTTTAAGTGTTAAGATATAATTTTGAATCTTTCCAGAGTCCACTTCGACAATAAGAACTTGTAATTCACTCCTAGTAGCTGAACGACAAAGCGTCGGTTGACCAGTATGAATATCCGCGGTCTGATTCCCAGCTGAGGCAGCAAGGTTCTTTACAATGGTGCCCGAACAAATCAATCCTATAGGTTAGTACAAGGATATCGGGGTCTGAAAATAATCCTAGTACGACTGGCATGGATTCAGTGGAATCGAGTATTTTAAGCACCAATTCCAAATTTTCAAACAAGCAGCGAAACACGCAGAAAGTTAACTTATAAGATAAAGAGAGCAGAAGGAGGCTAACCTGAGGCAAAAACAGCAGGAAGTTCAGTAGAATTATTAGTTGCACTTTAATTTGAAATTAGAGAATGAAGAATGCAGAGTCCACTCCGACTATAAGAGTCTGCTTTTCTGTCCCAGTAGCTCAACGGTAGAGCGTCGGCTGGCCAGAACGCTATAAAGAAAACATAGCTATAAAGAAGCTGCAAAATAGCTATAAAGAAATAATGTTGCAAGATATTACATTAAAACTGTGCGCTAAAATATTTTTCTTGCCATTTCAGAATTGCATTTTAGGCCTTTATTATAATATTTCCAAAAAATTAAGCAACTTTTTTTTTATATAAAAGGATCACTTTTACCAAGATGGATATATTTACTATCCCAATTTCGTTAAACTTGTCTAAGATAACTGATTGAGCGCTCAAAAATGTTGCGTAAAACATTATAACCATTTTTCAATTTCGACAATATCAATCTCTTTGCGTCAAGGGTTTAATTTAATTAATAACTCTTTTCAAAATTAGGCAAAGGAACGTATGAAAGTAAGGTTTAATGAAGAAGTGTGGTAATGTGAATAATTACAAGTTATAAGGATGCTTAATAAATTAGACAAGTTGATAATTTTGTTTTTGATAAATGCTTCGGGAAATGTTTTAGTCACGTTGCCTTTTAAAATATATATATCTGTATCTAGAAAATCGTAATACAATTATCTTTAGTAGGTGGAACATAAAAATTGTTTTTTTTTATTATATTAACATAAAACATTAAAATGTTAAAACATAAACATATTATATACCAATATTGAGAATATAAGTTGTGTGTTGTTAAATTATTAACTGATTTTAATTTTAATTTTAATTCGTTTAAAATATTGCAAAGGCTGTTATGCACTATAGTGGTCAATGCAATGAATAACTTTTAACGATTGCCCTCATACATTCTTAAACTTATATTCATAGATAAAGAACATATTGTCTTCCCAAACAGAAGAATTTTCTTTACCTTGTCTGCAGAACATTCCGATTTTGATGAGCTTTTGAACTTTGTGTTTTGATTGGACATACTAATTCTCCATACAATTTTACTATATAATATAGTCAATATAAACATTTCTTTCCGATTAAGAGATTTAAAATATATCTTGATGTACTTACATTCGTAAGAAATATGAAGACATTTTACTTTGCATGTACTGTTTGTATTACTTGTAACGTTGCATAAATATTATGAAACTTTTAAGATTGGTAGGCAATGAAGACAAATAAAGCATCTGAAAAGAAATCAATACTGGATTTATATGTCAAAAACAAACCAATAATTTACAGGTAAGATATTTTATCAAACATTTTAAACTTTACCTGATAACACATATCTATAGTTCTTTTCAAATTAAATTATGTAGGAAATAAATTACTAACTGCTTTCTCTAAGTTTTAATTCATTTGGCATCATAAATTGTTACTAAATGATTTTTTGGAAAAATGTTACAAGTCATTGTTGCATATCTCTATAAAATCTGTGTTAAAGGATACTTAAAAATTAATCATGTCATTCTGGTTCAAACTCGACGTTCGATTTTATCCCAAAGATCAGCTTTAGCATCAAAATCGGGTTTTTTTTCAGACAAATCACATTTCTGCACTTTCATATTCCAGTTTTTCAGAAATACCACGCAGAGAGTTTCCCAACATGACATCTCACTGGATATCTTTAAACTCATACATTATGTACGGCGTTTAAACAGCAGACGTGTGGTTTTTGAAGGATGCAAGCGCAGGTTTTATTACTGTCCATTACTGTTGAGCAACTGGAGGGTCTATAGACTGTTTCCACATAGTATATGCACAAGTACCATTAATACGTATCCGTCACTTATATGGTATTTATTATATAATAGAATTCTTATTTTGAAAAGTCATCATCTTAATGTTTTCATAACACTCAAAGCGGAAGCCACTAGGAAAAATTAATCTGAAATTTAACACCTTAGTATTTCATTGATGGTTAATGAGTTGCACATACTGTTATGGGTCACAATAGCCTGATCCGTCTTCTCGTTGGTCACTCAGTGGGCACATCAGCATTACAATTAGCAGCTATGGTATGTGGCTTTGGTTGCTCATAAATGCTGGCCTAACTCAGCCCATTGGACTTATCCGATAAACTGTACTACTAGTAACTTTACTGTATTACTAGTAAAAACTAATTTACCCATCTGAAATAATAAGATATTTTGCTTTGCTGAAAGTTTTCGCTTACAAGTGCCACTTCTATCTTGTACCTTAAATATACATATTTGTATTACAATAAGATTCTAATCTAAAATTAAAACACTTTATTAGTAACAGAATAAATAGTTGACTGGAAGTATCAGCCAATTAGGAGTCTGTCAATAAATAGTTAAGTAGAAGTCTCAGCCAATTAGGAGTCTGCCAATAAATAGTTAAGTAGAAGTCTCAGCCAATTAGGAGTCTGTCAATAAATAGTTAAGTAGAAGTCTCAGCCAATTAGGAGTCTATCAATAAATAGTTATGTAGAAGTCTCAGCCAATTAGGAGTCTGTAAATAAATAATTAAGTCTCAGCCAATTAGGAGTCTGTCAATAAATAGTTGACTAGAAGTATCAGCCGATAAGAAGTAAATAGTTGCCTTGCATGACACAGGAAGTAAATAGTTTCCAAATAAAAAATGAAAGAAGTAAAAGAAAACATGAAGAAAGGAAAAATAACCCTAATAGAAAGACACAGCAGTAGTTTTCCTTTTAGGGTCACGTGATGCAATTGTTTATGGGAATACGATATCTTGTTTTTGCTGGTGTTCTGTCTCTCTATTCTGAATTCAAATGCTATTTTCTATTTGGTTCCAAAAATTGATTGGTTGGAATTAAGCTCCCGTAGCAGGGAGTCAAATTGTAAAATTTCTGAAAATACGTTATAGTATAACGCTTCGACTGATTTTAATGTGTTTCGCGTGTAATTATATCTTATTGAAATCTATATCACGATTAAATCTGAATTTTGATATTCCAGATCATAAATATTGTAATTGATTAAAAATGATGCGATATTAAATCTATTGGAAAATTTCGTTTGCATAGAAATGCACTTGTAACCAGTAGAAAATAACGCATATTTTTACTTTCACGCCATACTTCAGAATTGCTACATTCAAGTCCATTTCCTGACACTAATTACATATCACGCTTTTCTCCAGTATGTGCAAGTATGTTACGAGTTCTTTGCAAAGCAAACACGTGTCATAGACTGAGAATCTAGTACTTTATATCAACTGTATATGCTGTTAATAAGGAAGTATTTTATTATCAGGCTATTTTAGATACAAGTTTGAGCGCATATTTATATAAAAATAACGAGTGTGGCTTAACTCGAGTTTCTTACACTAGAATTTATTTTATTTTAAATTTTACAAGAAAATATTTGAAAAATATGTATTGTGGGTTCAAATGATTAAAACTATAGTGTTATTTTTCCCTTTAGAGGGCTTGCAAAAATCTCTTGATTGATACTATACTTGACAATGTCTCCCCCGGAGAGTAACTTGCCCATCCCAAGGGGGGGGGGGGCTAATGACGTCACTAACAAAATTGTTTCTCGGTTATTTTCCCAACAATGATTGAAAATATTAAGTTTCGTGTTCATTAATCCATAAATAAACCCTTTTATTCATGATTATGTCAAATTTTGTCCTATGCTCCCATGTTAAAAATATAAAATTTTGAAGATTTCGTTTGAATTTAAAAATATCTATCTAGTTTTAGATTTTTTGATAACAAAGCCGGATATAAAGTTTCGTAAAAATCTATTAATATTTGTGGCTGGTATCGTGTACACAAGAAATCGAGCAGAGACATCAGACAGACATACATATAAACAGACAAATGGATGGACATCACTCCAAAATAGTCAAAACGTGTTTAGGAGACCTTAAAACATATATCGCCTTAAAATTCTCGAAATTGAAATTTTTCGTGAAAACAATACTTTCTCAATACTACGTATGAGAAAGTATAAATTGTTGTTTGAGAAATTGGACTGGAGTTATTTAGGGATGTTTGTTTAATAATTTATTACAGCCAATTCACCCGCTCTTCACGTGTTCGCAATGAACAGAGGTCATTAAATGTGACATTTCTTTAAAGTTATTGACAAGCTGTTTTGATCGTTGTTAGCTAAAGAATATCAAATTGTGTACGTATTGTTGTAATGCTATGTAAGATTTTTGACAATCCTTTTGTATCCTTATCCCTAATTCAGATATTTGCAATCTTCCTTGATCTGAAAGCTGAGACGAATCTAGTGAGACCAAAACCGAAATTCTGGCTCCAGTGGAAATATTTGATCATTTTGAAAAGTGATTTTATATGTTTTAATTGTTCTGTTACCTCTAATTAGAAATTTTGAAATTTTAGATATTTCCGTTAACTTGGAAGCTGAGTGGGATCAAATAAAACCAAAAGCAAGATAATTAACCAAACTGGTTCTGAGATTTTCATTATACCTTTGCACCGCCATCTCAAATTCGAATGTTTAAAATGTGACTTTTTTTAGTCACAAAACTGGGACAGATCGAATGAAACAAAATCAGAATTCTAGTATAATGCTCTAGTAATTTTATATACCACCCCCGCAGTCAGTTAGTTCAATGCATATAATATATACAGGATGATTAAAAAAGATGGACCAAACTTTACAAGATGTAAGTACCCACCGAAACCAAGCATTTTTTTATCATAGTTTACCAGGTCGGAAATGAAACGTAAAGGCGTTACAGGGCTCTTACTCGTTGGGAAGCAGCCGCTCCGCAAATTTAAAAACGTCATTCTAGTTGAACTCGTTGCCAGAATTCCAGCCGCTGCTGGCGAAGTGCGCGACATACCTGTTCTGTTCGAGAGCGTTCGCTAATCCCTCCTTTGCCGATGTGAAACGTATATTCAGATTAGCGGTCACTCTTTTGAGCCATTACTATAATTATTGTTTATTAAATGTCATTTTATAACTTCTAAGTCATTCTTGTGTTTTCGCCACACCTCATCGGTTTCACCATTAAGCGCCATCTGGCGCCTTTACGTTTCATTTCCGACCCGGTAAAGTATGACGAAAAATGCTTGGTTTGGTGGGTACTACCACCTCGTAAAGTTTGGCCCATCTTTTTTGAATCATCCTGTATATTATCATGGAAGCGAAAATGTAAACGATGTACTCTAATTCCATGGCTAATTTTAAGACCTTCACATATTTAAAATTTCAAACCACTCAAAATATCATTTTGAGAAAGGACATGCTCTCCCTCTATTCCATCCTCTAATTCAGCTGTTCACAGCTGGTGTGGTTTTTGAAGAAGAAAAAATACTCCCCCAACAGGGTCAATATTTCTAATCGTAATTAGATCTCCCAGTCATGAATTTCAGAATGGGAAAGAATTTGATAAACCTAAGAGTTTATGCTAAATATTTAAACAGAGATCTAAGAGCTGATTTCATAGAAAAAATGTAGGCACTAAATCAATTATTCATTACTTTGTTCCATAAAATGTGTGAAAACACGCACATTTCCAGGGCATTAATGTTAATGATGTGACATATTTTAAATGAAAAGTTTGTAAATGGGGTATATTTGAAACTCGAATTTTTAAGCTTAATAAATTGACTAGAATAAATAATGCTTAACGGGTCATGTTTTGCATAATTAAAAGTGAAGCTTCACATAAGTAGTACAAAAATTGTATTTCATTTAACAGAGTGTTTTTTAATTTAATTTATTATGACGCACTTTATTTAAAATTATAACATCACCGAGCATAGGATTTCTTGTGTTGCATTCTCTTTTAATCCTATGACTAATTTACCATGTCTTGGGAGGGAATATATGTATATATATATATATATATATATATATATATATATATATATATATATATATATATATATATATATATATATATATATATATATATATGTATATATATGCATATATATATATACATATATATATATATATATATATATAGATATACATATACATATATATACATATACATATATATATATATATAGATATGCATATATATATAGATATACATATATATATATATATACATATATATATACATATACATATATATACATATATATATACATATAGATATGCATATATATAGATATACATATATATATATATAGATATACATATATATATATATACATATATAAATATATATATATAGATATACTTATATATATATATATATATATATATATATATATATATATATATATATATATATATATATAGATAGATAGATATACATTATATATATATATATTTATTATTAATTATTATTATTATTATATTATTATCATATTATATTAAAGAGGGTTACAGGGGACGAATATGAAAGGATTTCCAGTA